>JAPQRQ010000012.1:15106025-15117107 GCA_037367365.1 Apogon talboti
ATAGGGGGGGGATAGGTGTAGACCAATGGACACTCTATCCATATTTAGTACCAATGACCCTGACCTTAATTGACTGTCAAAGCCATCACATTGTGTGAAGAAATAATGCAGTATTTATTTTTCACAATTGAAATTTGCTGAATAAAACATAATGACTCTCTGTCTATTGTATTTTGTCCAGGTATGGAGATCACTATGAGTGGAACAAGGTTGTGACCTGCATCCATAACGTCCTCAGTCAGCAGCGCTATCTGGAGCATTACGGAGAGGTCACTATTCGAAACCTTAACAGCGATGTCTGCACCTGCAAAATTACATTTGTCAAGGTAGATGAACGTTGCTTCCTTGTAAAATGAATATTTTGGCTGTACACATATTTTACATTTAAAAAATAAATGCACTTTCAATTTATTATATTACATATTTGAATATATCTTTTGTAAAATGTGGTTTTTAAAAAAAAAAAAAAAAACAATTTTTGATATATTTTCAGTCTCGTTACTGGGGTTCAGATACAAACAAGAACGAGGTGCAGGGAACAGTTCTGGACCAAAGTGGGAGTGTGATTCACCGGTTTGGGGGTTTGTGGCACGAAGGCATCTTCTGTGACACTTTGCCAACTCCAAAATGTATTTGGAAGCCAAGTAAGTACACAAACGCACCATACAAGACTTAAGACTAGTTTCCTAAGTGCGTACTCTTGTGTACGCCTGCAAGACGGACCAAGAGGGTCAATGATCGGTGGTGCTTAGAAGTTTGTGACAGATTTGGAATTTCTCCCTTTCTGCGTAAATATACCCTAAAATCCTAATGCTAATGCTAGGTCGTGTGTGTAATAGGATGGGTTGAGTGCAGAGGTTGAATTTCCCTACAGGGATAATAAAGTGAGTTAACCATAACCTGTTAACCTTTATTTAACAATAGTTGACGTGAATGTTTTTGTCTTATTTACTTAGATTCCCTATAGTTTGAAGACTTGCATGAGAATATGGTCATGTTTAGGTCATTATGCTGAACCTTATGCAGAGGAAATGGTAAAAGGTTCACAAGCTCCACTACTGTCAATGACATCACTTGGTCCGCCACAGTTTTTGGCAAATAAATACAGTGAATTGATGCGGTGATGTGACTGTGCTCTTCACTGTACAGATTAACAATGAAAGACTAGATTTTTCATGAAGTTAAACCCCAGTAATCAAACACTCCTGTTGCTAATCCACTAAAGCTGACTGTCACGTTTGTGCAGTGGTTCACCTTAGAGGCTTCTGTCACCCCACAGATCCCCAGCCAAAGGATTACCTCCTCTACTATGGCTTCTCCACCTTCGCCATGGAACTGAATGAACTCCCCCCAGACCTGACGCCTCTCCTTCCCCCCACGGACACCCGCCTGCGCCCAGACCAAAGGTCAGCAGGACCACAAAGCATTGAAAAAAACTCCTACAGACGGAGAACTCTTAGTTAATAACAGGTCCCATCTAATTTCTGCTTTAATTTCTTATAGAATGCTCGAAGAGGGGAAGGTAGATGAGTCGGACAGAAAAAAAGATGACATAGAAGAACTTCAGAGGGACCGGAGGAAAGAGCTTGCCAAAAAGGGTGAAGAGCATGTTCCACGATTTTTTAAGTAAGTTCATTTCAGGAAAATATCTCATACTATGCAGTATAAAGAGCCTATAATGATTTAATAGTCATAGATTATTACAAACATCTCTCTCCTAACGTGGGTTTTTATTTGGCTGCATTGCAGATACAGTATGCAACATTCTTCTGTTTTTTGAGGTTCTTCCAACATGTTCCTTCATAAAGAGCAGCTGTTTAAATCTTTCTAAATGATTAATTTCTTCTTCTCCAGAAAAGCCAAAGACTCCTGTGGACGGGATGTATGGCTGACAAATGGAACTTACTGGGACCTCAGAGAGAATCCAGGATTTGCAAATACAGAAAACATAATTCTATGGTGATGATCAATAGAGATGTGGAAATCTGAACAGCATACATGAACCGCTCTGGAAATCATGTAGAATGGCGATTGTGCTGATTTTCTGTGCACCCATGACTGGCTCATGGGAGCCACCAGCCTCAACTAGTATAATCTGGATGTCACATCAAGTCACCCAACAAGTGCAATGAGGAAAGAACCTTCTCATCAAGTTTTGTAGTGCACATTTTTATGTTCTAAGATGATGTTGATTAACATATTTAATATTGGTTAAGAGGGATGAATATTTAACGCACACTGACTCACAAACTGACTACGTGTCCTAAAAAAAAATAAAAAAATACTGTTATACTTCTGTTGCCTGTAAAATTAGAATAATTTTGTTTTCATACACATCCCTCTTTTTATTCCTAATTATACACATCAGTAATTACTTTTGACCAGCTGCATTTATCACATACTGAGCCCAAGTTACACTTTATCTGTAAAGAATAAATCACATTGTCACAATCATTTTATGAAAAGAGGTAAAACTATTTTATTCCAACTTTAAGTACTATATATTTTATATAGCCCTGTTACAATCATATTATTTTGTACTTAGTGTACAGCATTCAGTCAGTCTCCTCCTCTTTGCTTTTTACACTGAATTTCTATAACTACACTGTAGTCAATGCCACTGTGTAAAGGTGTACAATGTGTAACACTGCTGAGCATTAGGTACTCCAACTTGGTATCTGTGGCCTTCACATTGGTGAGAGAGTCTGGGTACTATTTGATGATGCTGTGTTGAATCTTTTCACCTGCTTAGAAATAGCAGTTTGGGGAGGAAACAATTAAAGATATTATTAGGCTTAATACATTGGTCACTAAATACAAAAACCAGTGTAGTTTACCAAAAAAGGCTGGTCTACCTCTTTGGAAAATAATATTTAAATGATTTTTAGTAGTTTTGAAGACACACCTGTGTAATATATATAAAAAAAAAAAAAAAACGAGATGTAATATTATTTTTCAAAGATCTTGTACTTTTATGCCGCTGTTAGGACATATCCAGCTGGTTGGAAACATATTTACAAAGTGTATTAAACTGCTGTTATCATGTGTCTGCTTTTTTTTGTGGTATTCACAACATTTTAACAACAGCACTAAACTGAGGGTAACTGTGTAGTATTCACCAACCAAGAAAGACTTTTTCCATCAACTATCATATCAATATTTATTGCTCAATGAATAACTGATTCTCAAACTTCATAGATTCATCATGATTAAGCTTTATTTTAATGAATAAAAAACAACAGTACAATATACAGTTATGCCACTTTTAATAAATAACAGTTCTCCATTTCAGAAATCTTCCTACTTGATTATTAATTTCAACACATGTATTCTCATTTGATACTATAATCCCCCCATTACTTTACTGCATTCCTGAATTATCAAGTCTTTTCCTCTTCTGTGAGCGAGACTTTATAAGCTTTGAATTTAAAGGGGAATCTCTGTCCCTTCACAAAAAACAGTGCACATAATCACACACAAAAATAACATGCTTATCACTTGACCTGACTGGTCTCTCATCCTTGCATCATATTTCCATATTTTACAGTAAAATCTCTGAAAATACAGCTTCGGCACGCAGCCTTGTTCTCGTACTGAGGAAATGAGCGTTAAAGGGAAATAATGGCTTTTGGGAAATGGAGTTTTTAACGGTGTAACATCAAAGTTTTGATTCTTTATGGTAAATGTAAATGTTGATTGTAATAGCAGAGATATCCAGCAGGGGTCATTCCTGAGGCATCTGGTTTATTTATTTTTTAATACTTTTTTTTTTTTTTGAGGGTCACTGAGAGACCAAGAGTCTACCACAGCACAGAAAGAAAATAGCTGACATATTTCACTGGCAGGTGCTTAAATTAGCTTTGTTCTAGCTGTTTCCTTATTATCATCAAAACTGTGAAGCGGTTAGCTTTTCTATTAATTGCACTTATCTGTCCACTGCTGTACATCATCCTTAATTAAGATATATCCAGAATGACAGAGTGTATAGAGATCAATTCTGAATACTAAAGTTACATTTTTGTTGGATGTATTTTTGATTTACTCATCATACAAAATATCCTTTCTGTTTTCAACATTAAATTATCATATTGAACCTCGTTCTTTAAATATTCAGGTAAAGGGCTTATCTGTCATACAGACTGTCATTTTTACACCAATATAAATCTTAAGACCATTTTCCTCCAAAGGGTTTAAATCCACAGTGCCTGCTCCACTTTCACGATTGTCTTTGTCACATATCTATACAAATGTTCACATTTTGTCATAGAATTAGCATTCAGTTGCAATAGCTGCGAAATGTTCACTAAATCCCATGCAAATGTTACCCAGCAGTTATGTTTTGCAAGCGGATACGTATGTATGTATGTGCTTGTATTGCCCCCAGTGTTGTCTGAGGCCATTAGTACACCTGGAGAGGAATGAGGGGCAGGGCTGTGATCAGGGCCGACTGAAGCCTCACTCTTCATTTCTGTCACTAAGCCCGGAGCTGGGCCTCTGTCAACCAGTGTCACCACATGATAGGCCCGAAGACTACGGGGGAAATTTAGAGTGTCTGCCTGGTCACTTTGTACTTCCTGCTTATCTTGGTTTGAGGGTGACAGTGCCTTGTCTGTTTACCTACAGATGCAGCCCTTCTGAATGACCCACTTCTTTACCCATATACCGCACAGCACATGTAGTATGAGGCAATAGTATTTTGTGCATAATATGACAGAAAAGTCCCTTTGAAGCAGAAAACATCAGCGTTTTGGCACTAAAGTCACAACAGGAAACTGACTCATACTAATTACATTAAGTTTTTAACAGTTATATTTTACTGAGCTTTGCTCACTCATAAAGATGTAATGGCTCCCTCTGCCAGTAATGTTTTCCCAGTATTGGTCTGTCATGAATGACAGCATTGACTGATTGTGTGTTTCATTAGAGTGTGGTCACAGCAGTGTTTATATTGACATTTCACAGTGAGCTGACTTTAATGAGGCCTTTTTATGCTGTCAAAACAAGCATTCAACAGAAGACCTGTTTAAATTCTTTTAGATTTGATAAAGAAGCAGGGTTTTAAAATGTGTTGGTATGGTTCAACTTTTCCACTCTCTTACTGATCAAAAAAGCATTTTAATATCAACAATGTTCATTATATGTAGGCTTTGATTGTTTGAGTCTAAAGTGATTTATCAATGGTCACATGTGATATTGGGTGATTTGATAATGTTTACTTCCAAACACAAGCAAAACTGTCACATACCCAGATATTCAGTGTTACTAAACTCCATAGATGCAAACTTAGATGAAGAATGTTAGGTTGTTTCTGTCAATTTGCCTTGAGGTCTTTGGGTTATTTTGGGTTTCAAGGAGTGAGGACTGTTCACCAAGTTGTACACGGACATATAAAGACACAAAAGGCTGTTCTGGGAGGGCTGATGCAGATTAGTGGCCTAACTTCAGACCATGTGCTTGCTAAGCTCCCTTAACCCCCTGCATTATTTCCAGACCTGTGCACTTCCAACTTGCAATGCTTATCTGTCACCACTGGTGGGAGCTACACAAGTATATTGTGTGATACAGGGCAGAGGAATGATGTGAAATGTAATTTCACTGCAGAATCATCAGCTGAAATGAATGCTAGCATATTGTGAGTGAACAGTGAGTATGTGTGAATGGTTAAGGGTGAGAAAGAAGAGACCAACCGACAGACAAGACAGAGTGAGAAAAACAGGGAGAGTTTGATGCAGAAAGAACAGACAATCCCTCCAGGCAACTGTCAGCAAGCAGATATGCAGATCATTTTTTTCCCCTAATCTACAGATGTTTCAAAAGCTTAAGTCACAGGTCTGTATGTCGGTCTGGTGTTTATGTGCCTCTGGGACAGTCTTGGTTGACCAGTCACTTCCACTTGGCCTCCTATTCTACACTAACTTTGACATCAACCCTGAAACTTGCTCCTATAATACTGTGACACTTTGAGAGTTTAGTTTTCAGATAGGCTTGCCACACTGTGTGGGCTCTGGTGATGTGAAAATAGATGAGGTCCTGTTATGTGGTTTAGGCATTTGTCTGCAGCACAATTCCAGCCCTTAATCATGGCCCGACTGGACAAACTGATACATGTTAATGAGGACGGCACCTTGTACCATGGTAGGGGCTGGGAAGACACTTGAAGAGACCGGTGATAGTGATGTGTGAGGTCCTCAGTGGTTGTAATAGCCATAGTAGTCTGCATCGCTGTTGCTGTCCTTTTCGCAGAGCTCTATAGTGCGTGGGGGCGGGGAGTTTTCAGTGCTGGATGTATATGGAGACACCCTTCTTTTCTTGCTGTCCCCCACGCTGCCCTCAAACAAGCCAGAGTCAGCCGAGTCTGCTGATTTAACAGAGGGTGGTTCGAGCCAGGGGTCCTCTCCCACCACTCCTGCAGTGTCTTTGGACTTGTCCTGCAGTAGGGGTGTATGGAGGGGCTCTAGGAGCGAGGGAGGATGGAGCCTGGGGTTGCCAGGTGACGTGGAGGAAGATGAGGAAGAGGACGAAGATGATATGGGCCTGAACCAGCCTAAACTGGTTGCAGGCTTACTGGGATGGCTGAGGAACTGAGGAGTGGGCCGAGTGGTCCCCCAACCTGCTGTGGCAGCACCTGATACAGACACGCTGGTTGAGCTGAAGGGATGGTCAGGGTAGTAGCCGAGGGCATGGTGAGCGGACGTCTGCAGAGGGAAGGGCTTGTAAAAGCCATTTCCGGAGAAGTCCCCTTCATAAGAGGAAGTGAAGTCAAGGCGGTTTGGGGCCACACCCTGCTGAGGTGGCAGGTACCAGCGGCTGTGAGGACCGGGACTGGACGATGGATCCTTGTGTTGCTGGCTCATGCCGATGGGCTCCCGGCTGTAGAAACGGCTCTGGGGCAGTGGGCTCATGTACTGCTCAGAGAGGTAACCCTGGGGGTAGCAGCTCCCTGGCAACAGCTGCTGGCTCTCCGTTGGGGAGGGGGTGAGGCGATCAGAGTCAGGAGGAGCGTACAACCTAGGCAGAAGTGAAGGGGGTGGGGGGAGAAAGAGTATGTGAGAAGAGGAAAAAAAGAAGGTGTTATTTCCTGCCCAAACCTCAAACTATCTATCAAACATCTAGCAGCCCCTCACACCCTTTCACAGCAGTGTGTCATTGCAGTTCAGTAATTGCATCTATTGAAGTATTAAAAAGAGGATGTGAACAGAGAATACATTTACGTGCCACTGATCCCAAACATCTATGATGAACAGATATGTGTTTTATAGGGAAAAACACTCTAGAGGGACACAATTTGCTTTCCTGTTCAATAAAAAAATGATTTTGTTGATTACTCACGTGTCATAATTGTCACGGAAACCTTTAGCAAAGGGGTTATGGTCTATTTTCAGCTGAGTGATCTGTGTAAGGAATAGGAGGAGGGCAATGACAGGCAGAGAGAGAGAGAGAATGTAGGCATAGGAAAAAGAGAGGGAGTGAGTAACCACGTAGGAGAAACAAGAGAGGAGAGAAGAGAGAGGTCACTGACTAATAATTAATGAAGATAACATACAATTTCTCTTCTTGTTGTTGGAAAAACTTAAAACTTATGCGTGGGTATATATGGTGCAAATATCTTTTCTTGGCACACAGAAGCCCTTCAGAGACTAACACAATGTATTTTAACAGCTGTGAAAGATATTCTATGCAGCTCATACATGGAGGGAGAGATACAGTCTGTGGGTTTAACTAAGGTGAGTTGACTCTCAGATGAACTTATGCACTGTGCAGCTGTAAGACAGAACACAGAACACTTACAGTAGGTTGGTGAAATGTAAATTAGTGTTTATACATTATTGACACTTCCATGCATAAACCAAAGCTTCTATCTAAACATGGCTCTGAGAGGAATGATTGAACTCGTGACCTCATAAAGATAGAGATGTAAGAGTGTCGTCATTATGTTGTTAAGACGGCATTAAGTAGTTGTAAATGTGCTGTGTGTAATTTCTCCCACAAGGGGTCTCTGAATCAAAACATTAACAAAGAACATAGCTATAGGCGGGTCTGCAGAAAAGAGAAAACACTAGATGAGTTGATGAGTTCACCACAACTGCAGATAAAAATGTATTTGACTTGACTCAGACAGATGTAATTTTTCTACAGCATATGTTACTCTATTTATATTTAGTGACATATATTGTATATATATTAAATAATTTCATTGTAATCAAAGGGCTGCAAGTAACAAACATTAACATTAGTTAATGACATATTTATATCAAACATTTGATATAGACAACAAAGTATATAATAAAGGCCTGATCATTCTTAGATGCTTTAATGTGGAACAGTCAGATATGATATGAAGGTTTAGGAAAAGACTGACTGGAGGCTGAAATTGTTTCTATATTTGAAGCGACTCTTCTTTCTACACACTTTAGACTCATTTGACTTACATCTGCGTTCTGATAAGCAGTGACGGCGATGAACTGAGTTTCAGGGAAGACAAAAGTCTGCGCCTTGGATGAGAGGAAGGGGTCCTCTGTGCCGTCCTCCTTCACCTCCACAATGTGCAGACGAGGCTGGTACTTATGGAGCGACTGGAGGACTATCATCTGCAGATGAAGGAGACAAAGGCCAAAACAATGAACAAATAATAATAAGAACAAGAAATACAGACTAATGCATGCACTGATAATGTACTATATGAATTTTGTGGTTAAATGGGGACAGTCTGGCGCACATATATGATTCATATAACAACAGAAACGCAGGAAGGAAGTAAAACATAATCAGAAAAAAGAAAATGCAATCAGAGAGGAGGAAAAAGGATATTACCTGTGCAACATTGTTGGTACTGCCCTTGTTGTTGGTGAGTTTGAGTTTGCTGAATGACACCTCTTGTCTCATCCAGTGAGCTCCTGTGTTGGGAGAGTCAGGGTGCATGTACATCCTGTTCCCTGAGAGGACAACAGCAAATGATAAGTTAACAAGCATTCACATTTATAGTGTTCAAGTATTCCCTCTTGCACAAGGTCACAAATCTGGCATCTGCTATATTTGGATAGAGATGATAAACTATGGATGCGCATGATTAATTTAACCTTGTATTATGTTTAAGAAGATATTTTAGCATATCAGAAATAATAGTAAAAATTGACTTTAACTTGACTAACTTATTAAACTCTGCACATTTTCATTTGAGTCACATCTTTCATATCAGGACTGTTATTGTTTCTCCCATTTACCATGAATATACTGTATGCTTAATGACAAAACCTGTTCACAGTGTTACCACAACGACCTGCTAATCTACTATGAATTTACCACATAAATACACTATTAAGCGTAATTCTCTGAAGTTGATATACCACACTTTCCGCAACTATAGCACATCAGTAATCACCTTTTCACAACACCTGGAATGTGTGATTGTACTTTGCAGCTTCTTTCATTTAGATTGCTGTGGTTTGTGCATCACTAGTCACAGGCAAAATGATCTTATGTTTGAGATGCAGTTCAAGACTTTCTTTCATCAAGGTGTGAAAAGAGGGAAAAAAAAATGATGATGGCAGAAGACAGCATAGAGGTGTGAGACATGAAATGGAAGTCAAATTCACCTCCTTGAGAATTTATTGTAACATGGCTACTAATAATATGTGTGCTGAAATATTTTAGATTCATCCAAACACTGAAAGTATTCCACATATTCTGCTTGAGATTGTACACAAATTACATAAATACGATTCGTTGAAGAGCAGGAAGTGAATGTACAAGATGAGGGATTTAATTAACAACACAAACAATATCAAATTGTCCACAAAAACCATTCGCATCTCCGGTTCTAGCTCTACACCAAACAACTCAGATGCATACGGGTTTTGCTGCAGTACTGCTGAATAAACCACTTCCTCAAGTCTTCATGATGCATGCAGTGACTTCAGGACAAACATATTGTGTGTCCAGGGTTCATGTTCATTAACTGATCTTCTGGAAACCCCTTCCTAAAATATGAACACGGATGAGCTCTCTGTATAAACTGAAGTGAATTTTGTGAAACTGCAAGATGTGACTGATCATTACTTTATGAAAAAACACACTGAAGGACTCAGACACAGCAGACTAACCTGCCAGTGAGTAGGCATTAATCTGGAAATATTCAGTGTAAAGAATATATATATTACAAACTACATACTGTGAAAAGATCTGGCTATTGTGATACTATCTCTACTTGCTATTTCTGTTTGCTACTTTTTTCTACTAGTACTTTACTGTGTGCAATTGCTTGTTTTTATTCAATACTGTTTTCTTTTTTAGAGTTATTGTTTTGCTATTTTCTTGTAGTATTTCTTGTGTGTATATTAGGTGTTGTGCTGCTACTGGAACCTCAATTTCCTGAAGGTTTTGCCCAAAGGATCAATAAAATTCTATCTAATCTAATCTAATCTAATCTAATCTAATCTAATCTAATCTAATCTAATCTAATCTAATCTAATCTAATCTAATTTCCTGTGTCCATGTTCTGTGATCCAACGACAAACACAACATTATACATGATTGCCTTAGGCGTGTACCTGGCATGTTGCCCTCTGCTTTGCCACACTGGACCCACTTTCCTCCCTGGTACCTCCAGTGATGCTGATCAGCCAGAACCACATCTACATAGACATTATAGTGGGCAGAAGGATCCAGAACACTAATGTTGAAGCTCAAAAAGGGGAACATCCTCCTGCAAGGAAACACAAGGAAAACCACTCAGTCAATGTTTTATTCATACAGTATATACACACACACACATCTGTGCAGTGGAAAAGGTGAAACATATCATACACAGCTAATAATTACAGCAATTAACCATTTTGGAGTGGGGTTTTTTTTGTTTAGCTTTTTTCTGTCACTGACAAAATCTGATTTGTTTTGGCTTTTTCCAACTCACAACATCTAGTTTAGCTATTTTACAAGCAGTTACTATACATAGAAGCCAACTGGGTTATCAAGGCATTTTTTCATGCATGATGTCTAATTTTTAAAATGATTGTACATTTTCAGGCCTAATCCATACTTTACGTTGCTTAAATGACTAGATGAAGTCAATCCAGAGAGAGAGAG
>JAPQRQ010000012.1:15122417-15137303 GCA_037367365.1 Apogon talboti
ATGTGTATATGTATATATATATATATGTGTATATGTATATATATGTGTATATGTATACAGTATGTATGTGTATATGTATATGTATATGTATATGTATATGTATGTGTAGAGACTTCCTCATTACAATGAATAAAGTCACTGTTTAGTTTTAATTTTCGTAGCAGCACCCACATAAAGTATCAACTATTCTTATGGAGAAAAAAAATCAAAGGGATAATTTCCTCTCTGAGAAAGTACCAGACATCAAACTGATACATACTTCAGCGTGGACTCAGTGGAGCAGAGAGAGCAGATAAGCATGATTCCTCTGAGTCTCAAGTAAAGCTCAGCATTGTCTCCCTGAAACCTGTGTTTAGGCATACCTTTTGCTTTTCCTAAACATGGTCATTAACTGAGGAGGCAAAAGTGCAGTTTGTAATTTCATTATTTTTTTAATTCTCTGTTGATTTTGTGGGGGAAAAAAAAAACATGCAAAATTCTTTCAGTTATGTTTGGACTGAGTTTTACAGTTAATTCATATGAGTAAAAACTTTAAACTAAATGGCTTTTCATAGCAAAGGTCACTAAAAATGCTGGTGCTTCTTGGAAATCATTGTAGAAAAAGAAAATGTCTTGTTGACTCATTGCAAAACTAAGAAAGCACCAGGTGTGTAGGTTGACTATGTAAATTATTTAAAAAAATGAATAGAAATAACAATATGTAATAGGAAAGGCTTCACTTTCTCTTTTCATTTTTAGTCATTTTTCTTATTTTTTAAATTCTGCAAAAAAAAAAATCAACACATTATACTTTTAGTAGACAGTCTTCTGTGTTGACTTGGCCTCTGTTTCTGAACTTTCTACTTTAATTTGCATCAGTGTTCATCTGTCTCGACATACCGCTGTGCACAGTCTTGATGAACTTTGCCTCAATGCATGTGCGCAGGTCCTAAAATGGCATCAACTGTGGGCTGATCTGAATTTATCTCAGAGTGAGGAGGCTTGAGAAGTGTAGATGAATTCAGCCCTCTGCTACAGTGCCGTGAAGTGGCTCTAGATTTCAAAGCTCAGGTGTGGTACATGAACAAACATCTGAGAGATCTGTCAGGCTGTACACCCATCGTCTACCAGCACAGAGTGTATGGCTGAAGAAAGTCAAGAAAAAAAATATAGTCTTTTACTTCCTGAACTTCAAAGGGGCCTCACCTCAGCCTAGCCATCTGAAGGCTCAGTGGTGTTTGACCCTTCTCTCTACTTTTCACTACAGTTTCTTTCACCCTCTGCTCAATACCAGGTTTTGATTAACATTGCACACCTTCATACTTCTCTCATAAAACCACTGCAAAAATTATGAAAAAACCCAAGATGAAAATTTAAGAAGGATATTGCCTCTGATATTGAAAAATACTTAGACTTTTTGCCTTTCCTTTCCTCTGCTTTGTTCCGACCAAAGAACTCTAACCAAACAAAGTTTTTGTTCTGTCAGACTGGGTCATGAGTCTCATTAAGATGAAAAGGAGTCTGTATGCGCATCAGTGAGGGTTTGAAAATTTGGTAATATGAGGTTTGTGGTTTTGCACAACCAGAAAATGTTTTTTTATTACGCTGCAGGTGGAAGGATAACACCTCTGCGCTCATTTCCCTGATCCTGTTGTTATTGCGAGTTGTCACATTTGTGCTGAAAGTCTAGCAGATGCTATTAAAAGTTAGTTGACATCTAACATTGACAACTGTATCTTAATTACGTGGCCTGACAGGACAAGCATAGATATGTCTGTTTCTAGTAATCTGATAATACTGGCACACACACACACACACACACACACACACACACACACTGAGTAAAAATAGGAAGATAAACAGTACACAAATACGTTACCATAAAAACTCCACTTCTCTACTTGTTTCCATTAGTTTCACAAATTAACACACACCCCAGACTCTCTGGTAGCAATTGCTTTAAAAGCCATTTTCATTAAGACTGAATAGAAAAAGACACCAAAATATCACTGTGGTTTGAGCTTCTTTTTTTTTTTTTAAGTCTGGTCAAACATTCACTCCAGGAAACACAGCAGATACATCTACTGCCACAGAACAGAAAAAAAAAACTATCCAGGTCAAAGGGGATTGTGATCAAGAGGTAACAAATAGAAACGTGTGATGTAAAACTGTTTCTGTAGGTTTTATATCTAGAAAAACGCTACAGCTACAAGAACCACAAAGGTGTAATTTTAAATATACAAACCAAGTCAGGAGTTGCTGCCACTGGTACATTCATAATAGTTTATTGTTATGTTTTCTCAAGTTGCGTAAACAGGATTTTCAGCTGACATGACAGGTCAGTGGAAATATCACTGTCCTATTATGTGACAGCGCACTTGGTTTTTGCGCACAGATCCG
Source organism: Apogon talboti (assembly GCA_037367365.1). Lineage (NCBI taxonomy): Eukaryota > Metazoa > Chordata > Actinopteri > Kurtiformes > Apogonidae > Apogon > Apogon talboti. Next base: position 15,124,797 of record JAPQRQ010000012.1, read on the forward strand.
AGCCATGAGAAACCTATGGCCTGAAACCTTCTGTCAAACACAAGTGTCGCATATTAGTGAATTAATCCTCATCGACATGACTGCGTCTTAATGCTCGGTGACCCATCCGGGGGGCCCGGCAGCGCCGTCTCCTTCCTCCCAGGAGCCTCCTGCCCTGCCAGGACCTGCCTCAGTAACATTTCTACTTTATTTATTATCTACCTCCACTTTACAGCGTTAAGGTTTGAAAGAAATTTTGCGTTATGATCAATTCGGTTTTGTCATCAAATACTTTCCATTACTTTATCGCGCTTCCTTTTATCTGTGACCAGATATGAAATATGTAAACCAGATTCAGTCAGTCACACTGATCACAAGGATTTAAGGAGAGATTTATGTTTTTTTTTAAATATTTTTCTCTGAGATTCCTACAGGAGTGGAAATAATTTTTATGGGTTCTAATTTTGCGCACTGCTTCCAGGAGTAGGAAATTATACAAACCTACAATAAACTTTGATTCTTGGGCCTATAGCTTAGCAGTTTGGCGTACAACACTCTTGTTGACGTTGATGTGAGGGGTGGAGGTGACGGTCAAACAGAGGTGTTAAAACTTTTTACATCATCTCCGTCTGCATCTGATTTTGGCTCTGCTCCATCATTTCTTTGGCTCCCGCACATTTGCCCACAGCAAATTGTAATTAAGTCTAACTCTTTGCGCAATACGTTGAAAAGTATAATAATAATAATAAGGAAAAATATGGGTGAAATTTTATTTGGGTGAGAAAAATCTATCTCGCTGTGTATTTTAATGTTGACAGAGAAAAATTAAATCATGAATGTGTCTGTTTTACCCTTAATATGATTCAGGTCGGCTGGTGATAAGTTTAGTTCCAGGAACTGTAAATGTGCTGAAATGAGATTCAGATCGTGAGGTGTAAAGTTTGTGTCATTTTCTTAATTTAAAATTCACGGCTGGGAACAACCCCGTCACCTGATCAGTCATGTCTCAGTGTTGTAGTAAACACGACCTAAAACATGACTGAACTGTGACCTCCTTTACGCACCACTACAAAGGGACTAGAGCTTATTATTTTTTTAAGTCTCAGAAAAAAATTAAAACGATAATTTAACGTGGCATACATGTTGGCAGCTGAATTTCAGATTATTTGATGTCAAAAAGATCAAGATAAAGCTAGTGATGATGAGTGAATTAGAAAGTGTAAAAAGTTGTGATGCCAGTTTAAGGCGCATTTGTAATTTGTCTCTATGTGACCAAAACAGTAAACATATAAGACAAGATTTTTGGAGATAGCCTACTTGTGCCTGCTTACCTCCCCTGTTTGGTTATTATCATCTCGGTCTGAAACTTGTGGAACTTGGCCCAAAGCGGGTAGTTATTGAGCAGAGCCTGAGTCTTCCCGCACACCTGTAGCCCAGGTAGAGGGTAGAGAGGCGGCCGCTGGTAGCCGTGCTGAAAGTTTGTAGGATAAGTCTCAGGAGATGGAGAGTACACGTCTTTACCGCCCGTAGAAAACCCGTCTCCCGGTGATGGGATGTAACCCTGTCCGGCCGCGCTTCTCGGCGGTGAGCGCACGCCGCCGTACGGGCAGCTGCTCAGGGTCTGTGCGTAAAACCTGGCTGGCTGCGCTCCGTACGCTCCGACCGTCTGCTCTGAGTGATACGGCAGAGTCAAAGCGTCCTGTCCGCCCTGAACAGAGTCCGGGTAGTAAAACCTCGGGTCCTGGATCCCCATTTTGAACTCTAGATCCTTACCGCCGCGGTGAAGGTGACTGCTGATGTCGGGGTTCTTTCCGAAAGTTTGCGTTTCAGTCCCATTCAACATGCTGAGGTAGAGATTGCCACCTATGCCGCCCATTTGCAGCTTCTCTCCCGGTCTGTGGGTACTGTCATAAGTCTCCGCTCTTTCGTCCGGTTGATCAGGAGCAATAACACACAAAAGAGCAGAGTCTGGACTTTTATCCTCTTCTATGATTTTAATGCGTCTGTGTCCGTCTGTCGGCGCGCACTGACATACCACAAACCTGTAAAGTCTCTATCTCGGTCGGGCAAAGAGGTTTTAATTTCAATCAAAACATCTCTCACGCTGTCTCCCGTGTCTACCTATCTGTCTAAAGGTTTTATTAACTCACTACTTAACTTGACTTTTTGACGTGAAGAGCGCGCGGACTCAAACACATGCTCAGTTTTCGTGCCTATGATATATACATTTTGTAGGTGGTCATATTTTGGAGGTGTGTCTGGCGCAGAGACAGGACGTGATAGGCTCCAGAATATGAAAGAGCCATCCCCTATTTCATCAGAGGACAAAATATAGACGCACAGCCTCTTAAATAAATAACTTGCAAGCATTTAATATACAGATATAAAGGGAAAAATACCGAGAACTGTAAAAATCCACAGTCTACTTGAATGCTGCAAAATTACACTTGAGAGCCGCAAAACCCCTTGAGAATATTCTAGTTAGTTTTTGATAATGTGTAATTCTCGCACTTTTTATGATAATTAATAACATTGAAATATTATTTTTATAGCAGATAATCGACGTGCAAAAAGTGAAATGAAATTAACACCATTAACACCACGTATTCAGAAGAGACCTGACATTTTACTAAATCAGTTTGGAATGGGCTGATAAATGTTCTGTTTGTTTACCTGTTTAAAGTTAGTGTTAAAGGGTGACGAATTGTACTTATAATTGATTTAATTTAATGAACCTCTGGTCTACATGTGTAATAATTAATTGTTGTAACTGCTCTTCTTACCTTAACTGTTTAACATATTTTCCGACACTTTTTTGTTTCTTTTAATCAACAATAATGTCATTTGGTCAAAGCTGGAAAAAAAAATCTCTTCTCCACAAACTGATTTGTGAGATAATTCCTACAACAACCTATAAGTTTCAGTTTAGGTATTATTTGCTGTATCTAAAGCATCATTAACCCGACTTTATTTTCACTTTCCATCTAAATCACGAACAACTCAATTCTATGCTTTTATTATGAAGTCATAAAACTTATGATACACAAATTTAAGTATAAAACAGTGACACGGAAATTAAGAATTTTTCATTCAAATGTTCTTAAATTTAATTTGAACATAAAATTACATTAATAAGGCAGATGACATTCTTCAGGAAAAGATATTCTAGTTTTCCACAAACAGATTGCGTTATTTGTTGCTTTCTCTATCTTGTCATTGAATTAATAGGCCTATTCTTTTATCGCACTTATAAACCGTTCTTGAAAATAATGTAAACTTTGACAACGAGTATCCTGCAAAAAAAAAACACCATTTGCAACTCCTTTTTTCCTCCATGTTAGGAGATTATTTCTTGAAGGGACAGGCCCCATTTTTCCAAAATGATCATAACCTTGTTTTGCCTATAGTTAAAGGAGTACATGCACGTTTAACCGGACAAAACGTTTAGCACAATGCAAAGCAAATCACGTCAGAGCTGGCTGAGTTAAAATCTAGATTTTTTTTCTTAATCTTCTTCTTTAATCATGTTGGCATTTATCTGACACAACAACATCTCAGAAAAGGACAGGCGAAGTTTCAGTTTTAGTCAAACATATTAAAATGCAGTCTCAAAAACGCTTCATCTGACTGTCAGATCTCTGTGGCGTTCCTGTTATGCTGTCATTCAGAATGCAACCAACCACATGCTGGATGAAACAGAACCTGGTTTGGTGTCTGTCTGTCTGTCTGTCTGTCTGTCTTAGAGCAGCAGTCTCAGCTCTTTAAGACCTTTTAGTGGCGTGTTTTGTTGTCACTGGTCATCCTGGTCAGGGGATGAAAGAGGTAACCCTGAGGTATTAGCAGCTGCATGTGTGTGAAAATACACACACACACACACACACACACACGCATTAATAGATGAAATCCCCCCAGTGCAGGTATGACACAGTTATCCCCCTCGACACTGTCATTGCTCTAATCCCATTTCCTGTGTCTCTCCTAGCAAGGTGAGCTCACAAGGGCACACACTGAAGTCATCACTGTTGACACGGGTGGTGAGAGGGCCACAGTGTGAGCGACACCACGGCCACAGTCAGCCAGGCAAGACCCCTCTGGCCGGAGTCACAACTTCCTCTCATCTGCTCTCCCTGCTTCCGGTGTGAGCCCTAGGCCATCACCTTGTGAAGCACAATCAACTTTCATTTTCTCCTGCTACTGTTATTAGCAGGTCAGGAGTAAGTTATGTGCTGGGGCGTGAAGTAAAACACGCAAGGCTGCAGCTATTTGGAGGGGCAGGAAACATTTAAATAAAAAAAATAAATCTCCGTAATGAAGCGGGTTAAATACTGCCATCAGATTTTTGATAATCGGTGTTAAACTTTACTGCTGCCTGTATTGTATGTAATCCAATCTGGGTTAGCGGCAGTTATAAATAGTGAATTGTAATCTCCCACATATTCATAGACATGAGAGGCAGTGCTTGCGCTGCAACTGGACACTGATGTAAAATCTTGATGGTTGTAAAAGAATGTAGTTAAAGCAAGTGTGGTTGGCTTGTATACAGCTCCTGTGGGCTTACAGAATTAGAAGTGATAGACGGTTACATCAGCACATGTCTTAGCATGTCTTCATTAACAGTATCACTCAACCACTCAATTAAAAGAGATTCAGTGTTGTCAAGAAAGGTGTGTATGGTTATCAAAAAGTCAGAATTACTTCATGAAATACTTGGCGGTTAAAAACATGTCATTATCACTATTCAGTCTGAGTTTCACGTGGTCCGGCAGAGTTTCATAAATTAGACTGCTACTCTTCTGCTGCTCATGTATAAAGTTTTCAAAGTTTTCAGGCTGACACCACTTGGGTTACAACTTGTCCCGCTGATTCTGCACAGAATGGAAAAGACCACCAATCGCCATGTGGAACCTAAGAAGGTAATGTGTGTTGCTCTAACTCATGACCACTATGTTCACTATGTCAGACGTGTATATGCTTGTCGTTAAAATGCACTTCCTATATATGTATTCCATCCAAGTGTTTAAATAGGAAATTTCTCAAAGTGAAAACCAGTATAAGTGTTCTGCAAAGTGTTTCTGTCTCTGTTATTCTCACTTCCTTATGTGTATTTTAACTGTGCCTTTAGGATGTATCCCCCACGGCCATAAATATCAGACTCTTGACATTGCGCCGATGTGGGTGGGCATGGCATGCTTGACACAGTTCACAAATCAAAGCCAGTGTACAGGCTGAACTATGGCCTTCACTTCACTTGAACCCAAATGATGGTGATACTAAAAGGCCAATTAAAAATATATGAAACTATCATGTGCAATTAGATTTTCTGCTGTATTATAAGGCTAAAGTATAATAGCTCAATTTTTTTTGAAGCACCGAGGAGTTCATTAAGATAGAGAAAACCCAGTGACTATTGTGTGTTAGTTTCAGTGTGTTCTCATAACACACCTCTGCTCTGGTAGCAGGTGTCTAGGAGCTGTAAGAGGCAGGAGTGAGGATGTCCCTCATAATCACCATGTAAATGGGACTGATTAGGCTGACTAAGCTGGAGCCCATAATCTACAAAGTGGCTCCTAAAGAACGCCTTCCTGTCTGAGGCGCTCCATGGCACAGATTCATAATTAACACAACATATGTTTATTCAAATCTCTGCACGGGGTGTGAAAGAGGGCTTCAGGAGGCACCACCCACCGAGGCTGTGAAAACAGAGGGTGGTGGAATTAAGTGAGGAAAGGGAGAATGAAGAGATCCTGTGAGCTCCAGACAGAGTGAGACAGAAAAGATAGCACTTAGTGCTTAGCGGAATTCGCACTCGATAGCTCATGAACCCTCGGTGAAGTGCAAATGTATTCCTCAGCAACCTCAGAAACAAACAAGCTGCCACTTCCTTAGCCTATAATTAGCTGGTAATCAATGCTGGGTGGGTTTCTGTCCTGTCAGACATCCCCAGCCATAGTGGGGCAACACTAGACCTGCAGCTGTACTCTCAGGTCTCAGATGACAATCCAACATAAAGAACTTTAAGCCCTGATTTCAGAAGATGTCCAGTGCCCACCACTAACACCTACGGAAATACAGAAAAATAAAGCACATATTCCCTGCGAAGTTTGGTGACACAAACGTCACCAGCTTAATATTCTAAAGGGGATTTTTAAGAGGATATTGTGTACAAATGTGATTATTTGAACTTGAAAAAAAGCTTTAAAACTTGCGGTCTATTATCACCTTCCCTGCTAAGTTTATATTTTCACAGAAATCTCCATTGGCACATGTTGTGTTATGACTCTTCAAGCACTTGTCACTTTCTCCTAGAGCTTGTTTAAGAGGGGAGGAGTGTTATGGTGGAAGAGTAATGGGACAGTGTGCACTCTCTAGTTGCCCTATGAACCTTTGCTAACCCCTATAAACATAGAGAGAGTATGTGTAAGTGTAAGGCGGCAAGCAGCAGCTTTGCAGACACAAAGTCGAGCCATGATCCTTCTCCACAGAGTTCAACTGGGAATTTGAAACATGTAAAACCTGCTCCAGCTTCTTCTTTTACTTATCTCAAATGTTCCGATACCTCATTAGTGATTGCTGATTGATAGTTATACGTTTCTAGACATCATTAACAACTTACTTTTAGCAGCAGATGCTCAGGCCTCACTCAACCTCTGGTCTAATGTCTGATACTGATACTGATACTTTAAAGCGTCACTAGGCAGAAATAAGAGGAAAACATGGCAGAGTTTTAAAACATACACCCTCTTTCTGCTGCTCTGGCCTCTGCGTCCAAAGCATCAACCAAACAGAGAGCTGAAGTCCCACCCTGAAGTTAGGTGTGCTGTAACTTTGGAAAAAATATGAATGGTGGTCAATGGGAAGAGACAGTCATGGACTGAAGCAAATCAATTCAAGAAAATACATTCTTTTTGTGAATTAGCTCAATGGACTGTTTTTTTCATTGCACATAATACACCTTACAATTCCAAAACAACTGTTACCTCAGCACATTATACCTGATCTCTGAGAGCGAGGTAAAAAGTATTAGAGTAGGTGAAAGTCTGGCCATGTTAAAGCGGAAGAGACGTCTTCAACTGCAACAATCTGCAACTCTGAGCAGATCGTGGAGACAGATATTGCGATGATATCACCTCTGCGACTTTCGGGCATATTTTCACACTCTAATAGTTCAAGTTTTACCACAAACAGCAATTTTATTGACTTATAAAATTATCTTCTAAACTGACAAACATCATATATCATATCAAAACTAATTAAAAAAAATAACCCAAATATAACCATAACCAAAATACCCATTGATTGTAACTCATTTTTCTCCGATGTAAGGTCCCATGAGGCAGAACCACAAGGGGACGGACTTCTCTATACATATATACAGACAGAAAGTCTGTATACGTGTGCATAAATCATCACCTCTGCAGTAGTTTTCAGGCTTTAACCACAATTGGTTTAGGCCAAAATACCCTAGAAGTGAAAACCATTAAAGCATGACCAGTGTAAAAACAAGGTGAATGTTTTTAAGATTAATTACTGAACCCATATATTATAGGATGAAGAGGCGTGCAGCCAACTCTTGAACTTTATATTCCAATGGTTCATCACTGTCACTGTAAATAACTAATAGATACAGACTAGTGGCCAATATCTAAAATAAACTGGGATCTGACTTGTGGCTAGTGTTACTTTCAGAGCCTACCTTAGCTGTAATAGATGGTGCCCATGTAGGTCCATTCATGCTGGGTTGTGCATCTGGGGCCTGCAAGATCCATGGGAGGTCCTGCACATGAATACACAACACTGGCAGCTTTATGTTACTCACACAGACAGCGCAGTGCATAGCTATGACAAAACAGGGCAGCTGTGCATTTCCCTGCATTCCTCTGGCTTGCTTCATGAATACAAATCGCCCAACTGTACCCCCGCACCAATCCCCCAAAACAGTACCGGGATTCACTTACAGGCACCATACTATACCTCCCAGCAACTCCCCGTCCCCCCCTCCCTGCTCCCACTACCATTCATTTACAGACTCCCCGTCTCAGCTGACGTTCACTCGCCATTATTGTCTACATTAAGAAGTCATCGCCCTTGTCACGTCCATGTTGACCCGGCTGCACCAGCGCTACTGTTGGGGGTCAGGTGGTCCAGGGTAAGCAGCTCCTGTTTGGGGTTTGATTACAGGACGGTCAAAGAGGGTTTTTAACACACTATAGAATAAAGACAATATGGAACAACTGCAGAGTTAATCTCCCTCCCCTTAAATTTTCTGTCTATGACTGAAATTGTGAGTGAGTGGCTATGGTTTTGTTTCCATTGGCCAAAAGCCCAGTGGGTTATCTTGACATTTTGGCAATGTTCTGAGTGTTTTCATATGAGTAGAAGGTTAAATGTGAGAATAAAAACATGATTTTGTATAGAAGTATAATAAAAGATACTTAAAATCCATATGACAGGAAGAACTTGTGCTAAAAACATTACTTTTATTTGCTTCATTCAGGACAGACAATTTTTAAAGATGAAAATCCAAATTCCTTGGTGACTACACTTAATGCTAGACCTAATGTTGTGTTTTTACTCCCTCTCTGTAGATGTTAAAGCTCCAGGATGAGCATAAATGCTTTTATTTTCCACTTTTGTTTAATCCTGTACCCACGTGGTCTTTGTCTAATTTAATAAAATTATGTAGGACATGGAAAAATACAGTACGTTTTTCCTTGGGGACAAGCTCGGTTGTCTTTATCCAGCTGTACATCAGCTGCCACTCTGGATAACTTTTGTTCTAAGGCCTAATTATCAGACCATAAATCCTGCTGGTGAAGGTGTCAGGTGCTGTCAATTAATCCAAGGATTTCCATCCGTCCGTGTCACCTATCCAGACAGACAAAGGCATTGCCTGTTCATTTAATAATTCATAGATCCTCATGGGTTTAAAGCACCTCACATGGCTTCTGTTGCATGAGTCTGCCATGACCTTTTTTCCTCAAACTGACACTTGAAAAATGACTTTTATTATCCTTCGTTATGGATTAAGTTACGGCATCCGCTGAAAGAATTTACAGGATATCCAACAGAAAGCAGCAGATACATGAGATGTTTCTGTCAGTAGTGAGCACTGAGTTACTGCACTTCAGCTGCCAATTACACAATGTTATTTAGTCCCACTTCTACGCCTGGTGTCTGACTTAACAGTGTTGCATGAAAGAACACAACTGAAACTCCAAATTATTCATCTTGTCATGGCTCCCAAAGAAAGTAACAGAATAAAATCCCCTTGTCAACACTTGAGTGCAGTTCAGGGTGCAGGGGTCACCGTGCTCAAATCCTGCTGACAGAGCTGGCAGTGGTCAGGCGGCGCACAAATCTTTATGTGTTTAAACATCTTAATAGAAAGAGGGTAATTTTAAGGCATTCATGGAACTCATTCTCACATTTAGTTAAACCTGTATAATCACAGTAGAATTAATAGAGATAATTCATTTTGTGGAATGCTTATAAATGATTTATTTCTGTTATTTTCATGTGTTTTTGTTTGTTTTTACTCATGTTCACACAGCTGAGCCCACTTTTGGAATAATATAATTATATAATAAAACTTGTCCAAGGATGTAATGTCGCTCCTTCAGTTAATTCTGTTCTTGCACTTGTTATTAAAACTGTAGAAAACTGTATGGAAATCCCCTTCATCGCCTTCCAAATTGAGGCACAGGAAACTTGTGTTTGAACTCTGAAAAACACTGCCCTGGAAGGTGTGGTAGAAATTTACTTTTGAAGGAAATTTGATCTGAACGATGTATTAAAATAATCCTGCCCTCTTCCTTTTTAACAGGCTGCAAGCTTGATGCTGCAGGCTTCGATATTACAATCACCGTAATAAAGCCAGGATTGATTGAATGATTGGCAGTTTGAGACATGTGCAATGAATGACCTGAGCTGTGGTTTTAATGCATAAACAGTGACGGACACGATGTTGCGGGGGATGTGAAGCCGCGGAAAGTGCGGCACAAGAGGCTGAAACTAAAGTGTGTGTCTGTGTTTGTGTGCATGCTCATTTATGTGTGTCGGTGCAGGCAAACGCTGTATTCCGGGCGCCCTGTTTGATTCACTTGCTCCTGGGCGAGTGCTGGCATTTGTGTGAAATGTGTGTAATGTGAGTGTGTGTATTTGTGTATATGGGCTGAATGGCAGTAGGGAGAGGGGGCACTGCGAGGGGTGGTCAAACACAACAAGCAAAGGGCCGCGGCGGTGTGTATGTGTGGGGGATTCAGATCAGACACGTTTAGCTGGACACAGTGGCTTTAAGCGGCGTTTCAGCTGACAACAGCTTGCCAACCAGAGGTCTTGCCTGCCACTACCACCACCTAAGCCCTCTGATTCATCTGGCCCTATCAGTCCACTGCTATCTGTATCAATCATTAGAAATCATTTATTTTTAGTGGGATATGGCCTCTCGCCCTCCTCGCTGCCCTCTTGCCCCCTGCAGGCCCCTGTGCCTTGGAGCCCCTCACTAATGAGTGTCAATCTGGAGGGCTGTGGCACTTTTACTGCAGACACCTCCCCTGACAAACGCAGGGCTTCAGTCAACATGAATCACACAAACAGACGCCAGCTAAAGTGACAACCATGCCACGTCTGCCAAAGCTCTCCCGTTTCCTCCCCAGCCTTTTAAAAAAGTTTCTTCATACTTCTTTTAATTTGTCTTGCTGCCGTGTGCACTTAACAGACTTTTATTCATTAGATAGCTCATAGATTGTGACGTTAACAATAGATAGATTTTGTTTTAGAATAACGTGAAAAAGCCTAAATTGCCTGATCAGAGTGCAGCCCGTTTGTTGTAATGCGTTTCTCCATTTATTGGGACTTTGTTTGAATTGAAGATGAAATATGTAAGAACTGTACATATTTGTGAGATCACTGAAGTATTTGTCGGAGTGTGTTGTACAGGGGCCAGTCATTGGATGTCAGACGACTTCATTTTTAACCTACACCGCTGCTGCTGGAGAAGAGAAAGAGAGGCGATGCACTGCAAACTTCAAGATCAAGCATAAGGGCTTTTTAATCCCCTACATATAAACCAGTCACAGTTGTTGGTTTAGGGCCCATGCAGAATGCATGATTTCAGCCACACTGTCCTACATAAATTTAATTAACTTGGATATGACAGGTTTTTATTTTTTTTATTTTTACTTAACCTTTATTTAACCAGGAAAAATCCCATTCAGACTACGGTTCGGTACACAGATACACAGACTGATGATAATACCCACTGACTCCCAGGCTGTGAGTACAAAAAATTAAACGTCATCAACGTCATATTGCTGCTGCAGTTGCAAACAATGCCAAGGTATTGATTGTACTTTTACAAAAGCGGTATGTATGTGTACAGAAACAATCTAAAGTTAGGGGGCGTGAGGAAGAGAGTGCCTGTTGTCTCAATCAGTAGATGTTTCCATGGTGAATTCCTGTTGGCTGATAAGCAGACGTCACCATCAGTTGCACTGTGAGATGGTCAGTCTAAACTTATGACACTAACATTGGTTGCATGATTGAACCTCTCTAACTGCAACATAAGACCACCATTATTCAGCCACAATATCTGCATGTTTTCTCATCTTTTGTCTGGGACAGGTCCAGGTTGCACAGTGTGTTGCTGGTTCTAGAATTAGATGTAGATGAAAACAACACAAACTTGCAACATGAACACGCATATAATGCACAACAACACTCTTACAAATGGTATTCTCTGGTCTTGTTGCTCTACACGTAGTTGCTAAGGTATGCTATTATTGTCTCTGAAAATTTTACTCTGACTGGTCTAGATGAGGCATCTTTTCGGCTGTACGTTCCAACTGCAGCATCACATAAAGAGAGGAGAAATGGGTTAGAATGACACACACACCAAATGTCCTCTGAAAGGCTCAAATTGGGGATGTGCATAGGTCAACCCTCTAAAGCCCCAGGCTGCTAGACTTCCCAACTTTTTCTAATTTATAACGATTTTTAAAAATCAATGTGTCAGCTATATGTTTAACATTTGCGAGGCTGTTGCACTGATACGTTCTATCACCATATGGGGTCAAAGTTTGGTCACTATTGAAAATGCAACGACCCCCACCTTTCTTTACACGCATGACATGAGTATTTGAAGAGCCGCACTTATGTGATGGTGTGACCCTTGACAGCTCTATTTCCTTCTGACAGTAACATACTCTACTGTATATATTCTGTGTGTTAACTCTGTGTCTGTGTAATGTGTGCAATCCCTGTTTTTTTTTTTTATATGTGGGACGGTGGTGTTTTGTAGTAACCGAGCGGACGTCAGAGATCTATTCTGGATGCCCGATGCAACAGCCGGCCAGCAACAGCAGCAGCAGCAGGGGAAGGAATGCCGTCTGTCCGGAGGCCTGAGCAGAGAGATCGCTGATCCAGTCGGAGGAAGTGGAGATGGCGGCTCTAGTGTTTCATGGGTTGTGGAAGAAAGAGAGGAGAGGGGGGCAGTGGAGGTGGAGGTGGAGGAGGTGGGAGGTGGTGGGG
>JAPQRQ010000012.1:15155183-15205195 GCA_037367365.1 Apogon talboti
AAGAAGTTTCATACTAAACAAATACTTTTAACTACTTTTCCTAGATCTTCAAACTTTAAAACGGGTCAATTTGACCCGTAACATAACAGGAGGGTTAAGTCTTTAATGCTTTCACCACATTAAAGACTGAACATAAATTCAATCATGTAATTTAGGAAAAGCTGTAACAACATGACAGATAAATATACCAGTGTTCAATCCATTTATCCTTATTTTCATGCTTTAATTTCACATTTGATGACTTTTTTCCTCTTCTCATTGTCCACCACAATAAAAATATGCTGATTGAGTTATCATGAACCTGAGTAATGAGAAGAAATTTGCCCTAACTTTGTAGATTATCTTGCTAAATGTTTGAGTTTGGGCCTTGAAAATAAGCCATCTTTCACATCCTCTGACATCTGCAGAGCTACACTTGTTCTTAATGAACAAAATAACAATCAAAGTCGAATTTACCCCATCAAACAATAAACCTCTGCTTTCTAATCAGCGCAGAATTCACCAAACCTGTCCTCTGATGTAGTGCATATTAACATCACCGTCTCATCCTTTCTCTTTGTTATTCCAACATTACACCTTAACAAATAAACTGTCTTTAGTGGTTCCTCTATAGCAATATTTTTCACTAGACACCCCTCCCTCTCTCATCCATCCGCTCCACCCCGACTGCCTTCGACGCCTCCTGTCCCCGGGGCCATGCTGTGCCTGCTGAAGCGCTGTGCTGTGAGCACGGTGCTGCCTGCCATCAATATGGGTGAGTTACAGAGGTCACTGGTTCAAACACAGTTCACCGCATCACACCAACACTAGCTGTGCCTCTACCCGGGCAGATTATGTGTGTTGGAGTGTCAGAGCGTATATATGTGTGTGCGTGTGTTATTCAGGTTGGATGCATGTGTGATGGTCTGAGTAGGTGGATGTGGCTGTGATGGTTTTTGGCGTTTACCTTTTGTTTTTATGGCGTGCCTGGGTGCTGGGTTTATTATTTTGGCCTTGCGTGCTCGCTTTCTCAGCCACAGCGCTGAGGCCTTCGATTTCCGTCCTGGGCCTCCTGCCAACTGACTTAATGAACATGTTGTCACTGGGACATGTGGGACTCCAGCGCTGATTCCTACCAACAGCAGGAGGTGAATCAGTGTCTGATCGGTTATACTGCTGTGTTTAGCTCAGTCACTGAAGGCAAAAATGTCACATGCAGCAATCAATTACACACTAGTCCCCATTGCTTGACAGAACATCCATGTGATGAGTAAAACAAAGAGAGGATGCACTGAAAGTAATGGAACTAATTATATCATATGATATTCATTGTATAATGTAGTAATGTAGCTTTGATTTTTGGAAAGGTAGAAGGATGATCATCACAAATACATCCCCAAATAAGAAATGGTTGGAACGGTATGGAAAATGCAGAAAAATTTAGACAATGTGAACACAACATATCACCTTCATTTCATTTGTAAATATGCTTCACTCACATTCAGCCTGCCCCCCAATGAATCAACAGCAGCAATTTAGGATTAATAATAAATTGAATCGAATCTAATCTAATCTGATCTGATCTAATCTAATCTAATCTAATCTAATCTAATCTAATCTAATCTAATCTAATCTGATCTAATCTAATCTGATCTAATCTGATCTAATCTGATCTAATCTAATCTAATCTGATCTAATCTAATCTAATCTGATCTAATCTGATCTAATCTAATCTAATCTGATCTAATCTAATCTAATCTAATCTGATCTAATCTAATCTAATCTAATCTAATCTGATCTGATCTAATAATGACTTAAATTACTGAAACAACAATATGATTAAAAAAAAAAGATGACTATGATCATTATTTATCTCAAAATCTACGTCCAGGTAAGATCTATTCCTTTAAGAGAAAAAGACAGGCTGAAGATTGCCAGTTTATGAACAAGTGCATGAAGTGTATGTTCCTCACAGAAGGACAGGGAGGAACTATGATATTTCACCCTACACAGTGCAGATCAGAATAAAAAATTCAAGAAATCTGAATGTGTTTTGGCCTGTAAAGAGCAAGGGCATGACCCTAAGGTGCACTTCATGATCTCTGATCCATCAGATATACTTCGTCTATAGTTGATAAAACCACACAGGCTCTGGATTAAAGTGTCAAACCTTTCTGAAACATGATTGATCCTGAATGTGATGAATAGATGTGTATTTAGAAATGAAATGAAGTTGATCTGACAAACCATGGAGAAAGTTCATAATTTATACAATTAACCCATATGTTAGTTCTCAAATTAATTTTTCTCTCTATTTAACTTTTCTTAAGCAATTTATCATCATTTATTATTATATTATCCCACTATTTTAATTTTTTCAGTATAAATCATACGTTTTCCTATATTTAATTCACTGATTATGCAGATGTTCATGAAGACTCAAAATAAATTCATAGGTTATTATATCAAAACAGGGAAAACTGAAGAAAAAGTGACTTTTTCGGTAAAATCTATCACTGAACTTAAACCAAGTGTCTCCAGCCACTGCTGTTTATTAAACTCCATGGGTTTTTCTGGTGAATCAGTTTTGTAGAAGATGACAGTGTTTCCACAGTCACTACAGAGCCTCTGATGACCATGAAAAGATGACAAACTGCATTTTACACCAATTATTTACATGTATTGATAGAATTAGTGGATGCTAATATTTTAGATCAGGAGATGCTTTTGTTTGCTGGTGGCTTTTTGGGTCTTTATGGGTTAAATACAAGTATTGTTGCTGTTCCTATAATGTCTTATTTTGGGTTGTCAGTTGGTCAAGGTCTGCTGGTGTGATAGGAAGTAGGTTAAACGATGCTCTGTGGTTAATGTGGTTTATGTGGCCATCTAGTGGGCTGATGCAATACTTTCCATGTGGAGACAACGTGGGCTGTTTTTCATGTAGGAATGTGACAAAGTAAAGAAACAAATTAACAAGGCTGCATATGAGATACTGAAAGATTTATAGACCGTATATGAGAGGCGATAAATAAAACCTTCGTGTGGAATATTCTGCTCAGTCTGTAAGTGAAATGTGTAAGAGAGAATTTTCCTCAATGACTGCATCCTCCCCAAAATCCACCAATACAACCACATTCTCAGTATTTGGTTCAAGGTTCAAGGTTCACTTTATTGTCATTCAACATGTTAAAAACATGAAGGACGAAATTTGTTCCTCAGGCCAGCATTAGTTAGCATTAGTTCATGTTTCAGTTAGAGAAAAGGTGATATGGCAGTATGGGAAGAAAGATAACTGATTTGAGCGTGTGATAAAATAAGAAGTCTTTTTGCTGACGTCACCTTAGAGATGGTGTATTAAGTATTTTAATAATTATGTATCTTTATGGTAAAATAATTGGAATGGAAATAATGTGTGGTATTTTGAATTACTTGAGACATTTCAGTAAGTCTTTATATCCATGTAGCACATCGTTAGCCTCATAGCATAATCGCCTAAGTCATTTTTTTCACATCATAGCCAATGATGCAAAAAATTAAACAGCACTGTTAGGAGAGTCAAGTTACGCAGATGTCACAATTTGGCCAATAATATGACGTAGACAATTATGTAATGAGGCTAACGATATTCCCCATTAATAATAGAGGCTTGTTGTCAAATAATGTGCACATTTAGATCTTCTACAATAATTTCCTTTTTATAGTAATAAGAAATAATTAAGAGGTTATTGAGGAAACAAGCAAAATAAGGCATTAATCAGCACTGATAAGTATAGTAATAAGCGTGTGTGTATACCTTAATAGATTGTATTACTGAAATTACATAACATTACACAAAAATCACCTGAATATTACAAAAAGGTTAGTTCAGTATCAGTTTGTTGAAGCTGAAGTTGATCTTGCTCCTTTAAATAAACAAGATGTAATGTGGTCATGTTTATTGGAAACACAGAAATTGTAAAGTAAAAAAAAAAACAACAAAAAAACAAAACCAGTGACTTCTAAGAATTGTGTGTGTTTGCAACATGTCTGTGCAGGGGAGATGTGAACATGTGTCTATGTAGGCCAGTGTGATGCAAGAGCCGGTGTGTATTTTGGAGTTAGAGTAAGTACTGAGCAGTTCTTGTTTTTGATCACTGAACAGAAAGTGCTGCTTTTCATCACTTATTGACTATGTGGTTTTTCTCTGCAAGGCACACTGCCTATAGCTGCTCATCTAAATTCATCAGAGTTTTGTGGTTTTGTGGCCCGGATGGGTGGGTGCATTTTTCTTTTTCCTGAGGTAGACTATGTTTGAGGTTAGCGGCACAGAGCTAAACACATAGGAAACAAACTTAGCTCGAAGCTTGGCTGCTGAAGGATTTGAGGCAAACAAAACAGCATTGGCTTTTTTTTAATCTCACAAAAGGGGTCAGGTGAATTTGTCCTTTTATTGGTCTCATTTTTTAATACTTTGTCTCATCACGTTAATATTTTACCAGTTTTGGTACTGGGTAGGTTTTCAATTTATGTAATGATATCACAGATGTTAAAAATTGCTTTGTAAACAGTTAATTTAGAAATAAGTCAAAAAATTAAGACTATTTCACTTTAAAAACAACAAACATTCATACAACTTCTTAAAAAAAAACTTACTTTAGACATTTTGTACTTTCAGTTTGTGAGCACAGATGAAGTTAGCTTTTTCTAAGTGATTTATCACCATTTACTATATTTTCAGTGAAAATCTGTTATTGCCCCATATTTAAAGTGCTGATTATTTAAATGTTAATAACAGCTCAGAGTAAATTCAAAGGTTACTATTATCAAAAGAGAGAAAGGTGAACAGAAAGTGATCATTTCAGAAAAATATATCATTAACTGAACGTAAAAGCAAGTGTCTACAACCACTGTCATTTGACAAACTACATGGGTTTTACTGGTGAATTAATGTCGCAGAAGACGATAGATTCACATTCCACGTTCACTACGGACCCTCTGAACGTCATATCTGATACAGCAAAGGTGCGACAGTGCATTTTACCTGAATTATTTTAATGTATTGATAGGTACAGTGGTTTAAAAGATATGAGAAGTTTTAGATCCAATGGTTTAGATTGCTGGCGGCTGTTTAGATATTCAGGTGGATGTCTACTTGCTGTATATACTCATACCCTGTTAAAAAACAAAAGATAGATGATAGATTTAAGAATTGACTTTTACCTCAGTTTAATTCTATATGACAAAACATGTAATTCCTTTATTCTCTTGTTCGGATGTATTCCTGCAGAAATATATGTATGATTGACCATAACAGAAAACAAATGACACATACCTTTAAATTTGCAGCATATCCTTTCTGACGTAAGGTTCATATCAATAGAGACAGAGGATGTGAAATGCAACCTACAACAAATGATATCATTTATACGAGTAACACACATATTCACAGACATGCTTCAGTGCAAGTTCCAGTTTCTTTATTCGAATATTTACAGACAAAGAAAGAACATTTTTTTTAATGTACGTCTGTTATTCTTATCTTTTTTAATAACACCTGTAAAATCCTTGAACGCCGACAGTGTTTTTCCACCACACAAAGGCTGTAGACGATACTCATTAGTGTTGTGGTGAGTTCATTAGTACTGAGGTCTACATGTGCGCTTTAACATCACCTGAACCAGAATTACTTATAGAGAGTGGATCTATGCAAGTGAATTCAGTCTCTCTCTCTTTCTTTTTTCTTTTTTTTTTTCTTAAATTGCAATTTTGCTGGATTGTAACCATTTTCTCCTGAGTAAATACCAAGAAATTTTTGACTTCACCACGTGTAAAAGTGACTCAGGGTGTGAATTTTTTTTGGTGATTTTCAATTCAATCCAGCGCTGACAAAGTGTTAATTTTCACCTGTGTGGTAATCTCCTGAGTAAACCAAGGAGTCGTTTTGTTAAGGACACAAAAAAAAAAAGAAGAAGCACAGAGACGAGATGGGATCAGATTTTGCAGCTGATTTCTTGATTTGCCTTACATTTTGACAACAAAAGAACATATTAAAGCTGAACTAGACTGTATAATGTGGACAACACCAGCGTAGTTTCTACTTGTGCAGATGAACGCAGTGAAACATAGAAGAGTGGTGCTGCATACATATCTGTGTCACACATCGTACTCTGCATCGCCTGCTGTCCAACGACTGGAGCTATAAACATCCATTTACCATTAACCACAATGTAGTGTCTTCACACACTTGACATGAACATGAAACTGTTGCCATGCCCTCTGTTTTTCAGAATACAGGAAATAATCTCATCTTTGGTTGTACACCAACATAGGTCCTCTGAAAATAAAAAAAAAACTGAGAAATTTTCAGTTGTATCACATTTAAAGAAAAAAAACACCTTCTAAACTACAAGTATATGAGCTGCAGTTACCTTCAAGTTGATGTTTGTAACTTGGAATTTCCAGATGCAGTTTACACACTTGTGATTTGGATTTTTCTGTTTGTATCTGTAAAGTTACAGCGTCGTTAATACAAACCGACTTGTTGTGCGTCTTTCTCGCTTCAATGCGAGAAATATCAAAGCACAAAAATATGTCATAAACCGATTAAATATTCCCCAAAAACCTTCCAACAGACATTCATTTTGATTTCTCTTTACACCGAGTGCACTTGTGGTAACATCGTCAGTTCAGATCAGTCGGTCTGAACATCACTTTGCTTGAAAGTGCTCACTGTTTTAATTATATGACACCAAGATGTCACGCATCCCACAGCTTCAAACAGACAGGTATGTTTTCATCTGCAGGCTGTTGGATACATGTTCACTAGAGGACATACTACTACTTAGTGCGTAAGAGAGAAAAACTGTAGGGTAGTATATATCTGGTGTCTTTATATGTGTTTTGGTGGCTAGGATTATATATTTTATATAATTTACAGACACTCCAATTTGAAGTTGTTGGATAGAATACATACATGTTGCATTAGCCTTACACACTTGCAATTAACTGTCTGTACACAGCTTATATATTTTTACACAGAGTGATATAGGAAAATACATACAGTATATAATAACTGGGAATCATAAAGCCCTCATTGTTTTACTGGTAGAGTTTCTCGGTGCTGCCTTATCTACCCGAACATGGTCTTTTTTCAGTGGAAGAAAAAAACTTTTTCTTTAAACCTTCAGTAAATAGTCAGAGCTTGGATGAAAACCACCAGAGTTGGAAATCGGTGTGTTGCTCAAACGTACATCAGTGACTTGAACCCATATTTCATGTATTCTAACTACCAATCGCTGCTCTGTGTGCTCTAATCTACCACACTTAAATCTCTTCAGAAACTTCAAAACAGTTTTTGTGTGTGGTTGTGTGTGTGTGTGTGTGTATGTGTGTGTTTGGGGGCATCCCCTAAGTTAGAAACTGCACATTTAACTGAAAGCCTCAGAGGAGCTGACATCAGTGTAACATTTTTTTTTCTTCCAAGATAAATAAATAAATAAATAAATAAATAAAAAAGAAGTCCCACAAATAGATCTTGAGTCAACATTTCACTTGTGTTGAAAATGAAACCCATGTATAAAAAGAAGAACACCGTCTTTGCTTAAACCCTGCAGAGCTAACCTGCTGATTGGAAATGTCATTTCTGATATTAGATCTCCGAGATAGAAATACAGTACACCATCAAAGCAGGTCAGAAGTCTTGATTTCATTCAGCCAGCTGTGTTTTTTGTTTTGTTTCTCTTTTTGTTGGGCGGTCTGGGCAGTCATGACATCAAACTGTTTAGAAGGGCAGATATTTAGGAAGACCGAGGAGAATCCCAGTTGAAACTTCAAGTCTTCAGAGAAGAAAAGTATCCCATGCCATCAGCACGGCGATATTCTGACCTTCTTTATTTACAACAGAAATATGCCACCAAGAACAGACATGGTGCATCAATATCTGCAAAAATATATCCTCATGTTTTTGTTTTTTTGTTGTTTTTTTTTGTTTTTTGCCTCCAAAATTACAGATAGAGAATATAAATAGTAAATAATACATAAAAAATAAATGGGGACTGAGAACAGACAGATAGGCTATGCTAACTTAAAGTGCTAAGATTTTTTTTTTTTCAACAGGCTGCAAGCATAAAGGTAGATTCTCACTAAAATTTCCCTTCCACTTATAAAGAAAAAGCATCAACACCAGAGCCCCGCCCTGCAGGGCATCAGCAAACCACCGTTTGATTTATACCAACACCCAAACGTACTTTCACAGTCGTATTCATCTGCTTGCCACTTCCTTTGTCCTTAGCTAATACTGTAAGTCAGATATTATCAGTGGAATGTTTTTATACTGTTACAAATGTATTTCTAAAAGTGAAGTGGCGTCAAACCCTGATAAACAACAACAACCAATAGGATGTGTCACGACAGTCCTTTACAGCGCTTTTACAGCATAAAGAATTTAGAAACCGTTGTTGTATGTCTGCTAGATCATTTTAATAAGTCAACTGGTGAGCCACTGTCCTTGGCGCTTACTGCACAGGCTCCTCTGCAAAATGTAGTAAATGTGATAGAAAATTTCAAAGGTAAACTGTACTTAAAGCTAAGTGGTGCAAAATAGCCTGATCAAAACAGAGCTATTCGAAGACGCCTGTTCTCCCTGATCGTTTGACTGATGAACACCGACACGAACCTTCTAAGAGCAGAGCCCCTAAAGCCCGTTCCTCCTCCTCCTCCTCCTCGGCATACTTTGCTAAATCAAAGTAAACTACACTGTGAAGCATAAACAACACGATACCTGAAACTGCCTGGAACCACGCGACAATACTCAACAAAACAGCAGCAACCAGAGCCAGTGATTTTACACGCAAAGCTCTCTTAAAGGACTCTGCATGTAGACTCACAAATATAAGATACTTTTGTCAAGCAGGGGACCAAATAAAACGGGGCCCTGTGACATTTTGCGTGTAGATTTTCACACATAGCTAAGTGGTACGCACCCCCAAACGGATCAACTGTGATTCTACATTTGACTTTCCAAATGGCCAGGTCTGCCCATCTCTTACATTATCTATAGGAAGAGAGCACGGATGTGTGCAGGCTTGTTGCCATGGTAATCAGATCTTGCTGTTCTCCAGGTGGGAGTCAATGTGCTTGATGAGAGCATCGTCCGGGTAACCGACCGGGAATATCAGCTGGCAGAGAGGGCAGCTCCGCATGTCACTTTCCTCGGTCTCCATCCACAGCTGCAGGAAAACACACACAGGTCCACACATGAGTGGAAAATAGGATGAATTACACCATGTCCTCAACTTACTCACCTCGCTGTGTTAGCGATTGTATTACTCATACTGTGGGAGGCTACAAAATGACATCAACGCTGTGAGTGATCACTTCACACTTACACAACAGGGACTTCTCCGCTTTGCCAGAAAATACATTTACAACCCTTGTCTTTTCAATACAATCCCACAGTTTATGGAAAACTTCTGCATTTTGCTTTTTTTTTTTTTTTTTGCTTATTTACATTTTAATGAAGCAGTGGGCTGGAGTCACATGTCCAGTCTGTCTGTACTAGCCTCACTTTATCAGCTTTATATCTATCTTTTAACGTCATTTCATCAATCACTCGTTTAATGATGCAACATTAATTGTAAAAGATTTTTCAACATGAATTTTGTGTTTAATAGCAATGAATGTTTGTAATTATAACACTGAATTTAATATGAATGACTAGGGTACAGTATATTCTGCCTGTTTTACAGATGAGAGGGGAAAAAACCTGTTAATGTCTGTCTGCACTTTTTTTCCCCCTTATCTCTTTTTTTAAAATACACATTAAAACAAATGTGCTTATTACATTCACAACACATTGCTTAGAATTGGCTGGTTTACTCACTTGAGGTAGAATATTATACACCTCAAAAATGACAATAAAATGGTTAAGAATGTGTATTTATGCATATATTTGTTCATCTCATGACTTAAAGATGCAGGCCTGAGCGTTTATCCCCCCTGCCATTAGACTTCACAAGATTTTAGTCTGATGACTGATGAGTACTTGGTTATTAATTCTGTTTTTTTGTTTGGTTTTTCATGAGCTGGCGAAACAAGTTCATCTGCATCTGTATTTGTTCAAAGCCTTTTGTGAACTGAGTCATAATGGTTTGTTGATTTTTTTTTTTTTTAAATCACCAAGTTTGCTCACTCATTTTGCTGGGAAACAATTACAAAATGGCCTAATACTCAATAAGCTGGTGTAATTACAGGCAGTCAAAAATAAAGATTCTTCTTCTATAGTGGCACACACATTTGGTTTAATTAATTTATTGATATTTAATAATTGACAAATTATTAAGTATTTAATTACATTTAACTTTTCATGATTCTGTAATTTATTTTTAATGTCACATAATTATATTATTTATGTATTTATTGCTACAACCTTGTCTGAAATGTAGTTAACTGTTCTACTGCCTATAGTGGTTTTTAAAAAGAGATTCTTTATTTGAATGAGTCTTTTGGGGTTTGACAAAGTTTAGACTTAAAATGAAAAATGTAATTTCCTATGAACCAGCTTAGCACGTTTACATTACATACAGTCTAAACGCTGGGTGCTTTTCAAAATCTTTCAGTGCTACAGCTTTATGGTTTCAGGTTGAGTCATATATATACACTTTGTCTTTCAGAGATATTTTCATTTAACTTACATTGATGGACGGCCAGGACTGAGCATGCTCTGCAGACATGTACCCTGACTGTGGGTGGCAGCTGAGGGTGTTCGACCTCTGAGGGATGGGGAAGGCTGAGCAGGACGCTGGCCCTCTCATAACACCCGTGGGCACCGCAGCAGAGAGCACGCCCAGTGTCCGCGGCGGGCTAACAGGGTGTGGGCAGGTCCACTCCTCCTCATCCTCAGAGGACTGTGGCGGCTGGGGGGCTGGCGTGGAAGGAGGAGGGGGCTCAAAATGCAGATGGGCCACCTCTGACAGAGGGAATGGCATCTCTCTTGAGTGGCGCATGGAGCTCTCCCCGTGGCTGCCGTCTCCTCCTACATTGCCTTGAAGGGGAGAAGGGGAGCTTCTGTGCTGCAGTCCACTGTGGGGAGAGCCCACGTGCTGAGGCTGCTGTTTTGGGTAGCCCTCAACGTAGGGCCTGGGTTTAGGCAGGGTCGAGACGGGGTCTAGGGAGAAGCGGGGCGGGCACTGGTACGCGGAGGGGTCAGCGACCTCTGAGTAACTGCGACGGCCCTGGAAGCTGGCCCTCAGGTGCTGGGTGGGAGGCCGGCAGGAGTAGGACGCCGGTCCATCGCTGACGTCCAGCAGGGGCGAGCGGCGGTGCATGTCGGGGGAGAGGCGCTGCAGTGACGGCGAGCGTCTCTGCTGGATCGGGGAGTGGTGCGGCGGAGGATGGACTGGAGAATGACGCTGTGAGATGGGTGAATGACGCTGAGATACTGGAGAGTGACGCTGGTGGTGGATCGGAGAGTGGAGTTGGACTGAGGATGTCAACAACAAAAACAACAGCATAAGAATCACACTTTATTTTACATTTATTACTAGCACACTTGAAATAGACTTGACCCAGTATAACAATGCTCTCTGGACTGCTTTACATCTATATTGAAATCCTATGCGGAAAATAACTGTTGGCACCTTGAAAAACATTCATCTTCTGGAAATATTTCATATGAACCCAATCAAAAAGTGGCTGTGGAAATATAAAAGGCTGGATTGCAAGGTCCAAGGTGAGCAGCTGTCACAAAACACCAATAAAAACACCAGTAAAACACATTTGACATTTTGTACAACAAAGAGAACTATTTCTTTTTATCATTTTTTTTTTTGCGATAAGCCTTCCTACACTTGACTCAGGATGTCCTATTAACAGAAATGAACAATAGCCCTGGTTCTATTCATAAAAAGCTGTAGACGTGCAGAACTATAATTACAGATTTTCTCGAAATTACATGAACAATCGATGAGTCAGTCACCTCTACAGTAACAGAACTCAGCATTCAGCTCTGCTTTTCTTATAAGTGGAAACACACTTAATAGCATTTTCTCACAGAGTTCTTAAAAGGTGAAGTGTTTTGTTTTAAAATGATCTGTGAGCCTAAAGACATAATAGCACTCTGGAGACTTTTAATGTCCTATTAATTTCTACCTTCCTATTTTTTCCTGTGATTCACAAAAAGTATTTGTTTTGTTGCTAAGGATTTCCTAGAGGCAATCACGTCTTTTACATAACCCTCTAACTAATTAAGCACAAGTGCCAGTTAAGTCGAATTCTCTAAATTAATTTGACACAATATGGCCTTGGGGAAAGAATAGTCTTCTGTAACTTGATGTTTTTTGTGTTCTCCCTCTGTTAGATGAGCTAAACTGCAAAGATATTGATGTAAGATCTCTGCGGAGATGCTAAGTGTTGTGCGTTTTGGTTTGTGGTAAGTAGTAGATGCGCAGTTGTGAGACATTAGCTATGTGTGTGAAATGCATTAATGTACACAGGAGAACAAAGGTGTTGCTACTGTTGGACAGTTGGATGTTACATGTCTGAAATCTAAAGGTCTGAATCCAGATATAGATCTAAATGTTACATTATGATATGTTATGTAAATGAACAGCTCCATCTACATGTATATAAGTGTGCATCTATTACATTATAGTGGTTAAAAGCCAAATACTTGCAGTTTTGTCTCTTTTTTCCTTAACCCATAAAGACCCAAACATCCACTAGCAACCAAAAGCATCTACTGATCTAAAATATTTAATAACTGTTGATCTATTAATCCTATCAATACATGTAAATAATTGGTGTAAAATGAAGTTTGCCATCTTTTCATAGTCATCAGATATGACCCACTTGGACGTTCAGAGGCTCCGTAGTTACCGTGGAAACACCGTCGTCTTCTACAACATTGATTCACAAGTAAAAGCCATGGAGTTTAACAAATGACAGTGGATGGAGACTCTTGTTTTCTGTTCAGTTATTGATAGATTTGCTGAGTTTTTATGAATATCTACATAATCAGTGAATTAAATATAGGGAAAAATACATGATTTACACTGAAAAATGCTAAATACAGAGGATCATATTACAATAAATGGTCATAAATCACTTAAGAAAGGTTAAATAGAGAGGAAAAATTCATTTGGGAACTAAAAGTAGCACTGGGTCTTTATGGGTTAAGGAGCGTAGGGGCTCATACCAACCTGGGCTTGCCTGCTCCTGTGAGGCTTTCCTCAGGATCTCTGTCTGCTTGGAGCTCAATGCTTGAAGGCGACCCAGCTCCTCTGTTAACTCTGTGTAGGCCAGCGCCAGATTTACCCTGAAGGAATAAAGGCGCAATGTAATTAGATAATTATTATAATCACTGGCATTATAGAATATAATTGTAAAGTGTTACACTGTATATCATAAGCAAACGCTGAAATGTACGTTTCATTATATGACTGTTGCATAAGACTGATGGAAATAAAGCAAAGACTTTCTTTAATACTGTAATATGTAAGCTGTCTTGCACTGAACGCAAATCTTCATTAATCCTCACTTCTCAACTCCTCACTTTAAATGATTTTTGCAGTAGTGGCAAGACCTCAATGTCAGCTTCCTAATAGAGAAGCTCATATTCTAGTATTTTTTGAGTGCATGTCACGCCGCATAATTGCAATGCATAAAATCACACCATTTCATGCAAGATGTGTCATGTCTCTCTCAGGGGCCGTACACTGACAGAGCAACACTATTTTAAGAATCACAAACAAGGCTGGTTTGCTTACAGGCTTATGTGCCTTAACCATGGCAACGAGCTGACTTTGTCTCCCCACATTTGTTTATAAATTCCAGTTGTTAAACCTCCAGTATACAGTGCATTGTTTTAAGAAGCACACGCTGTATTTGCGCTCGTCTTAGGATGGGTTTGATAGCTGAGAGTAACATACAGGTGGATGCGGTTAAAAAGCAGCGTGACAGAGGCAGTTTAGTCCTACAGAGAAAAAAAAGCAACTTGTCATGTGTCGCTGTCTGTGCCACTGATCCAAAAATCTGATAAAGTACAGCTTATCTAAACTGTCTCACCAATTTTCTATAAACTCCTTGGTCTTGGCCTGAAGTTTACTCATCTCTGTGCTGACAGTGGTAGCTTAGAGAATTAATCACAGTATGAGATGGAGGAAATGTGAAACCCTGAAATCTCACTTGAAATCTGCTATGATAACCAGTTTAACCTGCCTGTTTGAGTCATTCCTTTCATCGAGCGTCTCATTACAAATACAATAACAAGGTTTTAATCACTTTTATGAACCCAATAACATAGGGGTAATCTGGTGTGTTTTTGCCTCAATTGACAAACTTACATAATATACCTGAATCTTTACACATACATTAAAAAACAAACAAACATGTTAAGACGGTGTAAAGACGATGTGGTTCTGTCGACTACCAGACTGTTCCCCAGACTCAGATCAGATAAAGTTTACCCAATTTGAACATCTTTGTTGATGAGAATCTGACTCAGCTCTTTCCTCCACATGATGGTGGCAGATAAAAAAAATTACAAACAACACCTATACGTTTCCTGGGGATTTCTTCTGCATAAATAGGAATAGATATGAACTTCCATTGCAACACCAGCGTTTATAAAATACACATGTATCCTGCCTACACAGCAAATAAAACACACTGTAAGATTAAAAGCATACTTTCCAGCAAACTTTGCACTATTGTAATTAAGTGCATACAGTATATGCTTGCTATACTTATCAGAGCACAGTGCATATTTTTAGACAGATAAGAGTTTTCCTTTAAATTCTGCAGCCCTTTTACATTTACCACACATCTATGAAGACGTGCTTCCCGTCCCATTATTGTGTTGTTACGGCACTAGTTAAACTGTGAACATTACTCTAATTACACATCTCACCCCAAAAATCATTTCAAATAAAATCTGGGACCTTGTTTCCAGTAAATCCCCGACTGAAAACAAGTCAAGAAAACAGGGTAGTCAGCTTTTGAAAGTGGCCCACCAGATTTTCCACCAACCTGCTGTGACTCAGACAGAGAAGGGTATCAAGCCCCCTCCTTCTCCCACTTAACCACAAACAACATCCTTCTTTGCAATTTGACATTTGTAAGATTTGTAATTTTGTGATAATTCATCCGCAAACCGAAGATCCTCTGCGACTTCACAGATCTCTCAGGCATAGATAAATACATTTCCTGCACCGGTATATAAATATTGACAGTCATTCCAACTACTTACATGTTGTGTGGAGCATATACTGTTGATATGACCATAGTGTAGTACTCATGAATGTAAAATATCCATTAGTGCATTTGATGAAATTTGGTTGTCTCAGATCCAGCTTTACAGAGTGGTGTTGTCTTTACAAGTGCAGATATTTTTTTAACAGTTTAGATTGATGTGCCTCTTCCTTTTCACACCTGCACTGTTTCAGTTGTCACTTCTACTAGTGTATTTTGACATCTGTGACAGAGGTCCTGGCCAGACTGGAGCACCTCTCCATCATGATACTTTGTAGAAAATCGTCCATACACACGGATGCGTTATAACAAAACACGTGCAGTTATTTCAGGTATACGGAAAGTTAATATTGTAATACTAATCTTGGTTTTTCTTTTTTTTAATGTCTCAAAACGTCTTGTGTTTGCTGGTGCGTGTCTTCCTTTTTCTATTTATTTTTCGCACTTATTTTGTTTCCTTTTTGTTTTCTCGTAAGTTTGAGCGTGTGTGAGTGCAAATGCGCATACCGTGCAATGTACAGTACGTAGGAGGCATGTGATAATGGCGATGCAGCGCTGGTGAAAGCCTTATGCTAGTGAATCGATCAGGTACAACACTGGATGTGAGTGGGAGTTGAAGTGAGGTGAGTGTGGGCTTGTATCTGACCTGTGATCTGATCAGAAGCTTCAAAGAAAGAACTGTCACTGCAGCTGCCTTGGAGAGCTGAAATTATCTTTGTTGGTTTACAGTCAAAGCAATAATGTATTTTCTCTTTCTAAACTTACACTCGAGCTCAGTCACTTCAAATAAGGACAACACCCAAGAGGAAACAAGCGTCTGAATACATGCATAATAAAGTCTGATAAAGTAGTGACGAACATATAACTGCAATGGGTAATTTTGGGATGTGGCTAAAAGGCTGCATTTTTAGAGAAAACTTTATCCTGTTTGCTCCACCGTGTGTATTTTTTCTGCTTGCATGCAGACTAGTGAAGAACAGGTGTTAAACGGCCATCAGATCACGGTGGGGGCTTTTCACACTCTGCAGTCCACACACTGACACACTCTGCTTCTGCATAAAGCACTTTGAGGCAAACGCAGAGAGGTGTCAAACAGTCCTCTCACCAAGCTACAGAACATCAAACATTCAGCCATGAGCACCACTACATCGAAAAGATGTGAGTTTTGTGATGTAAAGCGTGCAAGTTTAGGCTCATTTCTTTTTCTTTTGTAGGAATTTTTAACATTTTTTTTTAAATTTAAAATATAGATCTTTTGTTTTATTGTAAATTTATAACATTTCCAGAATAAAGCACAAATTTATCTTCAGCTAAATGGAATCAAGTCGTGATTTATTGGAAACAGCTCTAATTTTCCTAAAGCTGAGGAGAGATTAGTCAGACAGTGTGCAGACTAAAGTAGACCTTGCCAGGTGGCTTCAGAAGTGTGTCTTGTGGTTGGCGAGGGCAACTCATTTAGCCAGACTTATATTATTAGTTATGGTATGTCTGATGCACTTAAAGAGCCACCAACGTAGTAACTATTATATTTGTCAAAACTAGTCACAAGCTATCTTAAATGTTCTAAAATATAATAATCTAAAATAAAACAATATCTAAAATATACTGTAATACAGAAGAAGAAAGGAAAAGAATTGTAAATACTGCAGTAAAGAAACAACATTAATTTCTAATCCTGCCAAAATGCTTTCTTTTAAATATTGGTGATTTCCTTTAACAGTTTTTCTTCTATATCAATCAGTGCAGTTTACCCTAAATGGGCCCAATTACAAGAAAAAGCACCAAGAAAGGGAAATATAGACCTTGTAGGTTTCCAGTGGGAGTTACTTATATCGTTGAGTAAAACCAAAAGGTGACCAAGATCTGGAAAAAACAGTAGGCATCTACCGCATGCTCCGTCACACTCAGCGTCTCTGAGCTGCTGTACAGTTTAGTTTCATTTTGCTCCCATCGAAACACTTATGGGGTTTCACTGTGTGGGAGTCAGCTGCCCAACCTGCTGTGGTTTCTTACCTATGTACGACATCTTGTAAACAGTCATGCAATGTCTGGGGTAAATTGAAAAAAACTATATAAAAAAAACAAAAACATTACTTATCCTCTCTTTCTATTGAATTTGAGCTAAAAGAAGAATTTCCACTGCTGACTCGAGTGGGGAATTACTGCAAGTTAACACTTACACCTGCTCTTTTTTTTTTGGTCAGTTTCAGGTGTGGATGAATAAAATGAAGTTATGCATAGATTTAAATATCAGGGCACACACACTCATAGATGGAAATAAATACAAATCTGATGAAATAGATGTGAAGATATCCTACACTGTGCTTATACTGCCACCTACTGCTCAGACTAATCTGATAACAGATTATAGAACAGTGTTATAATTGCATGTTACAGTATATATCCAATACATAGAGCTCTGCACAAGAACAGCACCTTTTAAAAATATTCTATGTACTGCTTTTGAACCCGGTTAGCCAGTAATAGAAAACATTGCCTGATTTCTAATGAGGCCCCTGGAGGTCACCCTGAGCACTTCACAGTATGTGGGTAAAGATGCATATCAGCAGGGGCTGCCGGTGATACATGCCTCCCTTCCTTCTTATATTGTTTCTTCTCCTGTGATAATACACCTTAACCATTATCTCTACATTTTTTTCCTTTGTTACCGACATCGCTGCTCTCGCTGCTTTCCTCCCCCCCCGTATTCCCTCCTATCCTTTCCTTCTGATTTCTGATGTACCCTCTCATTCCCTTCCCCCCCTCTTACACAGCGATCCACCATAGTTACTTACTGCTCATCTCCCACCTTCTTTATCCACTCCACATCACACTGCTTGCATGGCGAAGTCATTTCCTGCTAAAGTAGAGCGTGAAATTAGATTAGAATGCAGGTGCTCTAGGAATATTGGACAAAATCTGACAGATCAAGTCTATCAAGACAACATGTTGGAAGAAATGTGTTTGAGACGTGTGGGTCACTAGTCTCTGATGAGCACCTTTAATAAAATACTGTTTAAATCTTATTTTTTGTCACCAACAACCATCCATCAAAAAGGTGTAAAGCAGCTGAAATAAAATGGCACAAATTATTTTACAATACTGAGTTCGGCACTAATGGAAAATAGTGTGGCTGCAGATGCTGTGAATATGAATTTGCACTGTATATAATGTGATTGATACCCCACTGAAAAATCAGCTAAAGCCAGATCAGCTAGATGGATTTACCTGGTGGACAAGCTGGTTTAACAGCACTTGATCAGCTTTTTTATTACTGGTTAAGAGATAAGTGGACAGATTTATTGTGCTAATGAAACTGGTCAGAAGGCCTACATTAAATTATTCTGTATTTACACAACTTAAATAAGAGTACCAAGATTTACAGATTTCAGCTTTTAATGAGCTTTATGCAGTATTTATACTTTAAAATATTTAGGTATGACTTGAAGTATCATGGCAGTGTTCATTATATAAATGATGCCGAAGACACCAAAGTATTAGATTGAAATATGAACTGAATCTATTTAACCTAATGGGCTGACTGATTTATGTGACCACTAGAGGGAGTAGTGAGTCACTCTGCTGGTTTCCCATGATGAGGAAACCTGACACCACAAGGCCTTTGAGGGAAAAAGTCACAGAGTGGCAAGATAGGATGAGAACCACTAAGACACAACTTTTACTGATAAAAGCTAGAAGCACTGTTGTTGCTTTCACCACTGGACACGGCTCTGAATGAAAAACAAAAGGACACGGGTGAGTTTGATTATGAGGCTGATGAAGGTATAGAGTGATTATGTGATGTTATTATCTTTGCTAAGTTCACCGTTTGTTGATCCACTGTACAGACTAAACTGTAACAGTTCTGACCTTGTTTGTTCAATTCTAAACAGATTTTTAATGCAGCTATTGACAACACAAACCGTACGGAAAACAGAGGTGATTTCCGTACGGAAATCACAGAAAAATTATAATTAATTTTATAATTATGATTATAAAATCATAATTAGAAAATACAGTGTCTGTAAAATCTTCAAGTGACTTAAAGTGCCTTAAAATCTAGCGGTGAGTTTTTTATTTGAAGAAGAAAACTGATTGATACCAGTATAGAGATGTCATGGTATGTAAAAAAAAAAAAGACCTCCATACTTTATTCAGTGAGTGATATAGACAGTGGTTAACTTCTTGGTGGTTTTGGTAGTTTATGTGTTCTGGTGTGCAACTCCCCAAGGATCTTGAGAGTTTGGAATATCAATACTACACAAAACACACTTTAAAAACTAATTTGAGAGAGATTTGCATGAAAATCTTAAAGTGTGATCAAGTAATTATATTAGTATGATTATTCAAACGTGCAGCATTGCATTGGAGTGGATGTGCTTCAACAGTTATAGTTGGCTGATGGTTTTATCCACAGATTTGGCTGATGGTTTTATCCACAGATTTATTGAAAACACAGTTTGATTATCTTAAATAACTAATATGGGAACACAACGACATCTTTCGTTTGTAGAGTTGTGCTTCTGCCATGTATTGCATATTCCAGCCCAGTGTCAAGTCTCAGCAAAGAATATACCTGTGTATCGTTGCTCACAGCTCCTCCAGTAAGTCTCCCCTCTCCTCACTCTGCTCTCCTCTAGATGCATTTTAGGAATTGAGATTGATTTCTGGGTCGCAAGGAGGAGAATGGAGGAGAGGAGGCACAAAATGGAGAAATGAGAAGAGTCTAGTTGCCAGGGGTGTGTGTGCGCTGGGTAGCAGTGAGGTAGAAGAGTGCTATCTAAATGCATGTCACCATTCAGCTGGTAAGAAAAGGTCCAGCTGGTTAACAGCTACAGCACTAACAGGATTTTCCAGTGGGGTATAGTCTAATTCTGCCTCTGTTATGTGCAGATTTCAAAATGCTTTGCGATCCGGACTGTGATTCTTAAAAACAACCACCATATACATATTCTGCATCGACTCGTTTCAGGTTTTATTGTAATTTCATCTTTCCCGATGCAGAAAACTCTACTCTTACACCGACTCTAACTGTGCTGCTGCTGTTTGACTCATATGTGTGTAGGCTATGCCCATGATCCGTCACTGACCCTCTCCCTTTGGCTGTTCTGCAGCTGTCTCATCTCCTCCTTCAGTCTCTCACACTCGGCTTTCAGCTCCTCCTCCCGCTGACACGCCCCCTGGGCCTCATGCCGCGCCCCTTCTAGCTCCGCCTCCAGTCGCTGCAGCTTCAGGTCTGACAGGGCGTCTAAGCTGCGGGAGCTCTGTAGGGTCAAAGCCGGACAGTCTAGCACTGGGAGGAAGGGAAAGTAAGAGAAAGTGTTGCGTAAACCTTAAATGACACCAACATGCACAGAGAAGACAAAACACCACGTTTTCACTGCTGTTCTCGTGCGTGAGGACATGTTCTTCTGTCCACAATCGCTGTGTAATAGATGTGTATTGAAAGAGCAAAAGAGCTGACTTCTTCCAAGGGTAGCGTCTTTCAGTTTGTACCTGGGTGATGTGATCTGCGTGGGCATGTTAGTGATTCAGCTCCGCTCACACAGACTCAGTCCTTGAGCCAGAAGACAGTGTACCAGTAAATCAGTATTATGTTTTATACAACCTCCTCCTGCCTCCTCACTCATATGAGCGTTCGTAGATGTATATATACATCAACAGCATAAGGCTTTTTCTCATAGACAACAGGCCCATTAATCAACACAATAAAATGCATCACTCTATTGCCTACGACCCCTCTACATTAGTTTGGAAATAAAAAGCATACACACACTTATTTTAAACACCTTATACCTTTGTAGAAGCATCTGTTGATGTGGAGATTTCCATTTTTCAGCCACCCACATCCTTAATGAGGCCAGAGTTTACAATTTACTGACTCAGAGCAACATGGATATCATATACAGCACTATATATCCATAGTTTATAGCTGCAGTGGTGCTGACTTGGTGAAATCCAAAACGGCTATCATCTTTGATTTAGAACGTATTTTGGCAGAAATATATTGAAAGCTGTAGAATAAAAGGCCAAGTTTGGAGTTGCCTTAAATATTCAGCTGTCAAACAACCATCAGCTCATGCAATTTTAATGCAGAAAATACTTTGCAATGTTTAACAGTCAAGTTATCTCAGGTTTTTCAGAATTTGGTAAAACAAACCAATTACAAAAGCACTGGTTGAACATTACAGATGGAAGCATAATAATACTACGGAGAATATCTTACATTTCCAGCAACAGTCACTTGACTTACAATGTTTTTGAAGCAAGTATGAGTAAATTTCAATCACTGGCAGCCACATCAGTTGCTGTTCTCCTTTTCTACTGTGACTGGAGAGTGAAAAACAAATGTCCAAGATGATTCTATCCAAAAGGCCCAGGATGAACCCAACCTTAAAACGCTTTCTAGCCAGATTGTTGGATGTGATAAAAGGCTGAATAATGGTGTAAAGATGAGCAATGATTAACAGAGATTACTGCCATGCAAGTTGTCAATTATACAGTCATAATTCAACCTGATTATGTATCAGAGATAAATATCATATAAACGGATCCAGAAAACACATCTCAATCAATATTTTACAATTCCGCGGATTCGAATAAATGTTTCATGTGCAGCAAAAGACACTTTCCTCCAGAGTCACTGTCAAAAACAGTCAATCACTCACTGTGTGCCTCTGGGCCGGCGTGCAGCTGCAGATACTGCATGTCTTTGCTGTGCAGTTGCATGTTGAGTTTCTGCAAGGAGTTGTCCCTCTGCCTCAGAGCTGACTCCAGGCTCAGGATACGCTCGACGTGCTTCTCAACCAGGCTGGTCTGAAATCACACATGGTAGTTTAAATAATGCAGGATGGATTTTTTCCACTGTACTTAACATTTGCCATTTAACGGACAGCTTTTAATGTGTATTTACAGGTTGATGAAAGTTCGTAAAGGGGTATAAGTGGTGGAGACCAAAGTCAAGGGTGTAATTTTATGACTGGTCCTCAACATTAAATAGCAATAATGTGCTTTTTACAATTATTTTTAGTCATTCATTCCAATAAAGCAAAAGAGTTGAAACATGCTGTAACATCAGGTGCTTATCATCATACTGTACAAGCACAAAAAAATTCGGAAGTGAGTGCAGATTGAGAGGACAAAAGTCAATGAGGCCCAGTTGGTGGATGCAAAGCTATTAATGATTTCAGCCACAAACTTCAGGCGACATTGACACTGTGTCATTTGGCAGCACCACAGTCTTTGGCACACCTCTTCCCTTAATCACTCTCAACACAAAAAACTGCTGAGGCTGCTGGGCACGAGCTACTCAATGGACTTGAGTCTCATATGAGATGGTTTATTATCACAAACGAGATCTGGGAAAGAGCAGCCAGCCAATCTGTTCAGTTGGAAGCCTCTACCTGGTTTGGATCGGCTTTGATTTGAAACCAGTTACAGACATTTGTGAAAACCATTTAAAAAGCTTCTGTAAATACATTAATTTTAGAATACAGTTGAAAGCGAAACTGACTAAAAAAAAAAACAGAAATGGTAGAAATAGTACAAACGTACACACAGCAAAATTGAAGATAATATTGAGTTTGGTGAGTTTACAGTCATGTAAAAGGAGTGTCAGTGTGTTTTGTCTCTAAGGAGAGATTCTCCTTAATGACTATAAAAAGGCTTTTCACTCTGAAGCGCTGTTCACACAGTTTAGATGAAATGAAAACTTTGTAATGGAGGTAATTACTTTCAGATGAGTGGTGAAATCTAAGGTGTACACAGTGATCCAATGTACTTTATGTTTCTGCATCTATAAATAAAATAAAATATGAACCAGTGTTTGTGCTCTAACCACATCCAGGTGCCTGCTTTATTTATTGGTCTTTTCCAGATTTAATTCATGATCCAATGTATATGTAGTTGCATCAACATGAACTGAAGCAGAAATCTGTGTTAATTAAACAGATGAATCTAAAAAGTTGTCGGGAAAGCAGAGATGTTAAGATGGGATGTACATTACACAACCCAAGCAGACATTATATATTATAGCATATTAGCATATTTTAGCATTCAACAAGAATTTAAAAAGAATATTCAGTTCCACTTCTATCATATTTTTATGTAAAATTATCTGATTCAGTGGACAGGCCATCAAAAATATGTGTTAAAATCCTGTGACAGCTTGTTGCCTCATACGAGCCTTTGGTTGCTGACCCTGACCTTTGACATCTCTGTAGAGAGAATGCCTCGTAAATTAATTTCTCCCATAGCGGCCAAAAAAAATAGACGAAAAGGCTATAGGCTGAGATCCAACTACATTCACTCCTCCTACACTCTTCCAAGTGCGTAAGTGCTCTGTGAAGGCCACATGCTGTATTCAATTCAAAAGCAGGCTGTTAAACATATCTACAGTCACTCGTAGTGTTTTATGTTAAATAAATGAATGCGCACACACACGTTTTGTGTTTATTATCTTTTGGCAGTTGAAACTGTCATGTTCATTGCCTGATTATAATTTTTGCTCATCTTTTTTTTTTTCATCTTTGCGCTCCATAAATATAATGTAAAAACATAACTAATTAATGAGCCATATGGCGGCTATAAAATAATGCATGCATTGCGCCGTGAACCCAATAATGTTTCTGACCATCTTGTCCAGATCCCTCTGGAGGTTACTCTTCTCCATGTGAATCTTCTCATAGGCTTGGATCACATCCTCCAACTGCTCCTCCCTCTCCTTTCTCTTCTGCAGCTGAAAAAAAAAAAAAAAAACATACAGAGAGACATAAAAATCCTTGACTTTTTCCGTTCTTTGTCCGTGTTCAAACTTCTACACAAAGCACACACTAAAAACTTTCTATTGTGAGAGTCATCAAATGTGTCTCTTAAGAAACTGTTGTGCAACCAACAAAATTTAGGACACCACAGTCCTGATGCCTCAGCATGGTCTTAGCAACGCCTCCCTCATTTCAACAAATGGATGAAATTAATGATTTTTAATAATAGTGGAAAAATATTGATATCCTGCTGTTAATCCTCCACGGTCTAATGAAGGGGTGAGAGTCACCGGATGTTGTAATCACACACTGTTTGACAGATCTTAGGGCAGTGACATCTAGAAAACCTGGAGAAACTGTGAAGGGGAGAAATGAAGTCTAAAGTGGGAGAAGGATGCAGACGTGAATTTAATTTAAGAATGCAGCCACTTTAGATCAAGGAAAATAAGCGTGAGAGCAGCAGAATCATAATGAGATAAACAGAGAGCCGGCGAGGACAAAGAGGTATATCAGTGCTGTGAGCTGAGGCAGTCGGGCCTATTCAGTGTGTCTATGGTAACATATGCTGTAAGAACTGGCACCAAGGTGAGGACAGTTTGTCAACAGCGTCGTGACTGCAGAGAGCAAGATTACTACCAAGTGAGCTCTCTTGTTCGGGGATGCACACAAAACAAAAAAAACCCGCCTCAAAAACTAAATTTAATTCCACAGATGCTGTCACATTCTAATTATCACCTTTTATGCCTTCACTCGGGTTTCACAGTCTAAGTGGGATTGCTTTTGTCCTGGTTCGGGGGATTTACTTAAATTAGCTTTTTAAAGTCGGGGTGATTTTAGAACATGGCATCCCCTCTTCTTCGTCTAAAATTTGCATCTGTGTATACAGATCTAGGAATATATAGAAAATGATGATTTGAAACTATTTCAACACCTAAAATCATGGTTTTCTCACCATATTCATATTATATAGTCCACCAAGAAGTGCATCTGTATCACATTGTGAGTATATTACTTAAAAATTATTATTATTCTCAATATCTTGCAACTTGTATTGCAGCCTAGCAACTGTGGTCAGGAGGAGGGGGGTCAAGTCCCAACAGAGCATGCTCAGCTACTTATGGTACATGTCATCACTGTGCCTGTGTCAGCGCTGTGACCTTGTGTGTTCCACGCTAATTGTTTCTTCTGCTCCCATAAACCATTTCCTTCCTCTTTCTTCCTCCCGAGCCCTTTTTACCGCTGCTACTGCCGGTTTTACCACTACCTTCCTGTGTCAGTCATTTCTCATTTCTATTTCCCCACGCTCTCGTTCACACAGTCACAGAAACAGAAGGTTTACTATAGCGAGGGGAATGAGTAGTCCAAGCACATTATGGCCGCTGCCAGTCTCCTCTCTGCTCCAACCCATGTTTGGATGGGACTATTTTTACAATATACACAAAAAACATAGTCAAACTTGTTTAATTCTTCACCAACAATAGTCTGTGTTCAACTTTATGCAATTATTTACTTTATATTTGAGTTTTGTGCCAATAATAATCCAAAACATACATGTAGGAAGTGTTATACATAATTTTTTTTTTTTTTTTTGATAAAGCACACACATTCAACAAATCTTGGCCAGATTTAGTACAATTATACCGTGTCTCAAAAATAGAACAGTTCTGTGAAAATCCCATGTCACAGTGCTCCACGGATGGTTTCTTAAAAACACCCTATCTGTAATTGTGCTTGGGCAGCAGCTTTAGCGCTTAATTAGTTCTGGACATCTTTCAGCACATGTCCACCAGGGTTGGCCTCAATTCTCTTTTAATTCAATTAATTTGCTGTATTTCTACAAAATTCAAGTCCTGAAAAAAGCTTTTTTGGGTGATAAAGTTTTTTTTATCTGTCCAGTTCATGAAGAAAGGATGCATCATTAAGCTAATTTTCCTCTTATTTCTTGCTCACACAGTATCCCATGTTGCCTCTGCCTGTGCTCAGTTCTCTGCCCATCTTTTCCCACTTTCCTTAATAAGTGTCCCCGTGTCTCCTCTCACCTCGTGGGTCAGGACGTTGACTCTCTGCTGCAGGTTGCCGTTCTCCGAGTGCAGCAGAGCCGTCTCCTTGCTCTCGAAGGAGCAGTAGGAGTTACTGTCGTCTCCAAACTCGCTGATCATAGGGAACTGAAGGAACAAAAGAAAACCAGATTCATGAAGCCACACAGCCCAGTATAGATCGAGTAAAACAACACACCATCTGCCCTCTTTTCCTTATTTATAATTTCTCGTTTTGTTTGTGAAACATTCGCTTTCTCTCACTCAGTTCAGCAATTTTTGATGAGTTCACACTGACATCATTAAAGATTCATCTCGCATCAACTCTAACTTCTGTTTGGCCCAGATATCAGTTAGAGTATAAGAGTTATTTAACTAATTTATCTTTCTTAAATATACATGAGGTTTTGATTTTTGGCTCCACATAAATTGATGTGGGAATTTATATCGCATGTCACATATACAATAGCTCCTCCTTCCAAATATTACATTTATTGAAGGTTATTGATGAAACATGTTGTAAATGCCTGAAATAGCATTAAGAGCATTATTTGAAGCAGCCACAGTGTTTCTTTTCACTACATAGGGACAGTTGCAAAACATGACACTGATTTGCCAGAAAGTGGCTCCAGTTTTAAAACCAAAGCACATCCTGCTAAATGTGCTATTGATTTGACTTTTACATAAAAATTTACTGTTTTTAGCTGTATCTTGGATACATTGAATGCATTTGAGAGGTTTATTCATCTCCTCCCATCCCTTTATATGATTCTTAAAAAAAAAATCTGGGTTATATTCCTTCTGCCATGCATAAATCTTGGTAAAAACGAGCACTGGTAGAAAGCTTCCTCTCTTATTGCTTGCTTTTGGTCAGACTGAAGGTGAGATGTTGCTGTGCATTTGTACAAACAAGAATGCACACAATCAATACGTCCTCAACAAAGGCCAGTCTTCTGGAAGACTTGAGGATTTTGAGGTCAGAATTCAATTGGAATTACCTCTACATGTAAGCAACGCTAGCATCATTCGAAGGGGAGATAGTGGCTGGGAACGGTGAAGCATCAGTGCATGAAAACGTATATATTATGCAGGAATAATTACACCATATGAAAGTGCATTTAAGCGACTTTGACTGATTATACAGTCATAAAACAAACATGTATGCATTAATATGCTGTGCTGCATCTATGGTTTTTTTTTGTTTTTTTTTTTACTAAGTAAGCATTTATTCTTGCTGGAATAGATCAAAAGGTTACAGTGCTAAACTGCTATTTGTTAACAGAAAATTGACAGAGAGACACAAGACAACTATAGGGTTCAACCTAAATGAACATATTTACATTTAGAGTGCCTACCATAAGCAGAGCCAGGTTTTCATTTTCTGTGCAAAGCCACTGGAACTGATGCAATGTCTATTTGAGCACCAAACAACCATTTTCCATTTAGCAGAACACCACTCTCTGCTCAGTTTAGCAGTAAATGTTAGCAAGATGGGCACATACCCAGGGGATACTCAGGAGCTCTAAACATGCGAACAAACTCGCTTCAACCCATGTTTAAAGCAGCAGGAAGAAGCTACTGCATCATTACAGCAGCTCAAGCATCCTCCATTTAGAAAAGGCCTGCAGCAAGCCTACCTTTAAAAAAGACAGACACACCAAAACCGTAGTCCAAATACTGCAGTTACTAAAACTGGGATTTAAACATTTCATGAGTAAATATCACAATGTCAATACTACTGTTATCAATTAAAACTATAAAGACTTTATTTGCAAAGGCACAGGTGTGACAAGTCCTCTTCCAAACACCCAACATCTGCACCTGCTCTCCAAATCAACACCTGTCTCAGTGGGAAAATGCCCTGAACAAACTGCCGCTTGTGAGTAAGTCAACATCAGTGTGGGAGCCTGCAGCCTTCGTTGACAGCTGTTCACTAAAGGGATGCAAGATTTTTGTACTGACAAATACTGTATGTCAGGAAAGGGAGGACAGAGTCAAGCGGAAAACTGCAGATCTCAGCAATGTTTAGGGATTCTCTCACATGTCGACCATCTTTTAATAATATATGCATGAACTGTATAAACATACATAATCAGAGTCAAAGAGCACGCCTCTTTCTGAAACTACTATTACTTACAGAGAAAAAGATTTAGTTTCTTTGCTAACTGTATTCCTAGTACACCATAATGCGGCAACAGCTTGCATCTTTTTGGATCGTCTTCGATAGATTTTCTTGAATAACAGTCTCTTTGACAGCTTTTTGTCATTTGAAACATTTTGTTCCTTCCTCTCTTACAAATGAGCACTAAGCTGCTCTTGATAGTCCTATCTCTAGTATTATCATTATCAGCAGTCCAGCTTTTTTTTTTTTTTTTGCAGCTAAAAGAGTAGGTATTGATGGAGACAATGTAGTAGTAGATGATGAAAGCTGAAGAAAAAAAAAAACAAAAAACGGTACATTACAGCTTTATCATCGTATAATTCCTGGAGTGAAATTAAACCTCACAGACTGATAAGAAGAAGACTCAAGTGTTTTTTTTTCTCTAATCTTCCCTTTGTTCTTAATTTCAGCTTTTTCAGTTATTTCACTCTTTCTAACATTTTCTCCTTTCTGTTCATTAATTCCCCTTCTTTTCCCACATGTTTCGCCCTGTAATTGCTCTCAGTGCGCATACCTTCTTGTTGTGTGTTTCTGTTGAATGTGTGTGTGTGCATTGGCTCGGCTGCAGCCATCCCTGAGATCGTGTTTTATCCCTTCTGCTTATGCCGCTTTTCTGCTTCACCAACTCAGTAATCCATCCAAAAATT
Source organism: Apogon talboti (assembly GCA_037367365.1). Taxonomy (NCBI): domain Eukaryota; kingdom Metazoa; phylum Chordata; class Actinopteri; order Kurtiformes; family Apogonidae; genus Apogon; species Apogon talboti. Next base: position 15,183,994 of record JAPQRQ010000012.1, read on the forward strand.
GTGTGATTCCCACCATCTAGCAAATACCTCTGGCCATGCAGAAATATTAAAAGTGTCCTTGACTTTTAGCAAACAGTGCTATGTTGATCTTTTATTGTAATTCAATGGTATAAAATAACCTAAAGGAGTTATGCTCATTTAGCTCTGTTGCTCCCAGGTTCTCTGTTGGCTGTTTACGATATTATTTTTACTTTGATGCAAATTGGCAGAGTGATTTTCTCCCACTCTTGAGCCCATATTAATGCCCGTGCTAGTCCAGAATCAAAGCCCACCAAAGCTTTCTCTCCCTTTTATCTCTGTGTACGATCTCATTGCCTTAGAAAGAGAAAACACTCAGGGTGATTGGACAGCTCTCGCCTTTAAAAAAGACCCTGCCACTAGAGCCAAAAGCAAAGCCTTAGCCTTGTCACGACTGGAGTCCATCTAACTGATACCAACAAGGACAAAAACAATATGATAATATGGTTTGAAAAATCTTGCAGTATTTGACTTTGTAATGACGTGAAAAAGCCCTCACCTTGATCTCATAAATCTTGAGCTTCCTCTTGATACTGGTGTTCTCTCGCTCCAGGCAGGCCAGCCTCGTCTTGATGTCCTGATAGGCCGTGATGAGGGCAAAGTGGGAGGCTGAGTAGACGTCATCAGGCGGCAGGGGCGAAGGGCGCCATGCCACGCTGCCGCAGCCATCCTCCTTCAGGCCACCTGCGTCGCTACCTCCTCCCAGCAGCCCCAGCTCCCCTCCGCCGAACAGAGACTGCATCACTCAGAGCCTCAACCTGGGGACAGACGGTTATTTTCTTATTAATAATTTAATCCCAAAATTACTCCAGTAAAAGCAAAGATACCAACCAAAACTAACGTCATACTTAACAGTTGTTGCAGCATTTTTGCAGAAATGCTATAGATATAAACAAAGCATATAAAAAAAAAACCCACTAAGAACTGAACGCAGTTAGATTGCTGGTGCAGACAATGTAAAATACTCAAAAGCAAAAACGGCATAGACACAGGAGGAACATGAGGGGACACAGTTAATCCATAAGAAATTTAAGATGACTCAGTGTTTTGGTATGTCTTATAGATCTATATGTCAGTGCATTAATCAGATTAGACGGTAAATCACATTTTCCATAAATATTAACCCTAGCTCTAACCCAGAGAGATTCATCTTATTCTTTTTGCATTAACCGTTTATTTTGATCAAAGTCCCCCCACAGGTTCGTGAGTAACCAATGCATGGAATTTAAATGGAAATCAGGCCGCTACGTGCTCTTGTTCCATTTCACAGTACTTAATAAAACATGAGCTGTGACAGCCCACGCTCTTTGAGTGGCATGATGAATGAGCTGGGTAGTTAGCTGACCAGGCTACATCACAGCCAGCTGGCCTTGGTGTCCCTCCCCTGCCCCAGTGACTCCAGGCAATACTGTCAGAAATGATAAACGGCACCTTTGATGCCACCAACTTCTTCTAATCCAATCATAGAGAGGGGGCATGTGCACAAAAGTCACACTAGACACAGCTAAGCACACAAGTCCGAGTTTGATTTACGGATAGTGTGGCAGTTACACAACAGCAGAGTTGATTTGATGTATACTGGACTGGATGCCTTCCTGACTCCCAGCTTTGCCTTGTGAGTCAGCTATTGCCTACTGAGCTATTTTCATCTGCTCCCTTCCTCCACGGTGCTATTTTCCTTGTGTTTCTGGATGGGGGGGGGGGCAAAGCCTCAGCCAATCTACAGCTCTTTTCCTAGTCGGCCTACAGGATGATCCAAAAGCACTCCCACATGCACAGGCACGCACACAAACACACGTCTGTGCACATGCAGCCAAAAAAACACAGAGGAGCAGTCGCACAGACAAAAGGCGTGCATGGATGAGGAGGTTGATCAAACAGACCAGACAAACTGTCACCTGCCAGCGCCCGAAGACTGCTGTTTACACCGGGGCGATATTAGGGACCTGTGATGTGTACTGTGTTGACATCATGATGTCAGTCTAGGAAAACTATCTGTGGCAAATATTGACCTTATTTAAACACAACTCTTCTGATTACATATTTGATTTGATTGGAAAAATATAGAAATATCACAGAAATACAGTATGTGATGAGATGAGAAAAATGTCGGAGTTACCAAGACTAGTTTCAACAAAGGCAATTTGCTCACTCAGTTTGCTCTACCCATTCACGATGAGCCTCTTTTTGCAGTCTTTGTGATTAATTACCATGTGCTCAAAATAGCAGTGACGTAAAATGTCTTTGCATGTGGCGACCTCCTCGTGTCATGACAAAGACAACCCTGGTTTGATTACAGCTTTGTCGGAATCTGTGTTGCGCATTATCCTCTCTCTCTATGTTTTATGTCTGTGTTTGCATAGATGACAGATCACAAACAGAGCAAAGTCTGGGAGTTAAGAAACCACTTTTCAGAACTTGTTTTCTTTTAGTCATGACCACAATAATGTCCCCCCAAGTACTTATAGTTTAATTTCTCCAAATGTAGCTCTGGTGATTTTGGGATTATCATAAACTCCGACAAGTTTTCTGCTTTTTTCATTCCTGCGTGAGATGTTTTTGGCTAATGTCCTCATAAGGCATTCATTTATCTATAAACCATGATGTCTTGTGCCTTACAAAAAAAAAAACCAAACGAACATATATTTTCATCAGCAAACAACATTTCATTACTGCATGTGCTACACTGCGCATTTTCCTTATTTGGATGCATGAATAATTTTCCACCTATGTTGTATGGAGTGACCACATTTCCATAAATATTCTATGGTAACAGCATACTCCATCTGCCTACATACTGTCTAAGGACATAGCAGTAATTATGCACAGACCAAAAATCACACAAAAATGCCAAGATATTCTCCAGTCGACGGCTATATCCATGATGAACAGTACCGATGAAAATACACAAATCTGTGATGTGATAACGTTGTATGATATTGCAATGACGATATGATTTGCAAGAAATTAATAAATAAATACCAGAGTGTTTATGAGCTGTACAAGTCCTATCCTGCACCCAAACATTGAAAAACATATGATCACTGCATAGGCCAATTAATTGCAATACCATGCTTTTTTCGAACAGCTCTCCCACAAAGATCCAACCAATTAACCAGAAATATGCTCTCTTTAAAATATTTTCTTCCTGTGCTTTGGAAGTTGCCACAGCTATTCGACATGTTTTCCCAGTACCTGTGTTTGTAACATCTCATCTCTCCTGAATCCAAATAGCAGAGGAGCTGTTCTTATTCACAACGAGGACCTTGTCAAACACATTTCCCAGTTCTCCAGTCCTCAGCCATTGCTGCTTCTTAGAAAACAGTTCCTCACATACATACACTATATAGAATAATCAGATTATATGCATAAACCTTCATCTCTTCTCATTGAACGGCTCCCGTGCTCCAATGGAAGGCGAATATGGTTTCAGACCGGACAAAATAATGAACAGGGGCAGAGAAACATCCATTTTGTCTGTGCTTCTCTCATTGGCAGCAAAGAAATGAAGCATTTATCACACGCAGACACACATACAGAGCCGGCTAAGCTTCCCTGCCCCTATCCTTGTCTTCGTCTCTGCTCCTCTCCCCAAAATATCCCTCATCCTGCTTTATCCGAGTGCCCCCTCCCTCCCGATGCACTCCATCACCTGGACCTCGAGGCTCATTTGCCGAGCTCCTGGGGGCCCCTCTGGACTGTGGACGTGAACACAGCTGCTTCGCTCCCACCTTCATTATTGCAATTACCACAAGAAGTCATACATTACCTGCGGCCCACGTGGTCCGAGCTGTTCCACAGAGACCCTCTACCTCTTACATCCACTTTCCCTTTTCTCTCCCTTGTTTCCCTTTTCATACTTTGCTCTCCAGAGATTACAGCACCATTCCCTTTCTCTGTGTCGCTCTATAAGGGCTGAGCACTGCTGCATTAGACATTAGAAAACCTAGAAAGTCTGCAACAGACTCAAACCATACACACTGCATGTGACCAGAAGAGGCTGCTTTGTTATTCTGTTTTTGTTTTTACTGTTTCTCCTTGGATTTGTGTGGATTTTTTTTTATTTAATCCTATGAATTAAGAAAAAAAACAGTAATCACCAGTTTACTAAATGTTGAACATTATTAGCTGTGTCAAGAACGGTAATGCCTTTCAGTCCTTATTTGTTTACTTTATGCTCAATTCCCCTGCATTTTCAACCTCGCAGCAGATCTCATTGTTCATATCTTTGACATGCTTCATGCTTGTCTGAATTCCTACTGAACACCTCCAGCATCAAATCTCAGTGGAGCACTCTGAGGAGGTACAGGAGGAGTTATACAGAACATGTCTTATCCATTTATAAACATTCATAAGCCAATCAAATCCCCAACGCTTGTTGTATTGTGTAAATAGTGTAAATCATATTCTTTGGATCCTCTGAGGATTTCAGAAGCAACAGATGATTGTTCCCTCAGTGGGAATTAGAGGATACTGATCCATTTGTGTCTGGCAGCCATATAATTGTGGGGCAAATCTCTTCCTACAAATATTAATATTGATAGATTCTGTTCCAGCTTAACTCGGGGCTTGACTCTTTCTCCAAATAAAACCTGTGTATGTAAATGATAAGTTATTTTTCCTTTTCCGTGAGGCTTTTCCACACATATATACATGCACAGTTTGTGTATGTCAGTTGTTCTCTCAGGGCATGAATTTATGAGCGCAGAGGAAATTATGCCAGCTGGGTCAAGCCTGGGTTTTCAGTTGATAACGGAACCAGGATCAAAGAGGAAACTGGGGGAGTGAGTCCCTCCCGAGAGTGATTTTTATGTTGGATCTGATACAAGGGAGATGCAAGTACTTTTTTTTTCTCCCCTCTCTGTCTCCCCCTCATCCTTCCCCCAGCTGTCGATGCATTTCATTTTCTCTCCTTTACTCAGCTGCTCTTTATCTCAGACTACCTTTTCACCCCATCGCTTTTCTTTTCACTCATTTCTTCCTCTCTCTTCTCTGTCTCGTGATGTTTAACAGTCAAGCTCATCCCAGTGCCATTGTGCGATCCCCACAGACTGGACGTTTGGCACCTCTGATTCAGACAGTATGTCTGGAACTGGTAAGTCAAGGGCTGAGAGTTGGTGTGCTGTTCTACTCCCATAATGCCTTGCTTCGCTCCACTGCACCTGTTTCCTTTACTAAAGTGTCCTATAACAGGGAATAAGGCCAGAGCTGGCACAACCCACACTGAGCACCTATTAACTCACACCAGGTAGAGGTTGTTTGCTTGTGTTTTTGTGTGTCTCTATGATGCATGTGCACACAAGTGTGGCTAGGTGAATGGAAACGAGCACAAACACAGCACGTGTTTCATGTGAGTTTGTAAAAGGACGAAGCAACAGCAGGACAAGAAAAAAAAAAGTGCTCTTTGTATGGATGTGTAAGTGGGGATTTAGCAAAGTTAGAGATTTAGTAAATAAAAAGACTTTTGACATGTGAATCCATTCACTGAGAGTTGGGAAGTCACGACTAGATATATATCTATGTAACATTCAGCTCTTTATTGAAAATTAACAAGGTAGATAGAAATTTCCCAGGTTTAAAATACCAAAAATAAGTTTCATTACTCACTGCAACTAAAATAATTTATTTCAACATGGGTTTTAATTAATTTTATATTCTTTTCATCGGTTTGGAGAACACCTTTTGAAATGAGGTGAAACTGAGGTCAACTTCCTCTCCTGTCATTCAAACAAAGCAGAAGCCTGAGGGAATGATGAAGTAGTTAACACCAAATCACTATGCTCCATCTCTGTATAGGGAAGGTCACCAAAATGGTCCAGGTCCAAATGATTATATTTTAATGAATTTAAAAAGGTTGTTTGTAATGCGGTGTGATTCTGAAATTAATGTTTGAAAATGAACAGAAGAGAAAAGGAACGACTTATAAAGTGAATGCACTTCTACTAACCAGACTAAAAACTTTAGCTCCAAACCAATGTGATAAAACTCAACCATCTGCTGTTCCAGTCTGATTTTAACACATGCCAAGAGGTATTTGCAAATACTTTTTGAGTGAGGTATCAGGCTCCACTGCCTGCATGGACCAGATATAATAAGTAACCACCTCTGTTTCCTTGTACAGTATCATACTTGTAGTAAATGGAAGTTAGCTCATAACAACCAAACTGTACTATACCAAACTGGGTATAAGAAATTAAATGAAATCTAGTTTCACAATGTATGAATATGTAATAATTTAAAAATGTAATATCTAACAAATACACAGAAGTTGTCCTCTGTTTTTTTTTTTATCAATATATATCAAACACGTATGTAACGTAACACGGCTAAATTAAACTGTTGTTGTCGTGTTGCCTTCAAGCGTTTTACCAGAATACACATGGTTCCAGAGCTGTATATATACTCTTAAGACACATGCATGCTGTATACCGAGCGCAACATCGAGCCCACGCCACGTGCCACTACTGTCCATATCCACAATACACACACCCACACCAGCTCATATGTATGCTCACACACACAATACAAAGCACTTGTACAGCCTGTCAGAGCAGGAGAATAACACTGCCTCTAACAAATGCCTTGCTGTGCCATGCCATACCGCACCATGATTCATCACTCGGGGAATCAGCCGTGTAGGCAGAGTGCCGTGTGTGAGCGTGTGCATGTGTGTGAATGTGTGTGTGTGTGTGAGCAAGTGTGTGAGCAAGGCAGCTGCCATTCGGGAGATTGATGGCAGGGGCAGGATGGAGACAATGAGCTGTGTTGCTATATTTTTTTTCCTCCACTCTCTGTTTTCGGTCTGCTCTCTTTTCTCTTTACCTCCCGCCTCAGCGCCCCTCATCTTTCTTTCCACTGGCAAGTGAACCGTCAATTTCTTCCCCTTCTCCCCCCCGCTTCTCACCTCTCTTACCCTTTCTCTCTGTCATTTATCCATCTTGGTATTCAGCAGCAAAGTTCATCACAACTCCCCCTCTAAAAAAGACGGGGGAGAAAAACTTAATCTTGACGTTGAATCAGAGCTCCCCACACAAAAGACATTAATCTCTTCATTATTACTACACCCAATCCAATACTTGGATTCCCTCGCCCTGAAATGTGAGTCAAAGTCAAACTAAGCTGCAGCCTAGAAGCAAGAACAGCATAGAATAAGGCACAGAGGGCAAGATAAGACTGACTTAAAATTTTTTTGGGTTGCAATTAAAGCCCACCCTCCTTATTCTATCTCGCCTAGCCACCCATGAACACAGACGTGCAGACTGACACGGTGAAAGAGTTGGATCACTCACAAGAACTGAGGATGTTTCCTAGTGAAACAAAGCTCATAATTTGGTCTCAGCTGTTGAAAGCACAGCACGAAACATAGTGTGATGTTTACTCTCAATGCACAGTCAGCACGCCAGCAGGCTGGAGTCAAAGACTGCCTCTCAGGACAGATGAGATGCACAGCGAGGCAAAACAGCCTTCACAGTGATCAGACAGGAATAAATCCAGACAAACAGAGAGAATAAACAACTCACCTCTCAACTAGAGCTTCGCATACAGTACAATATATACTCATATACAGAAATTCAAGGAAGGACCAGATGGGAGTGGGTTCTTCCAGGATGGTAATGTCCTCATCCATAGGACACAGGACATCACTCTGTACTTTCATTACTACATGCTACGGGTCTTAACTAGATTAAGCAGCTGTTGGAGATTTTGGATCCAACCTCCATCACCAATATAGGCTAATAAATGAGGGAATACACCATATGGACAAAAATACTGAAGTACATCACACCTACAGCATGCAGAACCTCCCTGTTGATTTCAAATATTGTTATGATAGTAATATTCATGTCACTTGTCAGTAATTAAATGTCAAATATATATATTTCTTTTAATTTTACGGGATGATTTTTCTTCTTGCATGAGAGTTGAAAAAGTTGTGTTTGCAATTATTATTTATGGTCAGACTGTGGTCAGAAATCTAACAGTGATGACAAAACAAACAAAAAAAACTAAAAATGAAATATGCTGTTTATTGCGATACTTATTGCTATATAAAATTATATTATTTGTCATTTGTTTTACAATAAAGTTCAGAGACTGTAGAATAAATGACAATACTTTAGAGCTACAAACACTTTATGTTTTTCTTTAAATTGCCACATGTCAGCATGTTGACGATACACAACTAAAGGCAATATATCAATGCCATAAATATGATGTTGGAAATCATTTTAGAACAGCGGCTCCGTTTTTTAGAACACTGATAATTTAATTTTCAACTCTAACTCTAAATTGCCATCACTTCTTGTTGCTAATAAAATGTCAGAATTAGTTTTTCTAGAGTATTTTCTTTATGAGCATCTTTAGATTAATTTGTGGATCAGTTCAAAACATCTGTAGGCTCTGACACATAAAAGTGTAAGTTTTTTCTCACTAAACAGATCAATCAATTAAATTAAAGAAAAAGAAAGAAACCTTGTGTTAATAAATAACACAAGCATTCTCTGGAAGCATTGAGGTGGGTGTTTATTTGCTCTTCAGGTGAAGCATATGGCAAAACACCAAAGTGTGTAAAGCAAACTTCCATCTGTGGGATCATATGGTTTATTCATTGATGTTTTGTGATTATATGCTGTGCTGTGTGTTACAGCTGTGTGGTTTTATTTAGCGATGCTGCCGTTCCTACCCAGGGAGGTGGGTTCGGCTGATGTTTAGACCGCTGTAATAGAGCCAAGATAGTTTAGGCTCACATCCTTGAAGTGGAAAGTGATATGAGTCAGATCCAATCATACACACACCACTGTGAGCCTCTGCCTCACAATAAGTTCATACATTAATGCCAGTCAGAGACCTTGACAGCTGGAGCAGCCAGAGTCATTCCAGCTCCAGCGGCCCTGACTTGTATTTGGCTCCCACTTTTGTCTTGATCCCCAGGCATCTAAAAGCTTGTGCGCTTCACACAACATCACATCCTCCTCCAATGTGTCTGTTCTGCTGTCATGCACTGAATAAAAGACAGACTGATAGTCACACACACAAGCTTCGGAGCACACACACACATACACACAGACACGCACACATAGATAAACATATTAAAACTGAGTAAAATGAAAAATTAGGATACATCAATGATGCATTAAATGAAAAGTAGTGAAAATGGAGCGTGTAAAAACATTACTGCGTCACTGTAAGACATGAAAAACACATTCATTTCATATTTATTATTAGAATCCGGTTTCAGCCCCATTAAAATCAAATGGTCTGTGCTGAAATGAAAATTTCGTGAAACGTCATAAGCTTGAAATATGCACAAAACAAAAATATACATAACTGACGCAAATGGGGTGGGAGGCGTTGGGCTGTCATGTTTATGTATGTATGATCACATAATCATATTTGTACTTGGTTATGTACTTGAATTTTATCTATAGTACTCTGTCTACCTGCCCTGGGAAATGAGCTAAATCTGGTATGATGCATCTCTTCTGCTCTGAGATTGATGTTTTTGAGCATAGTCTCTGACAAATAAATAAATAAACTAAATAAACCTCAACCAGCAGAGATGCACCATAAACGAATAGACAGTTTTATGCAGATAGCTGCCGAGCTGATGTTTATATTAAAAAGGCTTTGTTTCACATAAGAAATTCCTGTTCAATTGTAACTAACAAGACCTGTCCACATTATGGCATGCTGGAGTGATCATTAAGAGGAGACTGTGATGGACTAAATGGTAATTTCAAGTCTGAGCTCAATTATTTGGAATAATAAAGATCTATGAGAACCTGTTTGAAAAAGAACATTTAACCAAGTGTTTAATTGGCTCCCGGTGCCGATATGACAGTCTGTAGCTGCTGATTAATTAATAGCGCATGCTGCTGCTTGTTGGATGAATCCAGAGACAAGATGATGTGTGAGGGAATAGGGAGCAGTGGCGTGGATCAGAAAGAATATATGATAACATTAGTATAATAGCAGCTATACACCATATGTACTGTATATGCACATGTGGATGCTCGTTGGATGCACCGCATATGTGTGTGTGCATCGAGGTGAAAATTATTGTAATGAAAGTCACTGTCCTTGGCAAAAGGACACAGCCATTAACGGCCTTCCTTCTTTTCCCCAGTCCTACACACACACACACACACACACACAAATTAAACCCTCCAACTCTGTAACCCCCCGCCCTCTGCAGTTCTGTGATGCTCGTGCTCATCTTCTCTCAGAGACTGGAGTGTTAAGGAATGAAAGAGGGAGCATGTGTGTGTATGTGTGAGTACGCGCGGGGCCAATCAGAACACAGTAAAGGGTGGAGGAAGGAGCAAGGGGCATAGGAAATGTATTCGACTAACTCTATTGAAGTCTGTGGGGGAGGAGAGGAGGAGATGGATCCTAGGAGGGAGACTGGAGTAAATCTGAATGTCACATTGGTGGTGAATTTGAAAGCTGTTTAGACACACAGGCAGAAACACACCAGATGAGATAATAGAAAACAGTGAGTCAAAAGTCACCTGCCCAGCAACAACAGTAGGATAAACCACATATTGAAAAGATGTATATTAATCTCGCCCTGCATACATGCACTTTAGGATGGGTGTTCATCAGAATTAAATCAATAATCAGTGGAATTATCCACACCCTCAACACTTTCCTCAGTCATAACTGTTCAGCCTCCATCACATACAGGTTTGGGGTAAGTAAAAAGCAATTATCATAATATTAATTTGTAAGGTTGTTTGATGTTTGTCAAGACTGTGTCATATAAGGCTTAGTTAATCAGATGTTGGCAAAGATGGATTTTTTTAAATTGCAAATTAATTGCTCATTCTAATACATTGTCAAGTAATTCATGAATTAATATCTGAAAAGTCATCAAAAAAGATTCTTGTTTTATCCAGAAGCTGAAAATTCTTAATGACAGAAATAATGCTCACTCCCTGTCGAATATTAGTCTCTCGAGTAGATTTTTATCTAATTTATTAGGACTTTAAAGCCATTATTGCATAATTTCAATCCTACCCAGGTTTTTTTTGTTGGACTATAACTTAAATGTGCAATTTATCAACGTCATTTGTCAAATGTAAAAATGATCGGATAAACTCATGTCTACTTATTAATGATACATGGCAGACATATGCAGCTGCCAATAGAGTGACAATGAAAGAAAGGAAGACAGAAAAAAGAGGCAGACAAACATGACATGACGGGAGAGGGAATGAAAGAAATTACTGTAACCAAGTGACCTGAGGGAGTTGAGAACAACAACACTTGTGGAGGATAAACTACTACTATAGTAGATTACAGCACAGCTGACAGCACAGACAAAGATAGAACAGGGAAAAAAGGCAAGAATGGGGGAATGAAACAGAAGGAGAGATGAATAGAGGCAGACTAAAAAGGCTTCCTGGCTGGGCTGTGTTGCCCATTTATAAAAGAACAGGTAGAGTATAAGGGCTGCATTCAACAGCCAATTATTACAAAACAGACTGAGCAACAAATACAGACTTGTTAGGCCACTGAACTCATATGTTCCAGTTCACGTTCCTCTGCACACTGTACTCATAGACCTGTAGTGTTCATCATTAACTGAAGTAACACCACTCATCCATATGCTCCTGCCTCTACACAGAGCCCTCCAGCTACTTTTTTAATAAAGAAAAAGCTGCTGCTCATGTTTAACACCTCTTAGTCTTTCATTGTCTGGCATAAAAAGAAAGAAAGGTCTCCGACTGGTTGTTGACCACACTATAAAAGAAGGTTACGTACGAGAGCATAAGTATTGTTTTTAATATGACTTATATAGTCTAAGGATCTAATTTCCTTTTCCATGCAGGATTATGTGTGCATCATTCTCCATTGTTTCTCAGTTCTCACAAGCCTGGGGTGTGTGAGCTGACAAATATGGAGAAAAAAACATGTTTCGGAGGAGTGTTATATAAGTCATTATGTCTCAGAGTGGGAAAATGATGAGCGAGTATTGAGACAGCTCCTCCTGAATCACATATGGCATCATATGGATTTGCACAAGAAGTCATTAATTCATTCTCTCCCTTTTAGAACAGTTCAATTCTCGTTATTGGCTTTCAGCACCATGGACAGCAACCCACGCAAGAGCCAACACTACAAAGGCTTTCCTACAGGAAACTAGTGTGCGGTACACATTTTCCTCTTGGATACAGATATGTTGCTGTTTGAATGAAACAAAAAAAAAATCCAAGAAATTGAAATGCATGAGTGTTTTAGTGATTTAAGAGTGGTTTGTAACATTCAGTGCTTTAGGTTTCGAATTATTAAAAGGGAAGCAAGATCTTTATTTTATGGTATTTTTCATGGGACTTCTACATTGTAGATTTTTTTTTTATTAAGAAATTAAATGCATCATTATTTTTCAATATGAAAGCTCACATGACTGTGGATGTTGCACTATGACTCCATGGGATGAACAAAAGCCCACAAGAGCCAACCATTAATGTATTAACATCTGTGTTTGAATCACCACTTAGACTAAAGTGTGTTTATCCTATCAATTCATAAAAACCACACAATGGCTATATTTTTGTAGAGCTTGCCTGACAAAATAATAACCACAGGCTTTTACCTCGGCTAACCTGCCAGCTTCTGGCATAAAAAAGGTTAGGGATATGTGGCAGAACATTGTAAAATGATTCAATAAAAAACTGCTTTTAAAAATGTTGGTATAGGTGCTGCAGAGTCAAGTTGAAGACCAGTCTACCTGCTGCATACACCATTGTGATCGAATCACAGTAAAATAGTATCAGACACTGTGAGGTTTTAAATGCATGCAGCTCTGTTAAAGTGACTGAAGCCTAAACCCACAGGATACACAGTCCATCACAAGTCGGCCTGGCAAAAAAAAAGAACACAAATAAAAAAATAGACAGTCAGTGCTTCCTTTCAGTCCTGCTGAACAAAGGCCTGCATCTCTCCAGAGTGTGCTGTGCTTCAAGTAACAACATTTAATAGACGCCTATTTGCTGTGCTCTGGCCCTGTTTGAAACTCCATTTTCTAGATTCTAGATTTTGTCACAAATTTATTTCTGTGCACCCAATTTGATGACAGATTGTTTGAGAGGTCTGATTTCAGACATAGGCGGGCGTCTCTGTTCAGCGAGACGTGACAGTGTTGTCACATCGCCTGACTCTGCTGTTTTCCATGTGGAAATTTCGTTTAAATACAGAGGGGGAAAATATCACAGTGGAAGCAGAATTAAAATAGCAAACATCGTCTGAGGTGTCAAAAAAAGGCACTGTGTTACAAAATACTGCCGGGGCATTCTCAAGCTGTTAGTAGATATTTTTAGGTTCACCTCAGAGGATTCGGTCGTCCAGTAACGAGTGACAAGCAAGTGGGTAACCTGGTTTTTCTGAGACACAAAAAGAATCATGTAAATCCCCAGTGACGATAAAGACTCCAGGCCCGAAAAGGACTTTCTCCCTCTTCCCCGACCCACTCTACTGTATCTCCAGCGTCTCCTTCTCACGTGGACAAAGCTCTTTCTAGTGTCTCTGGTTATTTCCTTCATGTTTTACTATCACTCTCTGTTGGCTCTTTAGAAATTGTCACTTTTAGCATCTCTTGCAACAGCTGTACCGCTACCCTCTACCTCTACGTGTGTGTTATCCCTCCACGGTTGGCACTTTGCCTTGAGTGGGCACAGAGACTGAATGAGTGGTCACGTTACACTGCTGTTACATCATATTTCTGTAGTCTCCTATGCAAGCAGGTGTCCTCTAACAACAAATGCAGCGGAAGTGCCACCCTATTGTCACTCAATCAAAGTTCAAGGTCCCAAGTTGCGGTTCTTGCCTTCAAAGACGTATAGTGATAAAATCCTGTGACTTATAACTAATGCAGTATAGTTTGTGGGGTGGCTGCCGGACAATGAAAACACTCAGGACATGGTAGTAGGCGGTGTGAGTTTGTTACTGAGAGCAGCCAGTCAGAGATTGGAGAGAGGTGAAGCTTTCTTCCCTGTAAGACAAACTGGGAAAGTCACTCATCTAAAGCCAAAAAACACTATAAATCTGAGCTGAATGTTTCAGTAGCAGAGAAAAGAGAAGGCAGAGGTTGCTACCTTAGCCGTTGGTAATGTAAAACAAATAAATAAATACAGCAAAATAAGGTGTGAACAGAATGGGAAAGTAAAACTGAAACTAGGGCGATTGGTAATTTTGACCATATTAATCTTCTTTAGAAACATTTGTAATGAGAGATGTTGACGCTTTCACAGGTTGACAGTAGCGAGAAGAATAGAAACAAACAGTAAATAGATGATAAAGACAATAAAGGTCATCCAGCACCAGGACCACTCTCAGCTGCTGCGCAATTTTAATCCTGATTAACATAATCAGCATTTTACTGTTAGAAACACTCAAGAGTAAAAGAGCAGAAATAATAACCTTAGGTCTAGTTTACATAATTTTGCCCATAATAACACTAGTCATTAAAGTAACATCTTGAAGAACGGCAGCACAGTCTGACACTAGCACGGAAATTTCATTACTCATTGCATCGGTCACTGAAAAATAAAACTAAAGTAAAAATGTCATCGAGAGCACAGTTTTTAATATGCTTTAAGTGAGAAGTTGTGCAACAGTTATACTCATTTGGTGGGATATTAGACAAACCATTGTTTGACTTTACTGATGATTAAATCCAGTTAATATTAGCTGGAATGTCATATTTTAAATAAAACTTGACATATTCTCTTAAAATGAGATACTTAATGCATGACGAGATTATGGAAACTTTTGTGAAAACAGCTGAAGACCTCAAAAACTGGAGAAACACTGAAAAGCAGCAGCATCGCACTAGAAATAATGGAAAACACACAAAATGGAAGAGAAGAAGCAAAAATGGTGCACCTGAGCCTCCGAAGTATAAGACCTTGATGTTAGATCTTTGAAGAAGCATCAGTGCTAGTATTTTGCATAAACCAGAATAGCGAAGTGTGTCTGGTGTTCTGCATTAAAAGCTGCAGGGAGCTGCCTGACATGTCACTGGGCATTGAGACCAACACATTTAGTGCTCGAGCCAAACCATTTTATAGATCCTAATTTTAAAGACGCCTCTCATCTATGGTCGTTGAGTCGTGGCACATAATTTATTGGATTTCCATAGTGGTCCTGTGCAAAATGTTGAACACATTCTTGCTACTTGCGACAAGTTAGCAGTCAAAAGAGGTCATTATGTCCCATTTTTGCCCAAGATGATTATATTCCAAACCCTCGTTTCTCAGGCGTTGGGCGCATGCCTCTAACTCGACACATAAAACTGCTGTGTTTCTCAGCATTTGATGTTGAGACTCGTTACGAAACAAAATATCTGACACAATCCATCGCTGCAATCTTTTATGACTTATTCACGAGCAGGCGCTAAATGGAAAAACCTGATGTACAATACATTTGATGATGGGGAACACATCAGAGCACCATTGCCTCTTTTCTCTTTGCCTCACTCCCCTTCTTTTACCCTTTGTGACCCTTAAAAGCTGTCTATAAATATTCTACCAGCCAGCAGGGCCTCTGCTCTCCCTCTTCATTTATTAAGTCTTTCTGGCTGTTAGTAGCTTACATAAATGTTCATTTTTATGTATATATACATAATCAGAGCATAAGAGCGTATTTACTGTAAGTGGAAACCCAGTGACTGGAAACACAGAGGGTGAGTACAAAACAGAAAACACCACTTGTGAAAAATGGAATATGTTTTGCATGCATTAGCTTTCTGAAAGACATGTGAACACTGTTTCTAGGCAGGACATTTTCCTCAGTGTGTGTTTGGTCTAATGTGTGCTGCCCCTAATGTGAAATGATACCGCAGAGTAAGATAAATTACTTCATATTCTCACATCTAAGCCAGGCTAGTAGCAGCCCGCAGAAAACCACAGCATCATCAAACTGTATGTGCAGGTTATTAATGCAAACCGTAATCAAGCTTTTTTAGATTATCTTAATCTGCTTTGGTTGGGAGCAGAGTTCAGCTTCAACCCTCCGCAAGCTGAGAGATACAGTTGTGACAAAAACGAAGAAATCCAGCATGAAGATATTTGATGGCAATCATGTGACACTGAAACTAAGGCACTGGTTGAAAATAACAATTATTCCATCACTCTTTGAGTTGGCTCACATGCTTCTTTTTTCTCAAACCAACGTCTCTCAAAGCCCTGGCTTAACACCATTTCAGAATACATTTTGGGGGAATTATTTTGACTTCACAATGAAGTCTGTAGTGATTCATCAGTGGTTCTTTTATGCTAAATCTTTCATGCCTGTGACACACTGAGAACAATCATTAGCACCAAAGTTTAAGCTGTCAGAACATCTGACTGATCCAGACTGTGTAACATGATCTCTCACATGAAATGCTCCCTGAAATAAATTAAATTCTCAGCTTGAAAGGAAAATAGCCATACAGCGTATATGCATGTGTTTCAAATCTAGTCCTGTATTGAAAATCAATCTGGCTCTCAGACTTTCAACTGAGCACTTTTTAGATCTGTGAGTGGCGAAGTGAAATGGGAAAAAGGCATTTTAAAACAGGAAAAAAAAAAAACAAGGTGTAGGCACTAGTGGAAGATTTTTCATTCACAAGTGACAGATCATTACTTTAATGTTCAGCACTTTGTTGATTATAGTCAGTGTTTCCCAGCAATGTTTCCAAGACTGACGTTACGTATGAATTACAGTTTACATTAGAGCTGCATCTAACAAACCTTTGTCTCTATTTTTTAAGGAGGTAAAAGTGCTCTGTGCTCAAACTGTGGTACTTTCAACATGTTAATAACTTCTATTTTCCTGTTTTTGTGGACAATCAGGTTAAGGCTGGTATTTGCAGAAAGACAAATAGAGACAAATGGAACTTGATATTATAATACTTTATATACTACTATTTTGTCTCTTAAATTTTAACACATGAAATTTCAGGCTTAAAGTGCAAATAGTCTAATAAAAACTCACATCTGGTTTTCATCTGTTTTTTTTCTTTCTTTATATCATTACATATACCATACAGTAAAAGAAACATACCTATACATGTATTTAATGTTATGACAAGGCAAGTGATAGTGAAAATAAATAAAAAAATTAAATCAAAAAATAAAAAATAAAATAAATAAAAACTTGTACCTTTAATTTTTAATGAATGATATGCAGATTAAATATTAAGGGTGTTCAAATGTCAAAATGTGCCATAAAAAGCTGAAATAGATTTATTAATGTAATTCTTGTTTTCTCTGTAAGGGTGAGACAGTAATCTGCAATGTTTTGCTTACAGGATGCTAAAAAATTTTAAGATTTTAACTTAGACGCAGACTTGTATTTCATCATATTGAGCATCTACAATACATATTCAAAAATGTTTACATCTTAAAGTAATTTCTAAAGGCTGAGTAGCATTGCAACAAAACACTGTGTGTACAGCAGTTGTAATCATTCAACAGAGCCAATCATTTTGTCTGAAGGTGCCAATGTTCTCATTCCGATTGTGTCAGGAAAATACACACATATACACTAAACACCCTCCACCTTTGCAGTGGGAGCTCTTGACTAAACATTCCTCCTCAAGGTCAGCTGGCGCAATCCATCTGCAAAACACTCCCATTATGTCCAGAAAGGAAACACCTGGGTGTGTCTCCTGTTATGAATTATTCTCCATTCAGATGAGGCAAACCTGCAACTGTTGGAGCTCTAAACACTTTGTCCCCATGTTCACATTTTAAAACATTTACACACGCTGATACACTACTTCTCAAATAAAACAACAACAAAAGAACAAACAGTGGAATTTTCAAAAAAGGAAATCACATCAGATGACATTACCACCATCTCCACTGAGGCCCCATTTCCTTACTACAGTGAAATCACACTCACTCACTTCACAGTGCAGGCTTCCCAAAAAAAAAACAGCATCAACAGCACTCATCAGCACATAACAAAGTACATTATACAACAGCTTCAAGCATGGAAGAGCTTGCTGAGATCCAATTTAAAAGTGTTGGGGATTGGGAAAAAAAATACAAAAAAAAAAAAAACATGATTAACGAGGACAGAAAAACAGAAAAACAAGCCCAGACCCATGAGAGAGAGAGCGTAGAGCAGTACAGTGGTTATGTGACTGGTGATTAGCAGGTAGGCTAACACCATGATTCACCCCCCTTAAATTAGCTTCCTCTGACAGAGCCCCCCCCCTCAACACCACCACCACCACCTGGGACTTTGAAAGGTGGATATTTAAAGATGAAGTGTATGGCAATCGACTAATGTCTAAGGAAAAGGGATTCGATTATAGGATTTGCGAGGAGGACAAATAAGCAGTATTTAATATAAACTCCTGACCCCTTGTGTGCTCCAGAGCAAAGACACTGACAGTGACTGACAGAATGGCCATGAAGGTAATTATCAGGCTTGTCTGAGCATGAGAAATAATGACTCGGACTTGGATCAGATCAGTGAACACAGCTAGTGCCAACACAGTGAGTAAGTATTTCTGAGTAGGCACTTCTCTTTCATGGATGAAAGTTATCAACCCTCCAACATTTCAGTTGGCCTCTGTGAAAAACTGAAGCCATGGAGAATAAACTCAAGGTTCTTTGTTCGGTCTCAGCTGCATTTCAGTACCACATCTCTGTCTGCTCTTAATCCACTCCAGGCATTCTTTGAGGACAATACCAAGCCATTCCCGACTAAAACACTTTCTGACTGCATTTATTGCCCAGTCTACCTCAATTCCATGTAAATATTCAGATACAGTATGCGAGGTTTTATAACAGGACAACAGGAAGGAGTGTCCTCTTTTATTCTTATCCTGATCTTTCTTTTTTCTTTTTTTTTTTTTTGCAACTCCCAGCCAGAAATACACAATGTTCCAAGCGCCTTTTGAGCAGCACTGTTATTGTTTTTACACTAGAGAAGAAATGACATCCAAGAGGCGCATTTCTCAGCTTAAAATTAAGAATGCTCCAAGTGTAGGCGTTTGATTTTTACTCCAAAGATAATCTGATTCTCGCAATTTTGCTACAGTCCAATTCAGTTTCAGTGGTAGTTGTGCTGTGTAAAAAAAAAAAAAAAAAAAAAAAAAGCCTATCCGTCCGATTGTTTGGTCGAAGTCAGTCTCTCTTAAAAGGGTAAAAGCAGGCCTCCTTAGAAAAAGGTAGAAAAACTACCCAACAGATGCAGGCTACTTGTGTTGACCGCTTTCCATCAGCACTGGGGCTGAAGTTGAAGGTTGCCTGCGGCCAGGGCATATGTGTGTGCGCGTGTGTATGTATGTGTGATGCTGATGTTGCGCGAGCACCAAACACGCGTCTCCTTTAAGTAGATGTAGGCTATGCATCAGCTGTGATCCCTGCAAATAAACTGCACGTACGATACACAAGATTAAAAAAAAAAAAGACACGGCAGATGATGTTCAATGTTGCATTTCAGTGTGACACGTTTGGCCCGTTTCAAAACGAGGCTGTCCTCTGTTGACACGGTGACTAAAACATGGCTGTGATGCGCTATACTGACACCTCCAGTTTGTTCTGTAGCTTCAACACACTGTAGGTTCATCGCATCAGATGCACATGTAAAACACACTTGCTTGCGTGGATTGTATAAAGAGGATAACTCACGCGCTCCCGCTGATCGATCCACGGATGCCATCGCTCGTTAAGGGGAGGAAGTGGGGGGGCAGGAGACCCCCAAAGAAGGCGCTCGGTTTTGTACGGTGTGTCCAAGACCCGGTAATAGTCGGATGGCCACTGCTCCCGTCCTCCTCCTGTGCTCATGTAGCGCGGACAATGACGCGTCCTGGAGATGTTTCTGTGCAGGACTGAGGATCACATCTCACACCGTGGAGCTCCACTAGTGTGGGATGGAGATGTCGCGGGAATAGGAGCGTCTCTCCCTCTCTCTCTCTCTCTCTCTCTCTTTCTCTCTCTCCTTCTAACGAGAACATCTATGTCTCCTGCCTGAGTCACCCTATATTTACAGACACAGTCAAGCATCTCACAGCATCATGGAAGTGTCGGATTATGCAAACTATCTGCACTATTATTATTTAAATGTCAAAAGTCACAATAAAACTCGTCACAGAGTTTTTTCCCCCAGCCATCAAGAAAAGTAACCAAAAGCAAACAATCACACCGAACCGGGCTTATATTTAGACACAAGCTATGCAACAGCTTAGATTTAAAGCCACATGGCTCCACCTATGGCTGTTTCTGTTATAGATGAAAACAGTTCACACCTTCTGTTCTGCAGATTGTGGAGAAAGAAAGAAAAGTCTGCGTGTTGCTAGAACTGGTGAGTTTCCAAAGCAAGAAAAAATAAACCCTGAGCTTCTTAAAACCAAAACTGAATGTCTTACAGCAATTTAAATATTTTGAAAAGTTTTCACACCAGGGAGTTTTATTATTATTATTTTTGAAGGAACTCTTGACTCACCTGTTTATGTATCTTTTCAAAAGGTAACTTATACAATCGTAGTTTTTTAAGTTTAAACAATTTGAACACAACAAATCTACATTTACAATGGAAATGTTCTGAGCTGACAGAAAACTAACAGTGGTTTACAATTTTTTTCAGAAATTATCTGCCTGATTAAATGTGCTAAATCTTACATACTTTAATAAGATGAATAGGAAAGTAAATGGTAAAAATACTGGTTAGCTAATGTTTTCAGTGAATATGATAAATAGTTTTTATACATACTGTATATATTGGTTTTTGTTTTTTGTATATTTCTATAATAGATCCATAAATCTTCTACTACAAAGAACCTATAAAGTGAATGTTTTGTAAAGAGCAGACAGTGTTTTAAAGTAGACCTGGTAGCTGTGAAAAACAATCCTTTTGAGTAAAACCCATTCTCTCATTAATTCTCAGAATTTGACATTTTGACCCAAGACTGTATCTTGAAAACTACAGACAACCAGCATTTTGACTTACTTTTTCAGTGACTCAAACTTGGGAAAGTTTCAACGCTTTTATTCTGGAGGCTTTTATTTGTAGACCAGTATATTCTATTGCATATAGTATTTATAGTGTTTTTAGAGGAGACATGGGGAGAGAAGAGAAGAGAAGAGAAGAGAAGAGAAGAGAAGAGAAGAGGAGAGAGAAGAGAAGAGAAGAGAAGAGAAGAGAAGAGGAGAGGAGAGAAGAGAAGAGAAGAGAAGAGGAG
>JAPQRQ010000012.1:15205877-15222485 GCA_037367365.1 Apogon talboti
GAAGAGAAGAGAAGAGAAGAGAAGAGAAGAGAAGAGAAGAGAAGAGAAGAGAAGAGAAGAGAAGAGAAGAGAAGGTTTATTGACCAGACAGACTGATGTGAATAAATGCATCTTTAATGTCCAGAAGCCTCATCCATATGCAACACTGAAAGGTGAAAACAGTTTTATTAATGGGGCAGCAGCACCAGGCTCATCAATGTCATTTTAATAACTTTGTGTTATATGAACTAAATGTCATAATCTGATAACACTGAGCATTAATTAAAAGTATAGATCAATTATAAGAGATTATCTTTCACAATATCTGACAAATTAATGAATGGAAATTATTTCATTGCCGAATGCATTTATTGTTTACTGGATTTTTTGTACCTCTGGGCATTGTCTCATTGAATGGAACATCAGTGTTAATCGTTTTCAAATGTTGGATTCATGAGGAAAATAAAAAAACGTTGCTACAAAAAACCCCTATAAAGATTAATACTGATGTTCGTGAGAATTTTCCTTCCATGATTTTAATAGATATCCAGGACTGTTTTATAAACTTATCCTGTCCTCTTCTTCCGGTTTTCATATTTTTCATTTGTGATTATTGGTCCTGACGTCACTTCTTTGAAACATGGTCTAACCTGGACATGTTGTCTGTGATGGACCTGGACTTGTCAGGTGTTTTGGTCTTAACATCCACACCTGATCACCTGATCAATATGTATCTAGGAAACACATATCATATCATGCCCCCTTCACCAGAGCCAGTGAGAACTTTTCAGCACTTCCAGAGATGTTCCATTTGAGCCACATGACCTGGTACAAAGCCTGTCCTGCAAAAGCCCTGTAGTCCACTTCTCCTGGTTCACCGTGGGCCTTCTACCCATTCCTCTGACACTCAGACACCATTTCTATATTCTTGTCTGTCTTTCTTTCTTTCTCTGCTGCTCCCAGGGGAGAGTTAGCTCTGGGAAAAACCACTTGCTCGGTTGACACAAACATCAGGACCATGTCTGGCCTGAGTGTGGTCACTCCAGTGGGGTCTCCAGGGACAACTAGGAACTGCCCACCTGGGCCTTTGGCTGGGGCTCAGACTACTCCACTGTTTTGACAAAGGTAAAGGTGAAGTTTTTGGTGATGATTTCATTTTTGGGAGGCATGTTTAATTATTTTATGTTGTTTCATTGTATTATGCTGATTTTATTATATGTTTTAATTGTATAGCCATTTGCAACTTTGTTCTGAAAATTGCTATATAGATGAAGTTACTATGAATAACGTGGCAATAGTGATATAATATTTTATCAACAAGAAATTAATGATTATGTAATACTATGTAATTACCAAAGTAATGACCAGGAAAGAGATAACTGAATTGTATCAGACAGGCATAGGTTATGTAGTGAGTATAATAAGGGTGATATTGGAAAAATTTAATTTTAAAAAATTAAGGCAAAACTATTAACAACATGAATAAGTATGACTCAAACACACTTTTTGATAAATAACCTCTGGCAGCATAATTCATGGAAGGCACAGAAAAGTATGATTTCCTCTTCCTCTCTTTTATTAAACTTCACCTTGTATTTTTTTTTCCATTAGTCACTCTCAGCAGTTCTTTTCATGGTGAATACAATTACCATTATAAATCTTTGTTCATGTCTGATTACAGAAATGTGAACAAAACACACTGTGAATGTTATGATGATTACACAGGCTAGACAAGTTGTACAACTGCAATGGGATTGATTAATTATTAAATATTTTACATTTAGGAAAAAAAGATCAAAAGAAAAGTGTTGATATGAGGTAATGGAGGTTTGGTAGGAGGTAGATTGGCCTCATAGATGAATCAGAGACCTTTGTCAAAATGAAGGAAGCAGAAGTAGTGATTGCATTTAAACGCAGTATCTAACTGGTGACCCCAGTTCCAGTTAACAGACCATAAACAACTCCCCCTGGCCTGCAACAAGAGGAAATTTCCACAGGGGTTGTTGTCCACTAACCCACCCTTCAACCAGTAAAGCACTGGCGGAATGCCCGACATTTAGCCCGATATGCACGGCTGTTTGTTGACAGTGGGGAATAGGAGCTGACTACTGACTGGAATGTGAGCCGATGGAGGGTGGAAAACTACTGGGGGGTCACCAACAACTATCCCCCCTGACCCACCTCAGACCAATAAAGCGCACTGCTAAATGTGTCTGCAGGGCTAGCTTAACATAACCATTCATAACATTGTATTGTATCTGAACAATTTAATTAAAGGTATTTGTAAAAAGCATTAGTTCATATAAATAAGGCTTTTTGAGGGTTAGCAAGTGTTGATCGCATCATATTGTTGTTAATTGTAAGACTGTAATTGTTAGCATATAAGACATGTATAAGCACTTACAAGACCATGTTTGCAGACCACTTTAGAATGTAAGTTAAAGATGTATGAGTTTTATTTAATTGTTTATAACAGCACTGCAAACACATTGAAGCTGCAGGGCTTCTTTCATGCTTTTGGGGGGAAATTCCAGAATTGCATTTCAACATAAGAAGACTTCTACCAATTCATATAGATGATGTGTTTTCATGTTGTAGAAAATCAATCCCCTGAAGCAGACTTTAGCTATTCACAGATGTTTTCAGACCGTTAGCAGGTCTATATACAGGATTGACATCTGGAATTGTCAGAAGTGACTTTAAAGGTGTACTCCATGGCTTAAGACAGAGGTGATATGAAACAGTATATATATTCAATATTTTTGATTTGGACAAATAGGAGAAAGCTACAGAACAAAGGTATATGTTTTCATTATACATTTTTAGATTTTTGGTGTCTTTTTCCATAAATTGAGCAGCTTTAAAAGTAAAATATGTGATCCTCTTGCTTGTTTTCCGAACAAACCTTAACTTTACTTTAAGTGATGAGAGAAACATAAAGAAAAACATAAAACAGAGAACTGTGATATTTTTTGTTAAACTCTTCACAGTGCTTACAGTGCCTCTAATGTTCAGATAAACCCAACCCCTTCATGCACAACAATCTGGATAAAAGCAACTGACACACACCACCCTCACATTTGACCAAAACGTATTGTAAAACTTTGTAAAAATTTGCCCCTGAGTGTTGTCTCACAGGCTGAAACAGAGAAAAGACACAGCCCAAGTAACTGGAGTCACTGCATTCTAATGGAGTCATGTTGGCACTCTCTGCATCATACCATTATTGGCTGGTCCATAAATATCATGAACTTAACAAAATGTATCTTAACAGAAGATGAAAATAGAGAATACAGGCAGAGGGTCATGTCTCAGTAGGAAAATACGTGACCACACACTTCATCTTTTTGCTTTTTAAGCGACAATAAGGATTATTTGTGTATCACTCTATACTTCTTTTTTTTAAGGTTATGTTAAATATTTGACCTTATATGACTTAGACTGACATCTCTGTTATGTAATTTTTATACTGAAGACTTTTTTCTTTTTGAATAATATGTTTGTTTGTTTTTTTATTAACAGACAAAACTAAAATTTGACAGGGGAAAAGACCAATCCAATCATTTAGAACTCCAAATTCATGTAAAATCAATCCGAAGGTCATCAGAACTAACTGAAATATCCTTTCCCATATCTAATGACTGAAGTTGATCCGAAGAGCACTCCAGTGAGTTTTGTTTAGTCTTTAGGATGCGTTTCACAATTTATGTACACATAGGTCAATGCAAACGGTCCGAAAATTATGCAAAATGTCTGATTTTGGTATTGAAAAACATAGCATTTTTATTTTTGCAAATGAGTGTCTAGATCCCACAACCACAGGTCAAGAACTCTAGCAGCGTTTGTTATACAGAAGAACTTTATTTAATTTTAAATATGGCATAACGCGTTCAGCTAGTGGCCTTAAGAAGTTGTCATACCCCACAAGCATGCATCTAAGTCTTCCACAAACTTTGTGAAAAAGATGGAACTCCAACATAAAGGTAAATGGAAACCCTGGTAAATTATCATGTTGTCAATAATAATAATACTCTTTTTCAAAGTACATGTCTGAGTACTACAATATTATTTATAGTTATTGTTATACTGTTGTGAAAATTGCTGCTACAGACTCAAGAGTGCTTAAATATTGTGTTAAATAATATAAAAATATGGCTACAATTCATTTTAATACAGTTTTCTAATGAATAAAGCCCAAAATACATTTGAACAGGATTAAGTTCTATTTAAGCACCAGATGCATATGGAACAACTTCCAAAAAACACCCAAACCACTGCCAGTTGAAGTCATTGTGACTAATGCTTGTTTTGATAATGTCTAACAGATCTGTTTATTATGCGCTATGAGCTGGCACCACTTATGTGAGCTGCATTATTAGGGGTTACTGTTGTCAGACACCAAATGTTGTGTTACAATATTATTCAGAGGCTTTTGTTTTTCCTCCGTTGCACGTGCTACTATAAAATGTGTTTACAGAGTTGTAATGAACAGTTAAGACAGGATGGTTTTGCAAGGACAATGTGACTGTACTGACAAAGCCCATGCTTATGTAATAGGAGATTTGACCAGGACACTGTGTCCCCTGACAAAGGCATTTCTATTCAAAACCATCAGTGGCTGGTTTCCAGAGAATCATCCATGATCCAATGAACTTTTACCAAAACAGGAGAAGCGGAAATAAACAAGGAGCATGGCATCTGAGAATTATTTTTATTAAGTAAGTCAGAAGTAGACCAATTGGATAGAAGGTAAATAGTGATACAAATCTGTTGCCTAAGTTTGCAAAAATAAACAAAATGCATAATAATAAACCTTATTTATTAATGTATGTATGCCCCGTATTCGACACCAAAATCAGCTGTGTGAAGGTACACAGTGCCACAAGATTTCATTACCTAATGGATATGAATTAAGAAAATACATCTCCTTTGTCACCATATCTTCGTTTGTTGAGCTTTTTCACTGCCCAGATGCTAAGTATTACAGAAAAAATAAGATAATATAAGACAGAGGCCACACCTTTTTGAAAAGAAGGCCTGCTAGTTAACATTGTCATCATTCACTGTAGAAAACAATATTAGCCAATGCTAGTAGAGCATGTTATGTAAGGTTACCTAATATGACTACATTGTCTTCTGTTGCCTGCAGGCAAAAAGTTGAGAGTTAAGATCTGTGACACTGTTACGTGGTTGTACTTCCATATAAAATACCTCCATTAACCCTTTAACCCCTGAAACATGATTCCATGTAAACGTTAACATATTAATAAATAATTTTGCATGAAACACAGCAGCAGCAGGATAGATAAGTAGACCAAACTGATGAACCAAACAAATGATCTTCAGGGTTTCAACTGAACAATGAAATAATATACTTTATCAATTACAGGATTAAGAGACATATATTACTACTGACGAAGTCAGGCACATTTATTCAAGAGCCAAAAGCTTTTGATGTTGAGCTCATTTGGGAAATACTCTCACATGAGAACAAATTTGTTTAATAAAATGCTTCACTCCATACTTAAAATGAGTGCGTAATAACTATACGTCTCACTGATACATCATTCTAGTACCTCTGGGAAACTGAGAAATCAAGGTCAGAGGTCAGGACTTTAAGACAATTACGATTAAATATATTTAATCATGTTGTCTTAAAGTCTGGATATATATCAGTCTGGATAACTTAAAAATGTATCATAATGCATGTAATTTAAGCATAAGCTAAGTTGTATTTATTTATAATTTTATGTAGGTTGAGACCAGACCAACAGTGTTGATTTGAGAGACATTCCCTTTTTTCAGTGTTTTGGTTTTTTTTTAGTTGTAAGGCTTAAAATAAGAGTTCCGATAGTTTGAGTGAGAAAGCCTGTCTATTATTGAAAAACATGATCATACTATAGTTATTAACGATATGTTATCAGTACTAAGACGATGCAGGAGCACAAACTGTTACTTTTATGAAGGAGACGCCCGTTGGCTAATAAACTATCCCCGCCTTCTAAAAGTTTCTATTGGTCAGTCACAAACGTAAATAACAAATCCCTGAATCCTATTGGCTGGTTCTGTTCCGCCCTTCACTGTTGTGCACGATAACAGGTTTGGTCAGTCCCTCAAGTAAATCGACCCCCGTTGCGGTTAAACATATGAACCAACAAACATCTACCAGCAAAAATGAAGTTTGTCAGATTTATCATGAAAAACGCCGCTTTGGCCAGTGTGCCTAAACATATCGAACATTTCTCTAAATTTTCTCCTTCGCCGCTCTCCATGAAGCAGTTTCTGGATTTCGGTGAGTATTGATAATGATCGACACTGTTCACATGGATATTAGGGATGCAACGAGGCACATACGTGGAAATAGACTGGTATTAAATCTCAGTATGGACAGAATGTGTGACTCATTCATCGTAAAATATCTGTCGGTGATGTGCATTTGCAGAATTGAATGAGAATATAGCGACGTCTCCTTTTTGACGTGGCGGGCTGTGGATAGTGTTAATAGTGCAGAGGGTTGCGTCAGATCTAGTCTGTAGGTACACTGAAGGACACAAATATGACGGATTTATACAGTATGCAATGTATTTAAGCCTGAACAGAAATGCTTGCTTTTAATATTTATTCATATGATTGAGGAGAATGACATTACTGCAATGAATCTACAAAAAATAAATCAACAATCACTTTTTTTTCCAATATTATTGAAATGTGTCTTATATGTATCTGTTATTTCAGGTTCCATTAATGCTTGTGAGAAGACATCATTTGTCTTCCTGAGGCAGGAGCTCCCTGTTAGACTGTCAAACATCATGAAGGAAATTAATCTTTTGCCAGACAAACTTCTCACGACTTCCTCTGTGCAAATGGTGCAAGGCTGGTGAGTCCAGTAGCATCCACTGTGGGACAAAAACATGTATTTTTTGTGGTCCCAATAAAATAATGCATCTGGATGCATGCAACGAATAGAAGGTACAGTTGCTCAGAAAGGAAAGGCTACTTTATTGGTGCCAGAGTTTCTTATGTGTCTGTTAAGGTGTGAACAGCTGTTGATTTGTTTACTGCTGTGTGCTCTAACAGGCAGACCTTTATTTCCTCAGAGGAACAATGTCATGCTTTGAATTACAAAAGACCCCCCTGACCAAGTTGTACTGCTTCCAGCCGTCTCTGTGGAGGCAGGGCCTTTCAGCTTTCAACTTTACCCTAGTTTTACGTCACATATCACGTGACCCAGCTGTCAGGATGGTTTTTGTTTTCTTGTTTTCTTGCTCTTGCTCTTGCGAGATCATTTGCTTGAAACACTATACAATGTGGGCCTTGTAGAATTTTTATTTTTCTGTATGAATTAGACTTTTATTAAATTTTCTGCATGTCTTAAAATGATATTAAGGCAACCCAATTAAACAAACAAAAAATATTTTACATGTTATACAAATAACAGGTATGTATTGTGGAAATGATCCTGTCTTATATGCTTACATACGGCCTTTTTGTAGTGGTGACGTAAGGTAAACATCTACTGTAGCTCTTTATCAGTTCTGTACATTGACTTGGAGGGACCTGCTTCAACTTTTGCACTATTTATAAGATTACGGTCAGGACTTTGATTTGGTCAATCCAAAACATTAGATTTCTCTTGCTTTATCAACACCTTGGTAGAAAAAGGGTTGTTTTCTTGCCGCATGATTAAGTTTGTTTTGAACTCTAGTTCACGATTTCTATCACATTTTCTTGTAAAATTTTTGGTGTGATTAAGAATTCACAGGTCCCTGAAGTTATCAATGTTCAGAAGTAGCAAAGCAGGACAAAATATATTTGAAATTAATATATATATATCACAAAATCATATTTAGACAGCAAAAAAAGTCTAAATTTTTAGAACATATTATATATGTGTATCAATAAATCACTCATATGTACAGTAGAATTACAGGATATTTATGTTTTTTGTGATGTTTTTCAGGTACATCCAGAGTTTAATGGAGATCCTTGACTTCCTAGACAAGAACCCTGATGACCACAAAGTCCTGGGAGAGTAAGTCCATGCTCACCCTGTTCAGCTTCATAGATTATTTGTGGGAGTTTGTTATTATAAGTTGCTGGACGGTGTTTAGTTTAGAGCTGTGTTCATGAAACACTACAAACCACGGGTGCTGCAGCCTGTGGGAGCAGATCATGCCACATAAAGGGTTGCGTTAGAGCTGCAGCATTTGGGCGATTCATCACTCAGTTGTGGAAACATTGAATCTGCAACTGTTAACTGTTTTCAAGCAACTAAGGTTTTGATTCTTTTGTTTCTCATATACGATGACAGCTGGAATTAGGGTTGTTAAAAACATTACTTGATTTTTTTTTATGATATTTTTTGACATGACATCCATTCTGATTAATCTTTCTTCATAAGCTGTGCATCCATACAGTCCTCGCCCTTACATTTCCTTATATCCTACCCTAAGCTCTTATATAAAGCTGCTACTGTTGATGCTGACAACACATTACTTCACCTGTGTGTTTTCTCCTTCAGGTTTGTTGATGCCTTAGTTACCATCAGAAACAGGCACAACGATGTGGTGCCGACCATGGCTCAGGGTATTATCGAATACAAAGAGGCCTTCCCCCAGGACCCAGTAACCAACCAGAACATCCAGTACTTTCTGGACCGCTTCTACATGAGCCGCATCTCTATTCGTATGCTTATCAACCAACACAGTAAGTAACAATCGGAAATGTTAAGAATACCGGTTTTCTGCCCCCAGAGAAAACACTTTTATTTTTATCCAACATAAAAAAATGATGTTCAGTTGAATCATTATGCTCACCCTGACACCCAGAGGGAAAATAAGTCTTGACATAGAAATAATTCCTGTCTTCGCCTCATAAACTTTCTCGTCACATCTATTGCATCAGGTGTGGGCTGTCTTTGAAAGTCAAGTCAGGTCTCACACTAGATCATTTCTAGTGTAACATTTATTAAGAAGAAATATGTGTACGTATAACTGACTCATTAGGGCCTGTAAGGTGCAGTGCACATACTCTAAATGTTTCACGTACTGTCAAATACTGCTGCACACTGTCTTCCTCACCTTAGGCTGATGAGAGCTGGTCATTTAAGATTATCTATATTTACGTGAAGCAAAAAGATTTAATCTTGAGACCTGACAGTCAGACTGGTCTTACCCTGTTCTTTTCTGTACTTGATGTTCTGTTGATCTTGTTCCTTTTCTCAACTTCATATATCTTTAACCCCTGCAGCTCTGATTTTCGACGGCACTACAAACCCTGTCCACCCCAACACTATTGGAAGCATAGATCCTCACTGTGAGGTCACCGATGTAATCCAAGGTAAACATGAAATGCACCTGGAGATAGAGGGTTTTGCAATTATGTGCTTTGTAATTTAATGATACATGTTACTGCTTTAATTTGTTTTACATTTATCAGAGATATTTCTGTCTCATTCATGTTTTTAATCTTGTGCTTGCCTGACCCCTATTGATTATTCAGACAGAGCCACCAGTGTTTAGTGTTGTAATGCTGTCATGTGTTATATCAATGACATTACCCCCTTGTTTTTTGACAGATGCCTTTCACAGTGCCAAGATGCTCTGTGACCAGTACTATCTGCGCTCTCCTGATCTGATCATACAAGAGATGAACAGTAAGATTACATTTAACCTGTCCTGTGACATACAAGCACACAGTGAGCTTGCTAAAGAGCAAAAGGGCCTCAGAGATTGTTGATACTGAAGGAGATCTGAGTTAAAGGGCAAACACAGTCCAGCGGCCTGTCTATACATAGTGTGTGTGTTTATGTAAATGAACACTGGCCAGATGGACTTGAGGGGCACTAATTATAGCACTGAAGCTGAAGTAATGGTTAAGTGGGTCCGGCTGACTGCATCTGACAATATTGACCCACAGATCCTTTTTTCTCCATTTTCACAAACCACGTAACCAATAATTGCAGCTGATGGGAAACATCCACAAGTGTTGATGAATTTTAAATGAAGTGGGCCGAAGTAACACAAATTGTTTCCCCATCATGCAGGCAAGAAGAAAAACCATCCAATAACCATTGTTTATGTACCTTCTCACCTGTATCACATGCTGTTTGAGCTCTTTAAGGTATGGAATTATACACGTGTTTTATTATGTTGAAAACATATTTTGGTGAACAATTTTAATTCTGTTTTCTATATATTTTGTTGTAGAATGCTATGAGGGCCACCATTGAGACCCATGAAAGTAGCAACAACCTTCCACCCATTCAAGTCCTGGTGTCTCTTGGAGGAGAGGATATGTCAATTCGAGTGAGTAGTAACACCTTTTACCTGCACAAAACGCGTATAGTACAATAACATAGTATCAGTTTATTATTGAACACAAAAGCACACAGAGTGACGTGTCCTTGTGAGCATTGAGATCCTCATTTGATTTCTGGCCTCAGTCCTGGAATTTGTCTTTGTGTTGGAATGTGGGTGTGTTTCCGCTCTGTGTGAACAAATGTTTGTGAAACTGGTTCAGTGAGAGTTTGTAAAATGGCTTGATTATATAGAAGATAATGGCTTAACCATAACACTGCACCTGATGTTGCACTTGTTCATATCGATCCATTTCCCAGGTCTTGAACTATACATGTCTGTGACACACATTTGGTATGTTCTTTTATTTATACTAAAAGTAGCACAAGCCATTACCCAAATATTTCTCCAGACATGCTCTATATTGACTTGGCAAAGCGTCTGCTAGCAAACAACCCTCTGGGCTGCACACCTTTGAATTTATACTCAAGAGACTATCATTGAAATCCAGTCTCAAGAGCCTGTGTCCTCATTGTTTAGCAATCCGTCATGCAGCGTGGAAGAAACCACTGAGTCTCAGCATTGTCAGTTCTGTTCTAGGATTCTCTGCTGTGCTTTGTCTAACCACTGCAATTCGGCCCTTTTTTGTAGGTGAGCGACAAGGGCGGCGGTGTCCCATTTCGCAGGATTGAGAATCTTTTCAGCTACATGTACTCTACTGCTCCCGCTCCACAGATCGGAGAATACACACGACCTCCGCTGGTAAGTGTGTTGGTATGATCCGCTTAGTTTTTTTTTTGTTTGTTTGTTTCTTGTTTTTCTTTCTATGGTATTTAGTCACATTTCCATATAGCCAGAAAGGTCCAAATTCACTCTATCCTTGTGCTTCCATTCACCTAAATGACCTAAAATAAACAATCTACGACAAAAGATTTGTTTGTTTGCGGAAGAGCTCTGCAGTTTGCCGTCTCGCTGAGAACAAAGCCTCGGTAAAGCCTTGATCTTGCTCTGTGTGCAGGCTGGCTTTGGCTACGGTCTGCCCATCTCTCGACTCTACGCCAAGTACTTCCAGGGGGACCTCCAGCTTTACTCCATGGAGGGCCACGGCACAGACGCTGTCATCTACTTGAAGGTGAGCCACGTATGGTGGCGAGATGCCAAATGGTTTAAGATTTGTTAGAAAGACGATGTCCGTGGAGGAAATGCAGGTAAAACTGGCCTTTTATAAGCGCATTTTCTGCCTCCTGTCCCTGTAGGCCCTGTCTACAGACTCCATCGAGAGGCTGCCAGTGTATAACAAGACTGCTCTGAAAAACTATAAAGTAAGTCAAGAGGCTGATGACTGGTGTGTGCCCAGTAAAGAGCCGCTGGACCTCAGCAACTTTAAAGGAGCCAAATGAAAAGGAAGTGCTCCAGGCCTGGTGCTTCGAACCTTCATACCACAAAGTTTCCAAGCCTGCCTGTCAGAACCTTCATATTCCGATGTCATGATCTGCTGCGGCGGATGGACATTGAACCTCCGATTTCCAGACTAGAGTAGACAAAGTGCCCTCTTCCATTTCAGTCTGATTTTAGCAGAAGCATGTTTCAAACTCATTGTCATTCTCTGTTTTTCGTTTTGTGTTCTTCATGACAACATAGACAGCCAGGAAACGGCTGCTAAGAGAAAATACCTGTAAGTGTTTCTGAAGACTTGTCACAACTACATCTGTGAGACTTTTAGATCTGAGGAAAGTGGGGGGGGGGGCAGACTATGTTTCTGCACAAGACGCAGGCTAGTGGAGACATGCAGCCCACCGTCACATGAAACGAGAGAGAGTTAAAACAGCACCCAGCATGTTATGGGTGAGATGGTGCGGCAAAAAAATAAGATGACACAATCAGAGGAAGTGTCCCAGTTCAAGTCACTACAGATGGAATAAAGTCAGTGGTGTGAGTCAGTTCGAGAACATACTGTTCTTGAGTATTCACTCGAAATGAATAATAATAATAAGCGGAAGTGAAACAGATCCTCAATCATCTGTAGGTACCGTCACCTCAGCCTTAGTAAGACATCCAAATGATAATTTTTATTTAATTTAATACTTGAACAATACGCCTGATGCACCTTTAAACTTTTAACTACTGTGACTTAGTGTCTGTCTGTAGATTTTAACAAATGTTTGGCTTTGAAAGTGGCGTGATATTCCCTGCATGTATATTTGTTGAGATTTACGTTTTTAGCCCTTAAAATTTAAATAAAAGTATCTGCACTGACTTAGAAGATACAGTGTTATCTTACATCAGTGTTCTGGAGCAGGCTGAAAGTTAATCCACTCTCCACTGTGCATTAATTTGCATAAATTGTAAGTGATAAGGAGGTTTTATATGACTGAAATGATCATAGGGCCCAAGTGTTTTCCTGTTTTCAGCCAGTCGCAAGAGTTTTTGAGTGCTTTGTTTGGATATTTAATGTCCTTCGCAGAGTTCAATGGGTTGTTGTTTAACGCCCAAAGGCAGTGCATGCCACGTTCAAGTTCTCTATTAGTTTGTGATCCAATAAGGCCAGTATCTGAGGATTTGTAATGCTGTGCCATATGAGAAAAATATGCCCTGGGTCCATGAGTGTTGAAAACCAACAGTTTAATTTTATATTACTTTGTCCTTATCATGTAGGATGTGAAAACCTATTTTTATATATTTGATTGTACATACTGTAAACAGACATAAAAAGACATAAAAGATTTTAAGTATAAAATGCTTGCCTTGTTATTTCCACTGTGAGTTTATGAATGTGTATGTGTCTGTGAATAGGCTCCAACTAAATAGATCAATGTCAATTTATACCTGTATTTTCAGTATAATTTACGGCTGTGTCAAAGCAAAGGGGAAATTAAAACAGTAACAATGAAAAGAGAGATTTAACCTCACTATTACTGGATCTGTTCTAAACCTAGTGATGAGATCACATTAAGTAACTATGCCCGGCAGCCATTCCAGTGCCAGACCCTCAGGCAGAGCTGTGGATGCAGAGCCATTAATGTCAGTAGAAATTTCCACTTCACTGGTTTTCCTCTAAGTCTGGGTACATAGAGTTGTGCCGCAATGAGGACAGCAAATGACAGTGTTTAAGATTTTAAAGATATGATGATGATAGAAGGTGCTTTATGTAGCCCAGAGGTCTTCATGTGGAAACACTGATGAGCCTCTTTAGCTTCTTAAACAGCACAGTTATCTGAGTGTCAGACAGCCAAATGGCACAAGACTAAATTGAATCTATTAATAGCCAATAGCCTATAATAGCAGTAGTTGGATGTTTGTCGCATACAGTAGAAAGTGTAGAAGAAATGAAAGTATTTATACATATGCTGTGAGGAAAACAGCATAGTGAAATAATGAATAAAGTTCCCTGTTCTTTGCCTTAAAACATTAAACTAAGTGTAATTGTTTATGACCAAACATGCTGGTGTTTTTATCCTCTATTCAGGGATTCCCTTCTGTTTTTGTTGACGCATGAGAGTTCCAGGGTGGCATATGTCACCCAGGGGTCATTTTACACTGAGCGTCATGTTCACAAGGAGCGGCGGTTCATCTAAAAATGGCCAGTGAACTCACATGTTTACCACAGAGACCATCAGCTACTTGGACGCCTGGAAAGAATCCCACTGTACCCTTCCCCTTATCTTGTTCAAACAAGGGCTGATATACTTTCCCTAGCAACAAGAACAACTCCTACAGGGTGGTTACGCAACATGAATTCTTCGATATCTTTTGCACATAATGCGTATCAAGGTTACAACTAAGAATAGAGGAAAAGGGTGATAGTCAAATTATTCCAATTGATATCAAGATTGGCATCTACACAGTTTCTACATCATGGAGACAAACAGGTTGAGTGCACACGGTTAACTCCCGTAGTCACTTACAGCTTGAGTGAGTGGATCAAAGTGGCCTGTCAACACAGCAGCTGCCAACAGAGACCATGTACCACGCCAAGTATTTTCAGGAAGACTTGTTTGTGATTACAGCAGTAGTTACAGCACTTTTGCTTGACATTTGAGTCATTTTCAGGTCTGCAAATTCAGACTTGAGGAACACGGTTGTGCTCGACTTTCTGTCAGCTCTCCTGTCATAAAAGTCACCCTGAAGCACTGAAGGAATACTCTAGCGAAGGGAAATACTCAGTGTTTACAATGACAAGGTGCGTGGGTTAGGTTGTTGCTGTTACCCTCTAGTGGTCTGGTTGGTAGAAACAGCCATGTGCAGCGTGCAACAACTTGCAGAAGTAAGGTTCAGAAGGATTATAAATGTTATTTGTAGCAAGAAGTTAATCCATACTTTCAGATAAGCAGAATTTACAGTGTATATTTGAGTGGATATGAGGAAAGAGCAGTTTACAAATACCTTTATGCATGACTGTTCCACCATGCATTCTGCTTACTGTAATAAGTTTGTGCTATTATGTATTGAGAAACCCACTTAAAGAGATTTCTGTAAAATAATCGTCTTCTTTGTTATCCCTTTAACTGTATTACACAGCCAGTTTTAATAACTGTGAACAAATTTCACAACTTTCATAACGTTGTGTACTGTATTATTAATGAAATAAAAAAAATCATAACTGTAGCATCATATCAAACATACTGAAATTGAACAGCAGTTCTAAACTCAAATACAGTTTTATCCTCTATATAATTACTTATTCGACTGTTTCACACTTTTTTTCTGGACAATGCAAAGTAAATATTCTGAAAAAAGAACAACGTTTACAGTTTTATTTTCCTCAGCTGACCACACAGACTGAAAAAGTGCCAGCACTGTAATAATTTCATGCCTACGTTTGCAACTAGTCTGTGAGAAGTAACACCTTTACTGAGTGGGAAAGATACTGTTAAACCGAAGCCCACTATTTCCCCTTATGCTGTGTTTTGTGGTGTCACTGACTGATGAGTATCAAAGGTCCTCTTTCTCATCATACTGACTTGAAGAGGTAAGGCTAAATTATTATTCCTTTTTTTATATGCAGGAAATATCTTAAAAAATACTGAACTATAAATATTTTTGATAAACTGATCCAGTATTTTAAAATGCTAAAGATTTATCCTTTTTCTAGGACACTCATGGGCAACGTCTGATGAACTATTCAGAACAGTAAGTCCTATAGTTGTATAGTGCTAGTATTAGACTAGTATTATGTAAAATAGACATACAGTACACAATGTAACATGTTATGATATATATTTTTAGAATCTCTGAACATATGTTTTTTTTCTGCCTAGAATGAATATATTAATGTAATAATTTTATGTACTTGGCAAACGACAAACCATATACAGTAAATGTCATCATTTACATAATTATTGTGCAACTGTTCTCTTCTCCAGATGGTTGTCTTAGCTGTAGCTGTGTTTGTCACGTTGTCATGTTGTGCAGTTGGCTGTTCAGGGAACAGAAATTCTGTGAGTATGAGCTTTGTTCATACTGTTACAGAGATAGAAGGCAGATGGAACATTAAATTCATAACTTATGCAACAAAAGTTTATCATTTTCCCAGATGTTGTTCAATGCAGGCTGAACTCTATTGAGTTTTTGGTCACACGTAACTTACAAAGAGAATAGAACATTATATTAAATCCAATTACTTATAAAGTTTAACTTGGGCTATAATACTGTTTCTAGAATGAGCTGAAATTTTAGACCATGAAGGATCGACCTATGGCTGTTCATCTAGCATCTATGTTCAAGGTAATGCAAATGCATAAAAACAGATCAAAATACAGAATGTAAACTATGTGGATTTTCAGCCACTGAGCATGAACTAGAACGTCTGAATTAATCATTAATGTGTAAATTCTCAAACATCATGCATCTGCACGGTTGCTTGCTGGCTCACTAATGACGCTGTTACATGTACATATGTACTTTAATATGATTTACTGCAGGAGATGGAGAGTCTAAGGTGTGAACAAACAACACTTCAACAGCAGCAGAATGTTCTGAACCAGGTAGTGTCTCTGTTATTCTTCTATAATTTGCTATACATCAGGCACTGAATGTGGTTTTTTTTCTTTAACAGATGCATATAACAACCCATCACAAAAAAGTATCAGAGGATAAAAGTTAGTAAATCAAACATTAATGATGCTGTGACCGCCACATCAAATGGAAAGGTTCCTGGATGTCTGTCTTTCTTTCTGAAAAACATCCTTTTTTCTGTATAAACTGAAGACTTTTTTCTAATATCTGCTCTTTCTTAATCAAATCAAATCAAATCAAAATCAAACTTTATTTATATAGCGCCAAATCATAACAGAAGTTATCTCATGACACTTTACATATAGAGCTGGTCTAA
>JAPQRQ010000012.1:15229299-15241016 GCA_037367365.1 Apogon talboti
TTATTTATTTTTTTATTTTTTTTATTTTTTTTACTATGTTCCTGTTGCACCATGGGCTTTAGAGTTTTTTAATTTCAGTCTTCTGTATGTGATGTACATATGGCAAAGCTGACTTTGACTTAAATTAGACAAACTGGTGTTGGGTACTATCGTCCTGCAAAGGGACTTGCCTCATTTTCCCGACTGTTCCCCATTTTCCTGACTCTGTTTTCCCTCCAGCTAGACAGCTCAGTCTGGAGATTGCGTGTGCAGATTGTTATTTGTAGAGGGTGTGACCCGCCGGGAGTGCTTCCTTTTTGCTCCCTTTCCCTCCGTCTGTGGGTGCACGCATACATGTGCAAGTGTGTTTGCTTGAGTGGGAGTGGGCTACTCAAGGAGGGAGGGATCCAGAGGGCATAAGGCATCTAATGGTCTCCATTTGTCTTGGTAGACAAGTACAAGTAGAGCTGGAGCATGTATGCATGTTCTCCTGGTTGACTTTGATGCCATGATAGAAACATCATGAAAATGGCTTAAAGCAGAATTAGTAATGGACCTGTAGTACCTTACAAAAATGCTGGGGCTCTATTTTTAACAACTACAAAAGTAAACAGTGTGTTTTGTGTATGCATCACCAGGCTCACTCACTAAGGAGCACTGTTACTCCTTCAGACCTTGTAATAATCCTCAACTGTTTATTTCAAGTGGGCCTAGAGCTGAGCTTTGGTATGCTGCCAGTGCACATTTGGTGACTTTCACATAGGCTCTAGTTCTTCGGCACCAACGAAACACACCACTGTGCAGGGGATTTCTACTTATGTCATTAAATGGTTGCCATATTGAGGGGGTAATCAAGTCCCCCCAGTGACTGCATATGAAGCCTGATTTGGAAAAGATTGCTTGTTTCCCTCCAGTGTGGGTAGACACGGTTGTTCGAGTTGACATTTACTTTGTTTGACTTGAGGTTGAACTGTGTGGCCTGTTCCAGTGAGCCTCCTAGTCTCTAAATAGAGCCCAGCAGATGCCCAGTGTTTTTTTTTTTTTTTTTTTTTTTGCTTTTTTTTTCATAGAGATGTCTGGATGGATAAAAGTTCAAGCCAAATTCTTGCAGGGTCTTGGGAATTTCTTATGATTTGTCTAGTCAGCAGATAACATTTGTCTGTTTATATAAAAATCAACTGATGGGCTGCTCATAATGGAATTACAGTGGAATTACAGGCACAAGGTAATTATAGTATCAGAGTGCAGTTTTTAACTCTAATCACTTTCCCTCTCAGTCTTAATTGAAACTCTCAGAGATTCTAGTCGCCATGTTTATTGAAGCCTCAGAGACGTTCACCTAGAGATGACGAGCCTCGGTTTCCTTCTACAAAAAGTGGAAAATGTTTTTGATAAAAGGAAGCCAAGTCAAAAGTTATTAACAACCAAAGATCTTCTGAATCGTTCTGATCCTAGCACAAACTGTGTTTTTTTGCATCCCACCAGCCAGCCACAGTCTGATTACAGTTAAATGTTTGTCTTTATAAGGCAGCATGTTTTTGCTGTCACTTGTTATTCAGAAGAAACATTCTAACGGCTGCATATTTCCCAAATAATTATAGACAAATATTTACAATATCTCCCTCAAATTTGTACCTGTTATTTCAGAATGAAAAACAAGCACACAAATGTTACAGTACATCATGTAAGTGGACTTTGTGTCAACATACATGATGGGAAATTTGTTCGGCTCTGAGCTGATTGGTTTAAAGGCAAAGCATGTGACGTAAGTATGTAATTTCTGGCTTGTGTTTGTAACTGAACTGTTGAAACTTGGCCCCTCCTCCGCTCAGTTACTGAGGAGAGAAAGGTAGTAGAGCGAGTTATAGACTAAATGGGGAGAGCGAGCAGCACGGTCAGAAAAAATAACAGTGACGTTGAAAAATTAGTGTTAAATCTTGATTCTGACAAAGTAGTTTCTCTCTAAAAACATTAATGAGCACAGCCTTACCTTCACAGAATGCTAAAGGAATGTCCTGGAGGTGATAACAGTCAAAGCATAAGTTTCTTAATTTCAAGTCTGAAAGGTGTGTGTGTGTGTTTTACCCAGAATCTTGTCTTTCAGACAAAAAATGCAGCAAGTGAGAAGAGAACGGGGGTTGGTTTGTGTGTATATGTTCTTGCACAAACACACTGCTCAGTGCTGTTATTGGCTGGAGGTAGAAACTCACTGTCTGAAGGTCAGCAGCCAGAACAGTCCCAAACACAACAAAATGAGGAAAATAGGAAATAGAGGCAGGGGGCAGGGTTTCTGCAGGTAAGTATGTATTGAGACAGGGTCTGAGGTGATGATGGAGAAGGATTATTACTGTATGATGTAGAGATTGGATGGCACTTTCATTGATTAATTTCATTGAACCTGTTAAAATTACAATAAAGAGATTCCAATGTATTGTATTCTATTGTGTACTACTACATACTTTACATTTAAGACCTCTGGCGTTTCTATAATTAAGATGATGTTTGAAACACACATGGGTTGGATTTATCATGGGCTGAATAATCAGCAAATTAAAAATAAATGCATTAGATTTCTATAGTGCTTTTGAAGTCACCCAAAGTGCTTTACATTATTGATGCATTATTCTTTTGCTCTCACATTCTCACTCTGGTGGTGGTAAACTACGTTTGTAGCCACAGCTGCCCTGGGGCAGACTGATGGAAGCGTGGCTGCCAATTTGCGCCAAACAGCCCCTCCGACCACCAGACAGAGCGGGATTTGAACCGCCAACCCTTTGGTTATTGGACGACCCGCTCTACCATCTGAGCCACGGCCGCCCCAAAATCTGTATTATGATGACTTTGACAGATATTGCAATTGTGAGGAGTCAAATTTCAGTGGGGATGGAGGAATAAGCATGATGATGATGATGCACCACAACATTTTATAGTAATATGATATATTTTACCTTGCAATTCTTGGCCATATTGTAAATTTGATAATGTTTAATTCATTGTGAAGTCCTAGTTCATCACACAACCTTTCACTGTTTTAAAATCAGCTCAGTTCATGATTCTGCTTTACATGCCCTGATGTCTTCATTGTCTCTGAAACAAATATGTCCAACCTGAGACAAAGAGTTCATCCAAAGTATTAAATCGATTGAGCAAAACCTGTGAGAAGTCCTGTTTATTTGACTGTATGAACTGCTCCAAGCGATTCGACCTTTGAACCCATCTATGGGGAGTTAAAGAGGACATTTAACAGGAAGGCTCCAATAATATAGAGCAGGCCAAAGAAGCAGGAAAGCTGGCATTTCCGTGCCTTTTCTGCTCATATTTCATTGTTTCCTGCAGCGCTTGAGAGCTTAGTTGTGAATCTTCTGCGCAGACAGTGTGTTTGTGTTAGAAACCTCTCTCTTAGTTTGCAAAGACACATGCCCCTCCTGCACAGTTACATAACCTTTAGCCTCCCAAGTTGAAGTTGTCACTTTGTTTACATTGCAGTTTGGATTTTACAATTTGACCGCTAGGAAAATGATTTCTAACTGCTGTTTAAAGGAACAATGGTTTCTCTGTGCGGGGTTTATTGCTCTGACAGCAGGTAGATTAGAAGAGGTGTGATGCACAAATGGACAGCTCACTCTTTTCTCCTACTGGATAAACACGGAGCTCAAACTAATCTTATTTCATATGCGATTGAAGATCTGCCAAGGGGGATAAATCCAAAGGTTACACTTTTCTCTCCTCCTCTTGTTCCGTATAGAAGCCCATGTAATTACTACATAGCAGGGAGATAACACAGGTAATACTGCAAACATTTCATCATAGTGGGTGGAAGTAGTCATTTGACATAGCGACGTATTTCCCCCCCGAGGCCTCTTTTAGTTGACTCTCACATATATTTTGTTTGCTTTTCCGCGCCTTTGTTCATTCTTCGGCAATAATACCAAAGTCCATGTGCAGAACACAAAGTCCTGGCAGGCATTTCTCTTCCCTGCAGCAAAGATGAAAATGGGTGATGGCACGCAGCAGATGTCTCTAAGAATATTTAATCCCAACCCAGCTATTAAAGTTTTTTCCTGTTAGCGGTGGCCAGCGACTGAAAGAGTAATATTTATAGATGAACCGGAAGATAGATAGTTTTCCTCCTGCTCATTTGCCCAGTAGCTCTCCACCTTGCCAAGATGAGCAATGAGGGGGAATATGTCAATTACAGTCGGAGGATAGGCCCACTGGGTTAGTAAAATGAGCTCCTTTTATATTGTAGTAGCCTCAGCCTCAGCACATGCCTACAGCCTTGCCAGAGGGATCGCTTTCTAATCACAGAGAGAAAAAAAAAAAAAAGACTCTCCCCTGAACCAGTGAATTCTTAGATGGCTTTTTGAGAAATGCCTCATAGGCCTGCTCCCCTGCAATCCGGCAATGAAAAGTCCAGTCTCGCCACAAGAATTTCCATACAACCGTCGGTAATCTGAAACACATTACCGTCCTTACATAAACAGGGGCTGTGCTTGTGTAGCTTTATTCCTCTCTAAAATAAGTTCAGCAGCTCTTAGACACATCTCATTTGTGGACTGACTGTGTTGGCAGTCAGGGTCAGGAGGAGTCTGTTTAGCACAGCCGCACAGTCCTCCAAGACTTTTTAATTTGATCTTTTATATCATTCCCTCATAGGGCGTTTAGGTCGTACTCTCTTGTCATTTCATCAGGTTTTTTTTTTCATATTCTTTAAACCAGTGATTCTCAACTGGTGGGTCGTGACCCAAAATTGGGTCGCAAACCCGTTTTCAGTGGGTTGTGGGCCCTTGTCTGAGCAAAAAATAATGCTAAGAAACGCTAATTGCACTTTATTAATTGAATTCATTTTGCATGAAAACATCAAGTGTGTTAAAATTGTCTGTTACTAAAATGTTCTGATTGCTATGTCAGCTTTATGATTAATGCTTTAATAAGTGACTGAATGCACTTTTAATTTTTAACTGAGTACACTTTTTGGTTAAAATGTACCTAATTTAGTGTTAAAGGGAATATTTCCCTCTTTAGCGTCACCACCTGCTGGGCATTTTGGTTTATCATTAAACTTGTCTTTTGTGTTGGCATACTATGGTATTCTGTATTATCTCAGGTTCTTTTCATTAAATACATTCAAGAAGTTTACCTTTTAGCAATTTGGGTTGCAGTTTATCATTGAAGGGTGATAGTGGATCAGTTGAGGACCGCTGCTTTAAACAATTGTCACAACTCTTAATTTTGCTATTTATGTTCTGTGCGTCTATTAGTTTTGCATAAATAAAAAGCCGGTCAGTATGAAGCCTCTGTCTACCTGTCAGTTTTGGATCATTCTGTTTATATTGAAATTTTAACTGCATACTTTTGCAGTTGTATGTGATTTTACATATTAGTTAAATTATTACTTTCATCAAGTGCTATGTAATATGATAATATTGTATACTATGCAAAAGTCCAAGGCCACTATTAGTTTAGTTGTTTTTCCAGGGTTAAATTGAGCATATATATTGAGTTCTGATAATCTTTTCCACAGATACAACAAGAAAATACAGGGAATATTACATAGTATTAAAAACACACACAAAAAAATCTGAATTAAATGGCATCTACAGACTGAAGTCAATATTAATAATTGTGATTTGCCTTCCTATAACCAAAATTTGCCCAAAGTCTGAAATGTGTTGAATGAAACCTAGCAAAATTAATGTTCTAAATTTTATACTATCTGGACAAAAGAGTTAAAGTAACATTAAATGTAAAGGGAGATCACACAAAATACTGGACACTAGTTTGTAAAAGCTGTTTATTGGTGAAGCTTTTGTTTTAATCCTGTACCTGGATGTAGAAAGAAAATGTGAATTGCATGGGTGTGGTTATTATAACTTTATTAATGCAATAAACCAAAGGGTTTATCATTTTTATTGCTTTGTCACAGATGTTCAGTTCAGCTGTTGTCTAGTTTCTAACAGTATAAAAAATTAAGGCCTTACATTACGGTGTTGGTAATACTGGTAGAATAATTGGCTGACAGATTTTTAATTTTTAAAAATCCTATATAGTGTTATAAAATGATCTACATGTTAATATGATATTTTGCTCATATTGCACAACTCTACTTTCACCTTTTAACATAGTTTCACTTAAGTTTTTAATGTTGTGAAGCTTCCCACTAAAAGCTGTCTGGCTCATGATTTAACAAGCAGTCGCATCCTCTGTCTGCAACATTACCCTCAGACACAACTTCCCAGAAGCCTTGTTCCCTGACCTACACATGAGACGTGATGCACTCATGCGATACACTATCTGATCCTCATTTACTTAATGAGTGTGAAGCTTTTTCAGGAATCGGCGTGCGTGTTTTCTTTGGGAGTCCCAGCTGATTCGTCTGAGTCAGACGTCTGATGCGCTGTTGTGTGATTATGTTGTGTTTTGTGTATGAGTGTGTCCCTGACTGTGATGTCATTCATCGCTTTCTTCAGTGTTGCATTGTTCTCATGTCCACCTGTTGGAGCTGTGCCCTGAGCCTCCGCTGGGGTAGAATAACTTACTCACTTTCACAGCCAACGCCTCACATCTCTTTACAGCCTTTAACTGCGGTGTTAAATACCTCTTTTTTTCACATTTCTGTGAAAGGTAGTAATCCTGTTTTTCTATTCTTGACCTTTTTTCCACCTCCCATCCATTTTCTTGTGGTTATTCCCCATCCATTCATCTGTTTTTGTGCTCGTCTCTGCCCTCCCTTTATCCCCGAAAGAAATAATGGTACTTTCCTGAAATAGCTTATTGAGTAATGTCTGGTCATTTTGGATAGGGTCCTCTTTTTTTTTTTTCTTCC
Source organism: Apogon talboti (assembly GCA_037367365.1). Classification (NCBI taxonomy): domain Eukaryota; kingdom Metazoa; phylum Chordata; class Actinopteri; order Kurtiformes; family Apogonidae; genus Apogon; species Apogon talboti. Next base: position 15,236,105 of record JAPQRQ010000012.1, read on the forward strand.
ATCTATTCAGTCGTCCATGTTCACAGCCCAGCCCATCATGATTTCACATCAGCCACTACTGGCAAGTGTGTCAAAGCATAAACAGGTTCTGCATCAGGCTCTCAGCCAAATCCAAACCTCCACACCCTACTGGTCCATTCACTAGTAGGTGCTATTATTTTCGATTCATATTGATATCACCCACCATCCCTGGACATAGACATAACTATAACGGGTCAGGTTTTGAGATGATGGAGCAGCGGCAGTAATATACTACATATGTGGGTCTGTGTGATGCAAGGAGTGTGGCAGATGGCTGTGGTCCCAGTCAGCCAAGAAAGGAGGGTCAGCCACCTGATCTGTAGCCAAGCTGTTTACACATGGCTCCCATTTCCCCCTAAGTATTCAGAACTGCTACCCTCATGGGAACATCCTGTAGTGAGAATGGGAGGGACACAGGCTAGTAAACGGCATGAGGCCTGCATTATGCCTTTTGTCTTTGTGTGTGTTTTTCTACTGTTGTATAGCCCATGCTAAATTACAATGTCTTTAGACTTTATTGATCCACAAAAAAAATTACTTTAGAAACTAATGGATCAATGTACTAGATTCACAGAAGTTAAATTGTCATCTGACTGTGGATTTAGCTACAAGGTAATTTCCTTAAAGGCCTATGTTCGTTGGCTTCACTAAGAATATGGGTAATGTGAGGTGGGACTAAGACTTAGAACAAAAGCACTTCTTTTTAAGGTGAACTTGATACCTGTGTAAGTGACCTCAACATTAGCACTGTGCAAATGTTGTGGTAAACGTGGCGACCCTGGTGACAGAACAGTTGTCTCATGAGCGGTGTGTTATCCCCCTTCCACCCACACAAACCTAGTCCTGGGCTGATGTGAGGATGGAGTTGGAGTTCCACTGGTGAAGTTTGTACAACTGGCTTACTTTTTCACAAACTACATCTTAAGTCACTACGTCCAACTTTGTTATCACCAACTTCAGTTTTGTGTCTTTACTGGAACCCTGGTTTTTCTTTCTTCTCCTTTGGATTAGGCAAATTAGATCACAAAGGTTTGGTTTGCCATGATGTAGTCCCACATCTACTGCTGTCTTTTTCTTAGATAAGAATTGGATTTCAGTTGAAGCAGCTGGAGATCAGGCTCCAGCTCTGAACCAGCCTTGGATTTATATGTTTGCATGTTAGGTTTACAGTTGATACTGCATGTGATTGTTGCATAAACACATAAACACTGTGCCAAATATCTAACCAAACTGCTATGTGGTCAAAAACTCCATCACTAAATCACTAGCAGTTAATTTTATTTAAACATTCTGATGCCAGTAGTGGTTCAACAGTTTAATTGATATTACATGGGACCAATTTGTTAGACTAGCAGAATCAGACAGGTATTGTTTATCATTTCACATAATGCCCTCATAAATACTACATCTGCTCTATTTGTTGTCCTGTAACTTTCTTGTTTTTAACATTAAATTAGTTTTATAACCTGCAAACCGTGTAAATCCATTTTTCTTTAGTCAGAGTAAAGTGCAGCTAATAAATCATCCTGGAGAAATGCTCATTTTCTGTTTGGCTACTAGTGATGTTATATGATTAACTTACAGACTATGCTTATACTTAACATTATTGCCTTTGTTTCTTCTCCCTCTTCTTTTCTGCCATACTCTATTTTTAGGAATAAGGTTACTAATTTATTTGTTCAAACACTATTGTGCTGTATCACATGTTTCTTAATTGATATTGTATGTTACTTTTTATTTTTAACTGACTCATTACTTGCAGACAGACATGGTGTTGGCATAAGGAAACAAAGTGGAACACAGAGTTTTTGTTCATGTTTTTGGAGTGTAAATTTCCATTAGATAACAGCAGATGTAGACAGAAAATTATTTAAATGTCCTGGCAAAGGCTTTTTGCGTTTTTCAGATATTTCTGTTTTATTCCGTCAAACCGTTTTGCAATGTAATGCTTTAAATGCACAGTTCAGGACTATTTTTCTTGAGTGAAATCCTTACATAATCTGTCTTTCTGCACCAGCCCTGCAGCAGGCCAGCTGTGCTGTTAACAGGGGAAACTACCTTTTCTGATTTTGGGAGAAGATTGATGCGGGCCAGAGGGAGGGTTGATGTGTTATGTGTCGATGGGCTGCATCTCCTACAGGCAGTCTGGGAGCTGCTGTTTAGCACTAAGCAGGCTTTTACAAAGCAGCGGAAAATCCCTAATGCAGAGCCCAGATGTCTGGTAGCTGCAGACCGTGAAGGAGGCCTCTGTCACACTGTACATAAAAGAGTCAAATAGAGGAGAAGAAGGTGGAGCACAGCAGCACTTCTGGATCAAGATTTCTGACCCAGTTCAGAGCTTATTTTATTATGTCTTTGACAAGAGCCTCAGTCCTGCTCCAGTGTAATTGTATTTTCTGCTACTGAAGGCCAATATCTCTCATATAGAATTCATAAATTAAAAGATACATAACCTTACTAAATTACACACCAGTATAACCATTAATCAATGTGGTTATAAAATGCGAAACATGGGTGTAAAGATCACTGGCCTACTTAAAAGTGCTGATAGTAGTTACTGCACTACAACTAGGATTTCAGCCACCGCAAAGTGATGATTTGCATTTGACTCGATAACCCTCAGAGAGAGCATTAGATCAGGCCTCAGCCGGAGAAATGAGAGCAGAGAACTGATTAAAACGGCTTAATTGCAGCTATCATCATCATTGAATCCATTTGCTAAAATGTATAATCCAGTAGTTTGCTCAGCGTCTTTATGCTTAAAGCACTTATTTTCTGTCTATGAACTTGTGACCTTTGTCAATAGCAAAGAGAGTAAAAAGAAAATTAAATACATGTATGGTAAGAGACTCTTAATGCTGTTTTGTCCTGTATTTGTTTCATTATTTTCATTCATTTAGAGCTAAGCTGTGATGAGGGTTGAGATAGGGTTGGATCATAAAATAATCACCATACTTACATCTATATAACAATGATAAATGTTCAATAAATGTTTAATATAATTTCAGTACTTTAGCACCCATAAACATAGCTATTGCAGCTTAGTAAATGGCAGAAACATCTAGTCTGGTTGTTCCACAAAGAAAATTAGAATGTTTCACTGTTTACAGATGCAGTGACTGGCCTATTTGCTTTACCTCGGATTTGTGAAATGTCCAGCAAGTGTTTGTCATGTTCTCAAAACAAAATAATAACTTTAAAACCATCTGGATGCTTCAACATTTACTCAGGGGCACACATTATGCAATCTGTGTGTTATTGTTGCCCATATCATTCAGCCCTGCCTTGAGATGCGTATGAATGGAATATTATGAAAAGAACCGACGCAAATAATTTCACCAGTCCCAAAAAGTATCTAAACAACAACAGGTACAACAAAGATATTGAGGAAAGCCTTCAGTCATTGGCAGAAATCCTAAAGCATACTGCCGTGACTCCAAACAGTGATGGTATTTAACTAAGAGATAAAAGTGGGACACACTCAGATTATCTCCCTGCCCTTCATAATTCCTAGACTGACCCTGAAGTTCGCACACATCATTATGACAACATGTGCTCACCCAGCTCACACCGATGTGGGCCAGTCACACTTAACGGCAACACACTGAAGGACACAGCACAGACCCACGCTTTTCCACCACAGCTCTTTATGACTCAATGTCACTACTCTAAAAACAAACAATAAACATTTTGTATTAACTTCTGTGTGGTTTTGGTCAGTTTACTACCTACTCATGTGGACATTTTCCATCAGAAATAAACAGACTGATGCATCTCACAACATCTTTCATCTTGGAAAACCTTTACTTTCTGTCTTTCTATCTCAGTCACGTTTACCTCTTAATTATTTTCTGACTCCCTCTCTGAAGTTTTCCTTTTTAGAAGGGAAGGAGGCGGGATTGTTGGTGAGAAAATGTCTTAAAATCGCTCGCACTCCTCCCTAGTTAACCATAAAAAGTTCCACCCAAACAAGATTGGAGACAGTGGTTGTGCTTGGCTTTGCTCTGTAATTCACATCTGAGAGTGTGTGTCGGTGTGTCTGTGTTCGTGAAGGGCATTTGTGCATCGGTGCATGTGTGGCATTAGGGTGTCTGTGGTACATTTGGGACTTTTTAGACTAGGTTGCTTAATAGGGAAATAGGAAAACACTGGTGACATGTCCCCACTGTGGCTGCATGACTGAGAAATGCTTACATGAAACGTTCGCAGGAGCAGACGATGTTAATCATCAGTGATCCTAAAGTTTATAACTGCTCTTTGCAACTATGCCCTTTCTTCCTCCCATTTTCAGCCCTACTCCTTCTCGTCCTCCTCTTCGTCTGTCACTCTCTCTCTGTCTCTCTCACTCTCTTGTTTCCTGGCAGTTTTTGGGAGCGGCCCTGTTGGGAAGAGATCACAAGCCTGCAGGTTAGACCAGTTCAGACACACTTCCCTTCACAGCTGGACAAAAGGAGAAAATAAAAATAAAAATGCAGGGAGGAAGAGGATGAAGTAGAAAGAGAGAGAGCTGCACTGTTTCACCTGAGGACGTCAACGTCAAAACTCTTTTTAAACCACATGTCTTAACCTCTAGCTAACCTATGACTTAGTTAGTTAGGGTTTGACTTGAAGAAAAATGAAGTAAATATAGACAGATTACCACATTGAAAGCTGATTTGATTCGTTTGTGTCTATAAATAGCATTTTTGGGAGACTATTATACCCATAAAGGCCTCTAATCTCCTCCCTGTGTCATTCAAATCCTCCTAAATGAAAGTGGAACAGATGGATCAGCCGCCCTGTATGCCAGTCAACACAACACAATGCAGATGATTAGTCTTCTCTTCTCTTCTCTTCTCTTCTCTTCTCTTCTCTTCTCTTCTCTTCTCTTCTCTTCTCTTCTCTTCTCTTC
>JAPQRQ010000012.1:15241116-15253883 GCA_037367365.1 Apogon talboti
TCTCTTCTCTTCACATGTTGATCTGTTCTAATTCCCTGCAGAGATGATACAAACGGGAATGAGTCATAGTTGCTATTTATACATTCAGCGGTAGGGGAAAAACACTAGGGCACCTCTGGGCCTTTCACTGATTAAACTGTGCCTGTATCGATCCTGCGCTGCCTCTAAAGGAAGTGATGTTGTTTGCTTTGGTTGCGGTTTCACTTTACACATCAGTAAACCACAGCATTAGAATGGCAAATCCAGAGTAATCACATAAACTTCCCCTTGACCTGCTGTTAAATGTGTGATGTGTAGCTCCGCGTCACAGTTTAATTTTATATTATTGTTTTAGAACAGTAGATAAATGTTTTGCTTAGTTTCGTGGCAGTGGAAAATCTACCTTACTCAAATGTATCTCCTGTTGTTATGTGGTATGGACTGATTAGGTGTAAGGTAAGATATACAGTAAGAGGAGACAAGTAACAAATGTCACTAAACATTAATCAGCATTAAAAATTAACAGCCGACGCGTATTCCAACTGTTAGTGGTTGCATGGTGTAATTTGTCAAGTCACACAACCAGGAAAACATTTACAATTAAACAAGATTTTACAGATTTTAAAACTGTTTTCACACTAATCTCAATACCATTTACATTTTTCAAAACTCATTCACTATATAACTACTATATGTGAACTCAGCTGCATATACATTTGCATTGCTGTGATGCCAAATTCAATTTAATTACTGTTTATTCCCAAATTTATGAACACCTATCTCAGTTATTGTTCACCACCAGATATATAGCATTTCTTTACACACCAATGAAAGTGTATGCTTGAAATAACACAGATAATCAGATTTTTTTTTATTTAGCAGAGGGTTTATTCACTTGTTTACACCCTTGTTATACTATCACATTAGCTTTGAGATAATCATGTATATTTATTGTTATTGATCGGTGAGAGAATGTAACCGAAGAATTCAACAGTAGCATGCTCACAAAAAATCATAAACAATACATTGCACATATGAGCTTGACATTAAGCCTTACATTACATTACATTACATTATTAGTTGTCTCATATTTTTCTGTTTCAAAAAAAAGTATCTGAAAATGTATTACCACACATTATTGCAGAAAATACCACGGTTCTGAAGTAAGTAGTAGAATTAACCTTAAAATGAATGAAATGAAATAGAAACAGAAATGCTGACATTAAAATATGTAGGGGCGACATTTCTTTTATTTTGAAATGTAACACTAACTGCAGAAGTAGGGGACATGGAAAGACATAATGTATATATTTGTTCCAATGCTTCAACTTGTTATGTTGTAGATAATTGTACATATAGAGTGAAATGCATGAAAAATGAGTTTAAAGCGAATAGTGTCAGGGGGATTCATCCATGTCAACTGGATAAATAAAAGGAAAAGACATAATAGAATGAAATGAAAACAACTGGCCAAACAACTGACAACAACATGCAAAAATGCACATAGTAACAATAGTGAAATACCTGTTTCCTTTCCCATTATTGATGGCAGATCCTGTCACTTTCATTGTGTGCATACTCAGCTGGGATCCCTGATACCCCCCCTCCCTCCTGCTAAAGCATTGTTAACACTCCCCCAAACCATATTGTACATGTGCGCTAAGTGGGCAGCTCGTTCTGTCAGCTCATGTAGGGGGGAGACAGGGGGACCGTCTCAGACAAAGACCTCCGATTGACAGTGGAACAATGGAGCGGGCACACAGCAGCCTCCTGACTGAAGGAGACTGGGCACAATGGGTCTTTTTCTGTCGCACCAGATAGAGGATGGGATTTAGCATGTTAGCTTGGCACCAGCATGAATTATAATGTATTGGCATGTGAAGAATGAACAACAACTTTTCTTATACATTTTTTTTCTGGCTTGTGTTTCGTATTTGTAGCTCTCATACATTCACTCCAATTCGAGGTGTATGTAATAAATATTCTCAAGAGCACAGTAGTTTATTAAAGGTAGTCTTCTATCTTGTCTCTCCTCTTGATTTTTATTTATTTTATTTTAGATTCTGCCAATCTATCTACCTGACCAATTATAATTCCTATAATTTTCACAGGTTATTACTTTATTCTGAAGCTTAATAGTACATCATTTCATGCTCTCTTCAGCCACATAAGCATCACATGTCACTGTCACCCTGTTGTTCTGACATGAGAATGCCATGACATATGAATACAAACCAGGATGAGCTAATGGCCACTGTGTGAATAAACAATAAAATGCAATCCTACCCCATTGTACTGGCATTTTCTAGTCTCTTTCACATGTAATTAAGTTGTTTTCCACTTGCATTTACAAGTTTAGGCCAAGGTCTATATCATTCTGAAAAAGCCAAGGTTTAGGAAACATTGATAAAAAGAACTGCACAACCAACTGTAAACAACCTCAGCATTTGTGTTTTGGTTGATGCTCAAGGCTGTCTGTGCCAAGAAATTGTACATTCTTTGCAATAATATAAAACTGTACACGAATGCAGTGTTAAATCGGTAAATATCAAAACTGCAGCTCATTTTTTGAGGTTATTCTCACCGCAGACGCCAGAATTCAAGCCCGAATTCACAAATGCTTAAACGGGGCTGAGACAATTTTAGAATAATATGCATTTGGCCATGTTTTCAAGGCAGCGGCAGAGGTTTGGCACATGTGAAGAAAGACACCATTCTTCTGTGGAGAAAAACTGGGATCCTATCGAGGAAGGAAGTCAAGCAGGCGGACTGGGACGAAGAGAGAGAGAGAGAGGCCGAGACAGATCAAGAGGCAGATAGAATGAGAGGGCAGACAAAGCGTAAGGAAAAAGGTGAAGCTACATGTTAGAGAAAGTAGGAAAGCAAAAAGTGTATAGACAGACTGGAGGAAGCCCACAGGGTTTATAATACCATGGCAGAAACACAGACACACCACAGTGTATTTCTGAAACAGATGTCATACAGAACTGGGTACCTGTGAAAGGGACCAGTGTTAAGAAGAATGTCGGCTTGGTTTGAAGGAGAGTAGCTGAAACAGGATCTAACGCTGCCTGTATTTGTCTGCAGGAGCCACTTCCTTGTTTACTTTTATGAAGAGTGTGAAAAAAGATCTCACTCTCCATCTGTTTTGGTTATAACACACAAACTTTGCATGCCACAGTTGCATTTGTAATTTGATGTCCTGTGGGATCTGCTGATCTGTTAATGTTACAAAGCATATTGATGTAATATCAGTATGTTGCATAAATAATGCATATGATGAAGTTGTGTAAAGTGTTGGACCCAAAACAATTAAATGGAAAGAATCATGCTCAGAGTTTTTATGCATAAAATAACAGTTTATATCACTGAGACAGGTTAATATAGGACAAAAGTAAAGTAGGCCTACAGTTTATCACTATTATTATAAATGTTCAGGTTAAGGCAGTGATGTCCCCGGGACCCAAACTTTGACAAATATGTACTGAATTGCCATAGATCTACATTTTTACTGGCTCCTAAAATAGCCATCATATTAGTATTTTTATGTTATCATTGTAATTTTTGTCTTACACTTTGTTTTTGGCCTTTGGAAAATAAAATAACATATTGAATTAATAAGTGCCATTGGTGGTTGAATAAAAACGGCTTCATGACCCATATTGCATCCTGACCCAAAGTTTAAGACAGCCAGGGTTAATGTATTTTAAGTGTTTAAAGTCTTTAAATCTGTTTTAATTATAGATAATGGAGTGTACAAGCACTTGAAACCACCCTATAAAATCTGAGCAGAGTAAAGCTTTCCATGACTCATGTGCATGTTCAGAAATATATAAGGTGCGTTTCAAAAGACTAATATATAAAATATTTCTTTGTGTGCCTTCAGGTTTGAGAAAGGGAGGATCTACTCGTACATCGGTGAGGTGGTAGTGTCTGTCAACCCTTACCGTGCCATGAACATCTACGGCCGTGACACCATAGAGCAGTACAAGGGCCGGGAGCTGTATGAAAGGCCCCCCCATCTCTTTGCCATCGCTGATGCTGCTTACAAAGCCATGAAGAGGAGGAGCAAAGACACGTGTATTGTCATCTCAGGTAACATGGGAAGCCCCCTCTACTGACCAGACAAAAAAGACCAAAGATGTTTTTGGTCTTCTGTTTGTAGAAAATACATACTGGGTATTATATACAAAGTCAAATTGCAGCTTTGATATTTAGATGTGATTCCAGTGATGAGACCTCTGGAAAAACATTTATACAACCAACATTCACTTAAAAATAAATATTACACTCTCACCTTGTCTGGAAATCTGTCATGTGGCCACAAGCTGTGTGGAGGAAACAGAAGTAGATGAGGCACCACTCAGTGGTCAGAGCGGGAACTGAACCCCCCCTACCATAGTCTAACAACACTGCAAAAACATGACCTGAAATATTCTGATTATAGAGCATGGATTATAAATATCCAGGCTCGAGATCTAAAAGCCTGTTATGTTAAAAATCATTAATTTAAGTGCTCACAATTTTCTGCCTTTCTGTTTATTCTTTAAATCACTTAACCCTTAAAGACCTAGACATCAGCTACTGACTAAAAGCTACAACTGATCTAAAATGGTAAATAAGTTTTGACTCACTAATCCTATCGATACAATTAAATATTTCAAGTAAAATGCAGTTTTTCAGCTTTCCATCTTCATCAGATATGACCCGTTTGGACGTTCAGAGGCGCCATAATGAAAGTGGAAACAATGTTATCTTCTGTAACATCAATTCACCAGTAAAACCCATGACAGTGGATGTAGAGGCTTGTATTTTATGTTCAGTTAATGATACGCCACTTTTTTGTCAGTTTTCTCTGTTTTAATATAATAAGACTTGAATCCAATTTGAGATTTTATGAACATCTACATAATCAGTAAATTAAGTATAAGGAAATACATGATTTTCACTGAAGAATATAAAATACAGAGGATAATATAATAAATGGGGATAAATCATTTAAGAATTGTTAAATGTAGAGGGAAAAAAGAATGTGTAAGTCCCCACAAAAGTTGCTCTAAGTCTTTAAGGGTTCAAATGTGCTGCTTGTGACCTTGAGAAAACAATAGACACCAAAAGAATTTTTATTTCCAAAGGTTGCTTACACTGTGTGCTTTTATTGCAGGGGAAAGTGGAGCAGGAAAGACAGAGGCCAGCAAGTACATAATGCAATACATTGCTGCTATCACCAATCCTAATCAAAGGGCTGAAGTTGAAAGGTGAGCTGCTGCACGGGGTGTTTGGCTGCGGTTAGAAAATATTAGGTATTACCAGGGAGTTTAGAAAGACTTTCCTTTGAAATCCTGAATTACTGCTTCTTTTGTCCAAACAATTCATTAAATCACCTTTAGACTCAACACTGAAATATTTTTGCTCGTCCAAATACAATACAGCAACAAGTTATACTTTGGAGGAGGAAATTGTTGTAAATCCTAAGCACAGAGAACACGGATATTAAATCACTACGCTTCAGAGTGTAAGTCATAAAACCGAAAGACAAGAACGCAGAGGAAATTATGCCTGACACACCTATAACTTTTAAAGATTTATTCTGGAGTCTTTATTTAACTTTAGCTGTATTTAGTTTCATCTGAGCTATTCTAGTCAGTATGGAGCTGTTAAATCACAGTGAGATATGGTTACGGCCCGACTTGAACCTGTCAATGACACTGATAACTGAGTAAGGTGTGGGAGTGGAAGGAGTGTCAGCGAAGAAGTAGAGCAGGAACATTTTGAGTTTTGAGTTCAGGTTTCCAGATTAGTTGTTGAGTAATATATCACAGGCGATAACATTAAAGTGTGAAATAATAAAAACTCCTGGACAAACCCTTAAACCACACATAAGGGAAAAGATAATGCAAAAGGATGTGATTCATTTACAGGTCTGATGACCTTAAATGCTTCACAGAATATGGTTAAAATGAGGTTACTTGGACAGTTTTACTGCCATGCAGCATCTTTTCTAGTCCCAAACATCTGACCTTTGGAGTTTGAATCATGCAACGGACTTTTGACGCTGAATGATATTGGTTTTATCAGTGTATTTTAGCACAAAGCATTGGTGCAAAAGGAAAGAAGAGCAGTAAACCGTTAAACAATGTTATTATTAATATTTATACTTATTTTTCTCTTGCTTTCTAGCCTTATATTTTATGTATTTACTATGATAGATTACCTGCTTCACTGTTTTTAAAATGTTTGTTTATTGCTGTTTTTTTATTTTTATTTTTCTTAACTATGCCTTGTTAGCTCTTCTTCTTGTTAGTATTATTAAACTCTTCTGTGTAGTTAGTGTTTGAAAGTCATTTGTATAAAGAAATTATTTTCTTATATCATACAACAGATAAGTAGCATCCCATAACATTTTCTCTTATTCTATCAAAGGGTGAAATATCAAGATAGTGATAATATTAATAAAGCAACCAGTGAATTACAGAAACATGAAAAAACCTGTTTTCTATCATATCACATGCCATGCAACGACAAATAATAGTGTTACTGTGAGTGGCCCCTGTAATTTTGGTGTACTCCTGTCATTTCACAGGGTGAAAAACATGCTGCTTAAATCCAACTGTGTCCTGGAGGCCTTCGGAAATGCCAAGACCAACCGCAACGACAACTCAAGCCGATTTGGCAAGTACATGGACATCAACTTCGACTTTAAGGGAGATCCGATTGGAGGTCACATCAACAACTACCTGCTGGAAAAGGTAACATCTGAGAAATCAGAGGATAAGCACTAGGTCCCCTATTGTGAAGATAATGTAATTTGCTGATTCAAAGCAATTCCTGTGATATTTTACTGATTTGTATGTCGCTATTTTTCCCAACAGTCCAGAGTAATTTTCCAACAGGAAGGGGAGAGGAGCTTCCACTCATTCTACCAGGTAGATCTGTATTTTCTGTTCTGTTAGTGTATGAGATAGGATCTATTTTGTTGATTACACTTGTAAAACAAAATCTACAACAGAAATATTAAGTATCTCTGAGTTAATGACAAGGTTTTTTTTAAATAGTACAAGTAAAATTGATGTTAAAATGACTATATGGCCACCAAACCTGATGTTTTTTCTCAGTTAGGTGTGTTGACTTGTGTATGAGTCACGCTATTTATGTGTAAATGTTAGAAATATAAGTTAAGAAATCAACAATTGCATGTGTAAAGGTCAAGCTAAGGCCACAAAAGCACAGTATAGTGTTGTAAAGTACTTCAGTACAGAACCATACTATGTTAATCATCATTAACTGAGGGGCATTTGTTGTTTTGTAGTTACTCAGAGGAGCTCCTGATTCCTTGCTACGCTCACTCCACATTCAGAAGGACCCGAAAGGTTACAACTACATCAAAGTTGGAGGCCAGATAAAGGTAATCTATAGTAAATAGTTTTTGTGGTTCTGAGCCTTTATGTCTTGTTGTAATGTGTTTTTTCTGGATAGTAGAGTCCAAACAACATTGGCTGAAAGAGTGAGAGTGTGGTATTAAGTTTGTTTGCAAGGAAATAGATGCAGTCAAGAACATGACTTACAGATGTTTTCTGCCTCACCGCAGTTTACGTGGTTTATGTGACATTTTTGGAAACAAAACACACGTCACATACATGGTGTTATGTGTAAGAAAACAAGCATTATCTCAGTGATTACCATCACCTGCAGCAGAGAAGGATTGCAAAGGTGTTAATTTAGACTTCTGCTGCTTTGTGCCGCTGTCTTTGCTTAGCAGAGTAAACCACTAGACATAAACAAACACTGACATCATGGAAGAAACTACAAGCAAACAGCTGAAGTGGTGGTTTGTACATTGTGTGCATCAGCAGCTCCTATTTATGTAGCAATGCATCAAAGCTCAGCTTTAGTCTGTTACTAATTAACTGTGGAAATGTGATATTCCAGCTCAATTAACTGGAAGTGAAAAAGAAAAAAACCAAAACATAATAATACAGAATATCAACATCTACAGTAGAGGTCTGGAAGAAATAAAGAGACCACTCCTAAACTCCAGATCTGACCCCAAATGAAAACCTCTGCAATGTAATTAAGATGAAGATGGAAGGATACAAGGAAAGCTGAGCTTCTTGCATTTTAGTGCCAGGAGTGGCATTAAGTACTTAACAGCAATGTGTCTTAAAAGAAAGAAATAAAGCTAAAGTAAAACTGAAGACATAATGAACACAATTGAACTAGCAATGTGTAAGATTGGTGGAGAGTGTGCAAAGATTAGAAAACAGGGTTCCGCTAAAAAAATTCGTATTTGAATTATTCCTGAGTTTAAAAAATTAGATGGGGCTTATTTCCTTGTCTTTGTTGTTATTTTTGACCACTTATAATTTTCTGCAAATAAATTCCAAATAAAACTATTATTATAGAATTATATTTAAATGTTATCAGTAGTTTCTACAATAAACGGTAATGTTAATTTTACTCAAAATATGTAACTACTTACCTTATTTTGTCTGGTAGTCTCTTAATTTTTGTATCCAGGGCTTTTATATGTCTCAACACTCAACTACACTACTTTATTTCAATTGATGTTTAGCTCTGGGAGACTAAGATAGATCATATAGCAATCACTGAGCCAGCCAACGAACTCAATATGCTTATTATAGTGGATTTATTGTCTCCCTCCCTCCCCTAATCATCACTGTGTCTCTTGTCTTTCTTCAGTCTTGCATTAACGACAGTGCTGATTTCAAAGCCGTGGCCGACGCAATGAAAGTGATCGGCTTCACAGGGGACGAGATTCAGACTGTTTACAAGATCCTGGCCACCATCCTACATCTGGTAATACCCGATAATACCAAATCCCAGCTCATTTCTCATGCCAGCCACATCCTGATGTGGAAACTGCCATATTGGCAAAGAGGACTTGCTAATAGAAGTGTGATTTTGTGCTCAAGGCTGTGCAAACGCAGTCTTTTGTTTCTTTATTTCTATCACCATATACTTAATAATTCAATAGGAACAACCCATTAAATGAAAAAAATCTATTTTTATCCTTTTGTCCTTGTTTTTTCTCACAGGGTAACCTAACTTTTGGGGTGGATGGTGATGTGACGTTGATAGAGAACTCCAAGCTGGTGTCTGTAATCAAAGACCTGCTGTCCACCAAAGAGGAGAATGTGCAGAAGGCTTTGTTGTATCGCACCGTGGCCACCGGTCGAGACGTCATTGAGAAGCAGCATACAGAACAAGAGGCCAGCTATGGACGGGATGCGCTAGCCAAGGTTATTGTTTTCCGTGTGATGTGGAAAACAGATTACATGTTATAACCTTATCAGGCCGCACTTTTCCTGTAGCGCATTTCATATAATTCTTAGTCTAGCAGGCTGTGCAGTAAAAGAGAAAAATGGTCCCCACTGATGCCTAGAGGGTTGTGACATCTCGCTTCTGCTTGGTGATATTTTTATTGAGTTTCACACAAGCATGAGTCACAATGTTATGACTCCAGACAGAAGACTGTGGAGGCAGCAGTGCATGTAGGCAGGCTCAAACCCAGCACTGTGGGCTGTGAACTAAAGTGTGACTCACTGATATTTTGATATTTTAACCTCAAATACCATCGAGAACTGTATTTTCTGTGTGGCCTTGGGCAGACCACTTGTTCAAGAACCATTTAGAGGGCCTAGTATGTGACCTTACTTCACACTTGTGTATTAAATATTTTGTCACCTTCCAGGCCATGTATGAGCGTCTGTTCTGCTGGATTGTGGGTCGTATCAATGACATCATTGAGGTGAAAAACTACAATGCTAACGTCCACGGGAAGAACACGGTCATCGGGGTGCTGGACATCTATGGTTTTGAGATTTTTCAGAACAACAGGTGAGAACTGGTTTTACTGATTACAACACCTCAGAATGTTCACTGGCCTTATTTATAGTAGTTTGGGTGGTACGACATATATATTCAGAACCAATTAAATATTGTCAGTAAAAGTGTCAACTAGAGTGACGCTTTCAACACACTTCTATTTATACAACATTTGTACACTGAATATCAGTTTAACCCATAAGAAGACCCAAACAGCCACCGCCGACAAAGTCCATTTACTGATGTAAAATGTTTAATACCTGTTGATCCACTAACCCTATCAATACATGTAAATAATTGGTGCAAAATACAGTTTGTCATCTTTTCATGGTCATCAGATATGATCCATTTGGACGTTCAGAGGCTCTGTAGTGAACGTGGAAACACCATCATCTTCTACAACATTGATTCACCAGTAAAATCCATGGAGTTGGATCAATGACAGTGGATGGACACACTTGTTTTTATATTCAGTTAATGATATATTTCACTGAAAAAGTCAGTTTTACTTCAGTTTTCCCCATTTTAATATAATAACCTTTAAATTTACCCTGAGCTTTTATGAATATCTACATGATCAGTGAATTAAATACAGGAAAATACATGTTTTACATTGAAAAAACTCTAAATAAAGAGGATAATATTATGATAAATGGTGATAAAATACTTAAGATAGGTGGAATATAGAGAAAAAAATGATTTGGGAACTGCCACTAAAGTAGTACTGGCTCTTTATGAGTTAATGGTATTACTATTCCCATCAATTCCTTCTTTTTTGACACAGATGCTATTGTTTTTGTTTGTCTGGATGTCCCAAATAAAAGAATAAAATAATTCAACAAATCAGGCTTAAATCAGTGTAAAAATGCACTGGAACGTAAAATTGCACCTACACCTTTCCTCTTAGCTGAAATCAAAAAAATGTAGATAATATGATGCTGATGCAGCTGTGGAGAAGTGAAGCCAAAGTATCACAGTTATGGAAGCTACTGTGTTGCTTCTGTTGGGATCTTAATAGTCTATGGTAGCTATCAGTTGCATATTCAACCCCCCACATCTCTGAAAATCCCCTCATTATGCACATCTTGTGTCATTTGGTGATTTTTTTTTCTACAACCTGTGGTGCAAAACTGTCATTTCTTCTCAGACCTCTTGAGGTATAATATGCAGAAATATATTTATTTTTCCAGCAATGATAAAAATCTATCACACACTGGAGCTTTATATGTGATAAAATACACTATTATTTTAAACCATTTTTAAGTCAATCCATGTATCAATTACAGTATCATTTTGACTATATTGCCTTCCAATATTGCATATAATATAAGAAAATGTGATTGCATTAATTGCATTAAGTTAATATGGTGTTTGTTTTGTTATTTTGCAGCTTTGAGCAGTTCTGTATCAACTACTGTAATGAAAAGCTGCAGCAGCTGTTCATCCAGCTGGTGCTGAAGCAGGAACAGGAAGAGTATCAGAGAGAAGGCATCCCCTGGAAACATGTATGTAAACATTTAACTTCAAGTCAACTCAAGAAGTGCAATTAGTGTATTACAGGGTATTCACAAAAAACCCTTCTTATGCACACATTTAGATATGTGCATTTATAAAAACTGGTGTCTGTAGAGTGGATATCCTAACATAATCTCTTTTCCTCTCCATGTCACAGATTGATTACTTCAATAACCAGATCATTGTGGACTTAGTGGAGCAGCAGCATAAGGGCATCTTTTCAGTGCTGGATGAAGCCTGTATGAATGTGGGCAAAGTCACTGATGAAGTTTTTCTTCAAGGGCTTAATGGAAAACTGGCCAAACACGCCCACTACACCAGCCGCAAGGTAGGAAACACTAGTGCAGGTCTTAAGCTAACCATCTATATACCTCTATTTGTAGACTTGCTCAGCTGTTTTCTATATTACACATCATACCCTCATGTTTCTTGTCACTTTCTATTCATTTACTAAACATGTAAAAAATGTGAAATGTATTAGAGTCACTGTAATTTTTGTAGTGTTCTGAGATAATAGATTAGATAAATAATCGCCATAAATTTAAGTAGCAACAGGAACAATTTGCTGTGTATTTAAACATTCATGGTGGGGTTTTAACAACTGCCGCAAATCTAAATGTAAGACCCAAGCAATAGAGTATTGATGATCCGAGATGTGGTTGTAGTTTCATGAGAACACTAGAGGGCAGATTACACCAAGCAGTAAGTAGCAAGAGGGAAGAGACTGAACACAATCTTGTTAGTTTTAATAATCAGGAAGGCTTACAGTCTAATTCACTCTAATGGTCTGGATGGCGAGAAAAACAGACGTCAATTTAATTTCTTTACAGCTTTGGGATCAGATGTCTTAGATGTGAATAGGGTGTAAATTGCGCATTATCTGTTGGTTCCAAGTTGAATAGAAAATATCAAACATCTAAAAGGGTGTCAGTAAATGTCATTAGTGGCTGCTTAAAGATGAGGCCTCCATCTGCTGCTTATTTTTAACGTCTGTAGTTTTTTCTGTGGGCACAAGGAGGCATCAGCTGTCAGAGAAACACTGCAGGAGTCTGACTCGACACTTTGCACAAGTGATGTCACTGGCAGCCAATGGGAGTCTATAGAGCTGGTGCTCTGCTGTGTTAGAATGGGTGTTGGAAGGAGATATCAGCACGGAGACAGACACTGAAAGACTGGAGTGGAGGGGGTGTTTACAAATTTATGAGGGGAGCCAAGAAGGGACATGAGAAGTGGGAAGATGAGAGACAGTGAAGCAGCGAGAATGAAACATGAACAGAGGCAGGTACACATCTGTATATGGTCCTGAACCATGAACAGAGGCAGGTACACATCTGTATATGGTCCTGAATGATGAACAGAGGCAGGTACACATCTGTATATGGTCCTGAACCATGAACAGAGGCAGGTACACATCTGTATATGGTCCT
>JAPQRQ010000012.1:15253983-15272773 GCA_037367365.1 Apogon talboti
GGCAGGTACACATCTGTATATGGTCCTGAACCATGAACAGAGGCAGGTACACATCTGTATATGGTCCTGAACCATGACCAGAGGCAGGTACACATGTTTGTGGTCCTGAATGTTGACCAGAGGCAGGTACACATCTGTATGTGGTCCTGAACGCTGACCAGAGGCAGGTACACATCTGTATATGGTCCTGAATGATGAACAGAGGCAGGTACACATCTGTATATGGTCCTGAACGATGACCAGAGGCAGGTACACATCTGTATATGGTCCTGAACACTGAACAGAGGCAGGTACACATCTGTATATGGTCCTGAACGATGAAGAGACGCAGGTACACATCTGTATATGGTCCTTAACGATGAAGAGACTCAGGCACACATCTGTATGTGGTCCTGAATGTTGACCAGAGGCAGGTACACATCTGGATGTGGTCCTGAACCATGAACAGAGGCAGGTACACATCTGTATGTGGTCCTGAACCATGAACAGAGGCAGGTACAAATCTGTATGTGGTCCTGAACCATGAACAGAGGCGGGTACACATCTGTATATGGTCCTGAACCATGAACAGAGGCAGGTACACATCTGTATATGGTCCTGAACCATGAACAGAGCCAGGTACACATCTGTATATGGTACTGAATGTTGAACAGAGGCAGGTACATGTCTGTATATGGTCCTGGCCCATGCAGGTGAAAATACTTAAAGCAGCAGGCTACAAACTGTGGGACTGTCCAAAAACGTATTCAAAGGCTTATTTGCAGTATTGAGTCAAACCAGTGGGCAGTGTATCCTGTAGACAGAGTTTGTTATTAAAGTTCACAGTGAAGAAAGCGCACAGTGACCAGAAAACAGTGAATAAAGCGAGCCTGAGTCGAAATGAGCTGAAGATTATACTGTGCTGCAGGGAGTATTGATTTGTGAAGCTTGCTTTCCTTGTATCATCTTGGAGTCAATATGCCCCCTGCTGACGCCCTTCTGTTGCTCTCTGACCTGTTCCTCTCCTTGAAACATACAATGATCCATCTGCTCCTTCCTGGAACCAACTTTTGGGTGAATCAATATTAGATCTGTGCCTTTACAGGCTGGGGTTGCCAGGCAACATTAAAATAATGGACTTTTTGTCAGGAAGTGGAGGAGTACTAGTCAGCAGTAATATAACCATTTATTTGATCAAGTACAGGCAACATGGCAATCCCAAAAGGTGATTCACTTATTTATCCTGAAGGAAGAAATGAATGGGAATATAAAATAAAATAAAGGAGAAAACGCTGGTGAATTTAATGTTAGTACTTGAACTGAGGTGCTTTTAAAATTGACATTAACACTATCTTCTTTCCTGGCTGATAACTTGTATTCTTATTGTCATCTTCATATAAACACCTATAAAATGCAGATTTTCATAATTTGTAAAACCAGCTTTGATGATTAATCACTGTAAAGACCTATAATTCATTTGACAGCTCTAAAGACTTTCTAGAACCTCTTTAATGGTGTCACCTTGATTGCAATAGCCAAGTTTGTATTTATTTATTGCACATCAAACTGTATTTGCTTATTGTCACAGACTTTCTTCACCATTAAATCCAGTAAGAAAAGGAAGAAGCTATTTTTGTCAGTGTTTTTATTATTCATAAAGGAATTTAAGTTATGTGTGTGTTATGTCGGATGTTAGGTGGTGTCTTTGCCAAAATGCTTTCAATAGAAAAAGTAGAAATATCTCTACTGTGCATTAACATGACCTAGAATGAAAAGTCTAACCTACACTACACTCACACAAATTAACTCTTTGGAAAGTTTTGATAATTCAATGCTAAAGTGTACACGAGCTCTGCAGAGCTGAAAGACACACGCTGGCTCTTGAGCGTCACAGCACGCTTCTCGAAGAGTCTGTCTGGCAGGATGAAAGTGTGAAGGTTTGGAAAAAGTGTGAGAGAGACAGAAGTGGAGGCAAGTGAAGAGATGTGCGGGAGAAAGTGTGAGAGGAAGTGAGATATGCGTTACCAGTAGGAAAATGGAGACTATACAGTACATGTAGAATCGGAATGTAATAACTGGAGTCCCGTACATATTTTAAAAAGCTTATGTATGATAAAAGCCATTTCACTTCAACGTGTACCCCATCCTCCAGTATAATATGTGTTCATTTGGAACAAGCTGCCATAACAGTCTGACCATTAGTACAACAGATTTGCATGAAATAGAAGATTTGACCTCTTTAATGACAGTAATGATCTAATATAATGATAGATAATAGTAGATTATAATGGGGTATAATGCCAAAAATGGTCTCAGATATGAGGCTGATAACATTGAAGTGGATAATAGTCACATATAGCACCCCCTACTGGTAGCATTAGAAACTACAGTGTTCCACCTTCAGTATACAACTCGATGCTCTACATGGGCCTTAGAATAATTAGACATTTCATTTAAACAAAACGCAAAATTGTAGTGTTTTTTCCACTCACTATTGGCATTTTTACATAATAGAATGAAACTATAATAACAAATTCTGCTTTTACATAAATAAATTGCAAGAACAGCCCTGGATCCAAGGCTGTTAGTCTGTAAATGTTTTGACTGATTGTATATGTTTTTTCTGTGTTTGTAAATGCTTTTAACTTTATAAAAGTGTAATAATGTGACCGTATCACTGCCGTCTTGACCAGGTCTCCTTAAAAAAGAGATCCCCAATCTCAATGGGACCAACCTGGTTAAATAAGGGTTAGATAAATTTTTTTTAAAAATGTAAGACAGTTTTTATATTAAATATAATGCCTCCCATACTACGTTTTACTTTCACAAAATATGTTGCTAATTATTGTAATTTATAGATGCAAATGTAAATTGTTCTGAGATGGCATATTTAATTTGTTTTCCCCCAAATCAACCTGGTAATTATCAGCACATTAGGATTAAGCACTGTTGGTGTTTTCTTAGTGTTAGGGTTTAGTAAAATAAATCCAGGAAATTATATAAATATAATAGATGGTAATATTTTCTTCAAATCACAGTTTTTCCTAACTCTACCCAAAGTGTTTTTATTGCCTAAAAAGTTACAGGAGTGCAGATGCAACTGGTATCTGCATTTGTATATATTCAGCGTCCACCCCACATACTAACAAAGAGTTATACATAACCCATACAGTGCTCTCACTGCAGTGTTTGTTATGTGGAATTGTCTAAAATGACGCAGTTGATATTTCAAGATAAAAAAGGAATTATTTCTTAGCAGCTTAAATTAAACATACCGTAGAGTAGCAGTGGAAATGAGCAGTAATGCAAAGAATATAATGATCATTAAAACACTGTGTGCTCTGCCAAGAATGAGCTGTATGACTGCAACAGACAGGAAGGGACTGAGTCAGGAAGCTATTCCAGTAGATGTTCCTGTAACACGATCTGTGCTGTTTGTCTGCAGTTATATTCTCACCCTCCTTCTTCCAGCTCTGAATGATGCTGTACTCAGTCTTTACTCTGTTCACTACCTGTCAACAGCATATACACTGACGCACAAATGTGTGCACCCCGTTACCTCCCCCTGGTCATTCATACGCAGTGTACTGTTTGTTGACAGTATTTTTTTACATCACTCACCCACATTTAACATAAACATACAGCTGTCACAGTGTACCAAACGTACATTCATACGTCAGCTATATGCCACAGTCCTGCCGAGGGGAGGAAAAGAAAGTTCATATCAGCAACACATGCAGATGTGCGGCTTTGAAATGTTCTGCCTTTTCGTGTCTGTATATTTCATCCTGCTTTGCGGTCTAATCATTCTTTTTACTGGTTTCCCTGCTTTTCAGTCTTGTAATGAATTAATCAGGGCCTTTGCTGCACTGGCGCTAAAGGCTTGTTTACTGAACATTTCCCTACCTAAAGGAGAATGCTTGAGTCTGATGTGCTGCAGATGATGATTCATTGTGAATTTATGTTGGGCTTTGATGTAGTAAAACCCTTCTGTCTCCACTTTTCCATCAGATTGTACTTTATATACATCACACTTAAATTGGAACATTTTTGTGTGTAAGTGTAATGCTTGTAATAAACTGCCTGCAATATCACCTTATCTTACCTGAGACAATGCATATATATAGCCATCATTATTCTTCTTTGACAGCCTTTTAGTTTATGTGACAACCAAATGCAATTCAAAAAGCTAGCTGCAATACCAACATTATTTCGCAACTTAAAGCTGTAATTTCTTCTCTCTAATCTACTTGGTGGATGGTTATAGTTGTTCTTCTCTAATTTGCTGAGCTAGAGGCTACTACCATCATCCTCTCAGTTCTTATCTGCTGCTTTCCTTCTCACACCATTTTACTTTGATCCTCCACATACGTTTTTTTTTTTTTTTACTCTTAATTATTTGCTGACACATTAGTCTGTATTGGAGCAGATGTCATGGTAGCTCCCTTTCCACTCTATTTCTGTCTATTGTTTCTCTTACACCATTTCTATTTTTTTTTTTTATCTTACCCTGTCTTTTTTATATTTTCTTCTAAATGTGCTTTTGACCAGCCTCGCAGCATGTGGTGTGTACAGGTGCAGCATGCTAATAGGCTATCACGTGTGAATTAACGTGCATGTGTGTCCCTACCTGCTGCCACATGTTTTAATGCATGCAGAGGGGCTGTGCTAAGTGGTAAACCTTTCATGGGCCATGTGATGGTGATGCTAATGACTGTGATACACACTGCTCATCAGCTAAGTGGGAGGCGCAGAGCTGGCTGTGGGAGAGAGGTGAAAGAGACACTGAGAGAGGTCTGTGGTTCATGACTTAAAAGAGTGAGAAACAGCGGATGGAGTCGCCTGCAGATTAGCAGAAAAGTATTATGGGTGATTCAAGGGTTGTATTATTACTGCAACTATCATGGGTTGCTTCACTTAATTAGGTTATCCCTTAAAGACATAGAAATATTTTTGTGGTGTCTTCCAAATGAATTTTCCACATATTTGTAACAGATTTGTCACAATTGCTTATAATATTGCATTTTTCAATAAATGTCAGCTATTTTCTGTATTAATTTGCTAATTGTGAAGACGTTCATTAAAGCTGTGTGTATTCAAAAGTTATTATATCCAAACAGAGAAAACTAAAGAAAAAGTGGCATTTTTAACAAAATATATAATTAATTGAGCATAAAAACAAAGCGTCTAATACTCCTGTCATTTGTGAAACTACATGCATGAGTTATAAAGAATCAGTGTTGCAGAAGATGACAGTGTTTCCATGTTCTCCACAGAGTTTCTGAACGTCCAAAAAAAGATACGTCTGATGCTGATGTAAAGCTGAATAACTGCATTTCACTCATTTACATGCATTCATAGGATTAGTGCAGTATAATTCAGTAAACATTATAGATCAGTGAGTGTTTAGGTCTTTGAGGGTTAAATTCAGTGCCTTTAATACTACTTTTAATTCTTCTCCACTGCCATTTAAGAAGGAAATTTTGCAGATTTCACTATTATTATATATGTCTGACATCTTTAGTTTGTTGGATAAGTTATTTTTGGCACTTTGATAATAAAATAAGAAATAAATACAATACACAGACTTTTTGAAGAGTAATTTTCCCCTGTTAATGTCTCATGGTTTTATTTGACTAAATGCCTAAATCATGTAATGTTTCACCAGACATCTAAGTGTAATGACTTGGATTTTTCTGTTTTTCTTTTAATCTCACAAGCTTTCAGATTTATCCAAATATAAAGTAGTCACAGTACTCAAACGCGGTTCACTCACTGATGCTTTAGATTAGATTATTAATGTAAGTTTGTCATATACAGAAAAATCACATATCAGCCAGAGGGTAGTAGTTTAACTGCTGCTAATACTTCTGTACTTTAGCTTAAGTAGGATTTTCCATGCAGGACTTTTATTTCTAACAGAGTATTTTTACATTGATGTATTGAATCCCTCTCCCACAACTGTCCGTGAGAAGAGATACTATCTGTACTGTATATGTCTGCTTAGACCTGGAGGGATGATGTAGCTTAGCGTTTTAATACCCTGACAGCTGCCACTCAGTGCACTGGGCATGAAACACAAAATCCATGTCCTCATCTGCTGCCTGGACCGGCTCCCGTGGTCCCCACTGTGAGTTCTTGACAGGTTTGGAGACAGTCAGACGCTGCCTGTTGAGAGTCCTGGCTCATGTCCTTGTGGATCACCACTTAGTCCAGAGGCACTGTTGTAGGAGGGCACAGGTGGTGGGAATGGGTCATGGAAGGTGCTAAGGGGGACAAAAGTGGGCTTGATTAGGAAGGGTGATATAATCTGCCAAAATCATTCTTTTTTTTTTTTTAATTATCTCTGCAAACAAAATCACAGTAATAACAGCTAAAGGTGAAAATTATGTGTGGCAACAGCTTGCTTCCTGTCACATGAACATACGATCGCGCCACAGTATGTACCTGATTTACACTTACAACATTGTGTTCTTGTTATTTTGTCATTCTTTTCCTCTCTCACTTTGTCACTACTGTAATCCCTCTTTTCGCAGTTTTTCAGTCCGTTTTTATGCTTCCGCTGCCTCTCGCTACTTTCGGTGCCTCCTCCGTGAGAGCAAATTGGTTTTATGTTCATGCTTGACTTCCTGTGTGTAGCCTGAGTGTCACAAAATAATCTTTTAAATTGGCTATTTGGCTATCAGTAACACAAGACAAAGATGATGGGAAGGGAGGGATGGCAGAGGAGAGCTGGATTATTGCATCATACCCCTTCCCCACTTCCTCCTCATTAATCTGACCTTGTTCTGTTTCTGTTTCCACCATCACACCCCCGGTCTTAACATTAGGCTCAATACCAAACACAGAGGAGGTGCTAATAATAATGTTGCCAAAATTTGTGTGTGGATAAGGCGTGTGTGTCTGTGTGTGTGTGTGTGTGTGTGTGTGTGTGTGTGTGTGATGGGGTGTGACTGATTTTGATGGATGAGGGCAGTGGCGGCTCCCAGCAGATACAGTCTGTCTGTCTGATGGCGCATCTGTTTTTCTGTCTGTTTCCGATTTTGTCCGTGCTTTACTTGGTCTGTTTCCTGCAAGTGTCAGAAACATTTTACACTTTAAATATTTGGGTGTGTGTTTTTTGGATTTGTCAATTTGATTCTCAGCTGGACTTGAGAGAACAGGATAATCTGGTGTAGCTGTTTAAAAGCACAGGTTTATGGGTCCAGTCCCAGGACAGCATTGATAATCAGGTTTCAGATCATATTGAAGTCTTCAATATTATCTTCCAAGTCCTAAACATGTAATGCACTCTCAAATTTTGCTGTCATCTTAAATGTCTTAAAGGTTCAATAACTAACATTTTGTTAACACCTGTGTGCTATTGTGAAGTTTCTCTTGGAATTTTTTTTTTTTTTGTTCTTTGAAATTTTTTTTATCCACTTTGAAGCTAAAAGTATGTTTTCTTGCCGCTGTACAGCTGAAGATTGAAAAAGAGAATGATTCTGTTCCTTCTTTCCAAAGGGAATGAAACATAATTTACAGACTTTAATGTTTTTTTTTTTCTTTCACTCAATCAAAAATTGGCCCGATTTTCTTTTTTTTTTTTTTTTCTTCAGATACATATCTTTTGAACATTTGTACATTAAAAATTAAACTTACTTTATTGGACATACATCTCTGTCTTAGTACAGAATGCTCTCTTGCAACACAAATCTCCTCTGAAGAAGGTTCAAAACGAGCAGGAAAATAAAGCAAATAATAGTTATGATAAATTAGATTTTACCAACTCCTAAAATAATGTAATATTTGTGTTTTATTTTGACATTTTTAATTTACCTTCATCTGTTCACATGATGTTCTTAATCCTTCTGGTTCACTTAGGAGGCAGGAAGTGAACAGTTTTATGTATCATTGTGTACTACTGTACTTCTTTGTAAATGGATGATTTTTGGGCTAAAAGAACAGTTAGGTTAGAAATGTTGGCTAAAATGAACTGACTCTAGCACAAACTTTGTGTACTGCACTTGCAAAGTGCACATACTGAATCTTTAAACAGGTGACTATAAACCTTCACAAATACCAAATTCTTTTATAGCATCTGTTTATTTCAAACAACCTTTCAGAATAAAATGACCAAGAGCTTGGGTATATGCATTTTGTCCAAAGCTCATCAATAAACATAGATTTAATTTACATTATTTTTATTGTGTGGATTGGGAATCTGTCAAGTCATTAAAACTGTAGGGGTCCAAGAAGGTACATTTAAACCATTTAGACCATTTAAACCACAATAAAAATTCTATATGTTGTATAGAATTTTCAGTTGATTGAATTTCTTTCTTTTTTTCCCTTTTTTTTTTAACAGCATTTTCTCTTATCTAATGTTTGCTGAACAGATTACTATTGTCAGTAAAAACAGAAGGGAATGTTATTGGAACTGCTTCAGTGTGTTTATTAGAGCCAGGCGAGGTAAATAGTTCTGTGATTTCACTGTGGAATTCCTCTATATCTTGTCAGAGACTTAGTACAGTGTTTGTCTTTTTTTGGACTGGACTGATTCTCTTTTAGTCTTTTAGGGTATTTGTTTTTGTTTTTTTAATCTGTATACAGTATGTTTGCCCTCTAATATAAGACTGCTGCTTTTATTACCCATATATATGTGTGTGTATGCATCTTTGTGTGTTTTAGAGAGCACTTTAGGTGACTCATACAACACTTAAACGATGACCTGAAGTACTAGAACACGCTGTATTGGCATGGCTGGCAAAAATAGACTCAAGGTTTTCGCGTTTGCTTTTCAAACCCATGCTCACTTGTATATCTATGAAATTCTGTCTTTTCAGTGTTTCCTTGGCATTAGATGTTTAGATACCTGTCTCATGGGCATACAGAGATTTTTTTTTTTCCCCCTGCTTTTTATCCCTAGCTTTTTATCTCCGCATTTCCTGTACCCTCGGCCTCCTCTTCTTATATGCTAATCATATCTTTCTCTTAGGGATTGTGATTAGAGCTCAGGATATCACTTACTTTACTTTACTTTACTCTGTCTCTCTGTTGTTAGGATAATACCGCCTTGTGAATCACGCCTCCACATAGGTGATTAAGTCCTGAAAAAGCCAGTATGTCTTACTTCACTTGTCACGGGCTCCTTTGCAGTTGTAAATAAAACAAGAGGCCTCGTGTTCATCAGAGACCGAGGCGCACCGCTACATTCATTCATGCTTCTTCCAACTCCCCCTGCTCTTGTGCGAAGTTGCCTCATATACAGTACAATGAGCATCATTATGAAACGCCAAACCTCTCCCACTCTTCTCTTGCACGGCCCGTCTCTTCTCATCACATTCCTCTTTTTTTCTTTTGTTTTTTTTCTTTTTTCTTTTCTTTCATCTTCGCCTCTTGCCCACACTCTTCTTATAACTACTTACTGTCTTGCACATTACTCTCCCTTCTTTTCTCAAAATCCACCCAGACAATGTTAGTGTTTTCCACTTCACTGGATCTGCCATCGCACTTTCTTTCAACAGAGGGAGAGATTTATTTTTTTTTATTATTTGGTTTACCATTGGGCTGTGACCCCTTATGCAGAAGGGTCAGAGAAGTTTGTGTGAAAACAGTTATTAATGGTATAAATTACCGGCGTGCACAATTCACATCAGGTCATTGCGATGGATCAAAACTGTACATTTTGGAATTTTGAAGAAAGATAGTCATGCAGACATTTATTAAACGTTCAGTCTGTAAGATTTAGGCCAATGCATTGCTCATAATTGTGTTTCTACAGTTGCTCCGAATGAACTGTTCTCCTCTTTTCTGTTTAATGGGGCTGGCACTCACTGTAAAGCTGCATTACCATCACATTCTAGGTTTAATCGTGGAGCTCAGAACAGACAAACCCACTGCAGGGTTTGTATGGGTGCTTGAAATCCTTGAAAATGCTTGAATTTCAATATTGTGTTGTCAAGGTCTGAAAAGTGCTTGAATTTCAGTTTGAGTGCTTGAAAGTGCTTGCAATTGTAACTGTGTGGTGTGATTTATTTATTTATTTCTATATTTTTAATATTTACTCTGCCAGGTTAGATGCCAAGCCAAAGCTTCTTACAGAAAAGTGATATATTTTGAGAAATAAAACTTTGTGTCAGAAAAGAAAATTAGCGGGTACTCTGAGGGCGACTCCAGGTACATTTTTATCTTAATCTTCGGCTCGGTGAGAGTGTGCCTGAGGAACACCATGTGGCTTCCCTTTTTTTGGATAAAATTTTGTCTTCTCCTTTAATTTCTAAACTTTTTTGCTATTATGAAACATAATTTTAGATGTGTATAGCATAATACAATGTACATCATTGTGATGAAAAGTGAATAACATAATCATAAGTATATGTATTCCTGTAGATGTGTATTTTACCCTAGTGATAAGATGCTGTGCTGGAAAAATTTGAAAATGACCCTTAAAAGTGCTTGAAAAGTGCTTGAGTTTGACCTTGAAAATTGTGTATGAACCCTGCCACTAGTATCTTTTGCTCTTTCCGACACCATAGGGGAATGTGAGGTGAAAGGTAGTGTTGTTAATCTGTAACTTTAGTGTTAAATCTTTAAGAAAGGTGATAGAGGTGTGACAATCAAAACAGGAAGCGATATCTTTGTCCTCTGCTTGAAATGGTCAATAACATTTGGTTATAATGACCTATATTTTTCTTTGACTATACATTGATGTGAGATGGCCTGTATTATTTCTCACTCTCTGCCCTCTCCTCCTGCAGCTCTCACCCACTGACAAGAGTCTGGAGTTTGACAGAGACTTCAGAATCAAGCACTATGCAGGAGATGTGGTGTAAGTATCTTAAAGTTTTATTTATTCAGAAAAGGCTTTTACTAAAGATTCCAGTTCTTTTGTACATTTGTCCAGTTTTATATATTCATGCCCCAAAGAGCTCCATCCTGAAAAAAAAGTCTTGTACTTCTTGGTATTTTTAGAGCAAAGGCTGGTTTTCACTTTACCAACATGTTTTCAGAGGAAAGAAAGAGCAGTGATCATATATACACAACAACTAGATTTTTATACATTCCTGAGTAATCGTCCATATAACTTTCTATATCTGCTTAACCTGTACACGTTTTTGCATATTTTCTTTTTCTCAAATACGTACTGCCCTTGTAACCTCATGGTACTTTATGTATTTATATATTTACTTTGTTAGTTAAGTTTTCAAAAGAAAATACATATTTTGTTGGTAATTGCTGTATATATTATACTTTATAGTGCACCAGTTAGAGTTTAATGTAGTATTTGTCCTGACTACAGATTAAGCACAGGTTTTTATTTTTATCATTTCAATGGTTTATCTGCCATAATTAATATTTAGTTAAGTTTTCACAGCATTTACCAGTCACAGTGTAAGAGGAGGAAACTGTTTATTCATATACTATAGCCGATGTTACTCAATTTTATTTATATATGTAATTATCTCAACACGCTTAAAAACGCATATAAGTGGTAATTGTTCAAGGGAGAGCCGTCTGATCCATAGTTGCTTGAAATAACTTATTTTAATATTATTCATGTTGTTTGAACCATATAAGATAAGTCTTTATTACTCCAACAGTAGGAAAATTTGCAGGATTATCTAACCTTGGTAAGAATATAGTCAACAATACAAGGCATTATATGAGCAAAAGCTAATTATGGAGCATAAATGCACAGAAGTGACTGTCTAAAGAGTCACATACACAGAAAAAGTAATAGTAGTCTTGCTCTCCATTGAATAATAAAGTGTGTCTTTATGGTTTTCCACAAAGAAGTTCATTAACTCATAAAAAATTGTTAAAATGTACAAGGTAAAGGTAATAATGTCTCTTTGACCTCCCTCACTGAGAAGCCCTGAATCTCTGAATATTTGTAAGTGCTTATTATTTACAAAGTCTGACCTCTGAACTCTGAATGTGTGTCCTACTCTCATGAAAGTATCTTTTTAGCATACTGATTTGTGGAGGCTTCTAGTTTCTACTTTGCATATATAACAATCACAGCCAAGATAATAAGTGTTTGTGATGTAACAGTTCTGGTTGAAATCTTAATTTAAGGGGCAGCTTTGCAAACAGGCCTGGAGAAAACTCCCCCTTAAAGGAGACATTACACTGTCAAGATGTTGTCACACTGGTATAATGTTCTGCCCAACAGACACCATGCAACACAGTGAAATTTAAAAGTCTAAGTGAAAGAATAGTGAAACATAGCTCCCTCTTATCCTCCTCCGCCACTTCCACAGTCCCCTTTAAGTCAATGTCCTTTAGTTCACCTGGAAGCTGGGCAGATGTTCTGAAGGTTTAGAATTGTGTTTGATCAGCTTGTGGTTTTGAAATCTACATGAATGACAATGGCCGTACTGACAATATCCTAAATGTATTCACAAAGTCCTTAAAAACCTTGACATGAACAATTTAAAGAATATAATTACAACAAATGAGAACACAATAAAATGTCCAAAACACGAAAAAAGTAGGCAGATTATACTTGATAGTTTATTCATCCTCAAGGAAATTAAAATTGTTATTATTTCTAATGTAAATATAAAACTAGAAGCGATTGGAATCTCTGAAGTGATTGGATGTGCTTGCTGATGGCTGAATTGCAGCTGGACCGATGTTTCCACAGGACTGAATTTACCTGAAATTGCTTAAAGTACAAAGTATTGCTCAAGTGCAAAATGGAAACTGAAGAGCCATAGTGGAAAACATCTCTGAGGAGATTACATGTGAGCTGAATATTTGCTGAAATGGCTCAAACGAGTAAGTGTGATTGCTGTGTGTCACACAATAATTGACTGAAGGGTATTTTCAGCACAACAGCTTTCCTTACAGTCATCATTTTGGTTGGACTGTTGCTATTTTAAGACATATGTTATTATTGTCAAAGTGAGCAGAATGATACAACAAAAGTCACCCTTTGAAAAACTGAATCGCCCCCATGAAGGGTTCGAGCACACTTGGCACACACTCACATTTACAGTCTATTTTTTATTATTATACAACATCACCTTTTCAAATGGCAGCACCACTTCCTATTCCCTTAAGTACTTGGACATCATTCAAATGAATAAATCACACATGCTAAGCCCCCCCAAAAAGTGCTGTTAGGAAACGTGTTGAGCCCATTTGTGAAGGCTAAGTATCTGCCACCCAGGGGAGGACTAAGGCAGTGGAGCAGACCCTGACTGGCAGGCTTGATTGATCCCTGAGCCACTTAGACCAGGCAGGAGGCAGAGTGCTCCTCACGTCTCACAGCATGATTTATAATAGCTCGGTTATTTACAGGAGGTTCATAGTGGAAAGCGCACATTAAGTTAGGCAAATAACAACATGGCTGTAAAAATGCAAATTGGCGGCGGACTTGGACATAGTATGCAAATGGTTTGTTTTTTGGGAAGCTCAACATAACAGTGTGACATTTAATATTAAAAGCGGTAAACAGGACAGTACAGTATGCATAGACATAACAGAAGTGTGTGTGTACAGTGCCCATTCTGCATTAACCATCCGTCCTTTGCCTGCAGGTACTCCGTAGTGGGTTTTATTGATAAGAACAAAGACACGCTGTTCCAGGACTTCAAGAGACTGCTGTATAACAGGTACACTCACACAACCTCCACAACCTCTTCCTTGTGTTCCTTGCTGCTACATTACATTACACCCCTCTAGAAAGAGCGACACAGGGTTAGTAAAACTAATCCCCACCCAGCTCGCTCTTATCCTCCTCTACCACTTCCACAGTCCTTGGGATTTAATATGTAGCTCATATTGAATATAAATGTGATGCCTAATCATTCCATAACTGTAAAATGTGGGTCAGTAATTCTCTTTAGATTGTGTTTAGTAGATTGCTTGACCAGTAAGTCCAAGTTTTTTTATCCAGAATTTTAACACAGTGGAATTTTCTGTTTCATTTATTTTTTTAACCCGTAAAGACCCGAACATCCACCGTTGATCAGAACCATCTACTGTAAACTGTTTAATACCTGTTGATCCACTAATCCTATCAATACATGTAAATAATTGGTGTAAAATGCAGTTTGTCATTTTTTCACAGTCATCAGATATGACCCATTTGGATGTTCAGAGGCTCCGTAGTTACCGTGGAAACACAGTCATCTTATACAACATTGATTCACCAGTAAAATCCATGGAGTTGGATCAATGACAGTGGTTGTAGACACTGGGTTTATGTTCAGTTAATGATATCTTTGCTGAAAAAGTCACTTTTTCTTCAGTTTTCTCTGTTTCTGACATAATGACCTTCAACTTTAATCTGAGATTTTATGAAAATCTACATGATCAGTAAATTAAATACAGGAAAATACCTGATTTTCACTGAAAAACACGTGAAAAACAGAGGATAATGTTATAATAAATGGTGATGAATCATTGAAAAAAGGTTAAATAGAGAGAAAAATTTATTTGGAAACTGACATAAAAGTAGCACCAGATCTTTATGGATTAAGCATTTGGTTAAATATGTATTATTACCTCTTGTTCAACCTTTTGTCTCTGTCCAGTTCTAACCCGGTGTTAAAGGGGATGTGGCCTGAAGGGAAACTGAGCATCACTGAGGTCACCAAACGACCCCTGACGGCTGCAACACTGTTCAAAAACTCTATGATCTCATTGGTGGAGAACCTGGCCTGCAAGGTGAGAGGTCAAAGCTGTTACAACTGTCTGACCCACAAAGGATATTAATGAAGCTCTGGACCAAACCTCAGTGTTTAAATCCATTTTCTCACACAAAGTAAAAATTGCTATTACCATAATATAATCCACGCCCACTATCTTGTGTCAGTTTTACCCCTAAGCCAGCGGCCACAGGATTATCATCATATCCTGTAATACCCTGTGGTGTCCATCTCTGTGTTTGTCTGTCCATCAATGTCAACATGGTTACTCTTCACCAAACCGTTCTCCATGTTTGGTTTTTAAGTATTTAGATGCAACCTTGGAAGCGAGTTCTTTTGGCCGTTGACCTTGACCTTCATTTTCAAATTCAGAGGGGGGTTGATGGGTCAAATTTTGACAGCAATGTTGACCTACATTTTTCAGCACTTTCAGGGTCAGCGCATGGTCTGTGGAGCAGATAGAAGCTAGAATAGATGAGCTGAGGGAATAGTGATGGTGACACTGGTAGGGGTGTAGGTGAAGGGCAGCCCTCATAGTCAAAAGGGGCTGCAGAAGGGTCATTACATTGGTCTTTTTAATATAACAAAACCTTGAATGGAGAAGATGTAGCAGAGGAGTAGAGGTGAGACAATGTGTGTAGAAATAGCTGTATGTAAAAATTTGGTAAAATAGCATAATATGGTGTTTTTCTTTTTTTATATTTGAAAGAAATGTCTTTGTAGCATATAAAAAAGGACAATATTGCCAGCAACAATTATGCATAGTTACTTTTTATCTCAGGAACTGAAGAAAATGAAAACACATGTAAATCAAACAACGAACAAACACACACACAACTGTGTCATGTGTCACATTCATCTTTTTTTTTTTTTTTTTTATAAGCTCAGATCTTAATCAGTTTGCAGACACGCGTCAGCCAGTTCTATTGCCCAAATTTTTCCATACAACTGTATGTGTATACCCTTTTTCCATTGGCCTCTCAATGCAACTACTGGCTAATAACAGAAAACATATATGCTAATATTGATATATATACCGGTGACAAACCCACATTAGCCAGGCTTTACTTAGATGATACATGTTCAGTAATAGTTCCATTCTGATTTACTGTTAAACACAGACTTATTAATGAGAACCGCACAAAAGGTGTGATGTGCCCATTAAGAATTGTCCTGATCACTTGTATTTCTCTGTGTATGACAGTAGAAAACTATGTTAGTTGAGCTGCTACAGGCTTCAAATGCCTGTAAGGTCCCTTCCCTCTGCATGCACTGAGTAAGAACATGCCAGCACTCAGCTTTGCACGCTGAATACAGATTACACACATGTAATTGTTAACTCATTGTCGCCCACCGCAGGAGCCCTACTATGTTCGCTGCATCAAGCCCAATGATGTCAAGTCTCCGCTGCTCTTTGAGCACGAACGATGCCGTCATCAGGTGGAGTACCTTGGGCTGCTGGAAAACGTCAGGGTGCGCCGTGCTGGCTTTGCATACCGTCAAACATACCCGCGCTTCCTACAGAGGTATGCTAAGAAGTATAATTCAGTAAATATGGTGTACACTGCCTGGCCCAAAAAAAGTCCCACACACAGTAATTCGTTAGACCACCTTCACTGGACCCAGCTTTAATTACTGAACACATTTTCTATGGCTTTATTTATGCTGCGCAATGCGTACACAATGCAATTTATTTATATTAATTGAATTAATTAAACCACAGCCTTAAGGTTTCGACAGCACAACCCAACGATTCTCAATGGGGCAGGTCTGGAATATGACATCTCATGCCCCTTTAACTAGTATTTCACAGCTTGAGTGTGATTAATGTTGGCATTGTCCAATCCTCGCTCTGTAGCAAACTGATGATTGTTCAAGAAATAAGAAGCTGCTCGCTACGTCAGTTAAGGTTAAATAACTGGGTACAGATGATACATATTAATCAAGTAATTATCCAGTGGACGCATCTGATCTATTTGCTCCATTAAACTCAGGTCGGGACTATTTTTTGGCCAGGCTGTGTATTTTCAAGGTATGATTTTGCAGTATAAACATATTATGATAAACTTTTGGAACACCTCATGGTTCCAGCTCACCTTATAGTGACTCTACTCACCCCTTTTTCCATCTGACCAAGGTTACAGACAGAACCTGGTGCCTGATACAAAATGTGACCTGAAAACACTGCAGGCTACTGCCCAATCAGAGAGAAAAGCATCAGAACATTTTAGAATGGGGTTGTGTAGTTAAAGGTCGCTTATGTCATTAGCTTAAAAATCCAGACGGCAAAGTGATTAGATGATGCCTCTTCCCACAGCCTGCATCTGTACTTATGACGTTCTAAACAAACATACTGAACCCCTGAAGCTGCAGATTAGTGCACTGTGAAGGATATCACATGACATGCCCTACCTGTGGGGTGTGAATATGTGTTGTGTAACCCTCATCTACTTTTGCAGCTAATCGGTGTCATCTAGAGCAGGTATTTCAAAATAACTTTTTACCATTATGTTCCCTCTGTGGAACCAAGGACCTACAGTAAAATAAAGATCCTCAAGCATAATAATGGCATCCTTTTAACCTTATAAAAGCTTCCTCAATGAAAATATTCAGGCCGTTCAATGAATTGCGCAAGACATAGTGAGTGATGTAATTGATGTGATATTTAAAAAATCTGACCTGTGTTTAATGTGAGAAAGTGAATACATTCAGTTTGCCTCAGTGAGTCATGCTTGACTCATAAGCGATCTGACTTTACATCTGTTTTTAGTACAGTTTGTGCTAATATTGTGTTTGCCTTTTAATTAGAGTGACTGAAAATCTTAACTTTGTGAGGACACATGCAGAATATGACCCAGATAGAGGACAGTAGTCATAGTGAACGCAAACCCTCCCCAACAGCGGTGATCATGCCCTTCTTTCCCAGCTGTCATTTCCACCCACTGACCTCACAGACTGTATCAGGGTGGCCGGAGGATTAAGTAATATGTCTTTTGCATAACATTCTAGTAAGTCATCTTGCTCTGTAATACTATGACCCTTTACTGCGTTTGGTCTTACATCACAGCTCTTCTAGTGGATCGGCTCTAAAATGATAAGTAATAGTGTCTGTGGAAAAAGGGAAAAGGCGCATTTTATTTTGGAAGCCGAACAGTATCACTTATAGCTGTAAACAGCCTCTTAAAGTTGTTCGTCTCAAAATAATTCGTTAACTGAATTTTGCACTTGGCCTATAAAAGGGCCCTTGAGAAACATACATATTTAAAAATGTTTGTCCTCAAACTTGTGAATAGTTTAAGATGCTTATCTTTTATCCGGCATCAGTGACAGCCTGTTGGTGTCCCTCATCGTTGGAGTCTCTCTTACATGCTTCTGTCAAAACAAATCATAAGAGTCTTATTTTTCTTGAGAGGTAAACTGGTCCATGGTGGACTTTTGGTTCTGTGCAATATCACAGAATGTTTTTGGACAAACTCTGCTCCGGTGACCATCCGTCAAAACCTGCCTAAAGCCTGTTTACACTAAGGATTCTTAAATTAGTTCAGCTTATGATGAAACTCAGTCGCACCTATTGTCGGATTTCTGCGGCAGCTTTCCAAGGCTGTGTTAATCCATAAAGTGGATGCATTTGCAAGGATAAAAAACAAACCGTATAAACCATTTGTGAAAAGCTCATTACAGCAGAAAAACACTTTAAACACCGAACTTGACCGGATACTCTCTGTGCCATGTTTTCATATTTTGTAAACGTGTTTCCTTTTCCTCCTCTAGATACAAGATGATCTCAGAGTTCACGTGGCCAAACCATGACTTGGCATCAGACAAAGCTGCTGTGAAGAGTCTCCTGCAGGTCTGCGGCTTTGACCATGATGTGGCCTATGGCAAAACCAAGGTCTTCATTCGTACTCCACGGACGCTGTTTTGCTTGGAAGAGCAACGGGCTGAAATGGTCCAGAGAATTGTCCTGTTTCTCCAAAAGGTGAGACCGATTTAAGATACGTTGCTTTTTCACTCCTAAAATCACAGCACCGTAAAGCACAGTAAATAAGTGATGCATACTGTTGGAAATTAAGTGTATGTGTATGCATGTATGTATGTGTATGTGTGTGTGTGTATATATATCTATATATCTATCTATATATATATATATCTATCTATATATATATATA
>JAPQRQ010000012.1:15272894-15298054 GCA_037367365.1 Apogon talboti
TGTTTTTTTGGGGGGGGGGGTTGGTTGTTTTTCTGTCTGGGTGTCTGGTGTCTGTTATTTTGGGTTAGTGAGGTCGTCTTGTTTTGTAAGTATGTAACTGTATTGTTGTCCTATGAAAAGTCAAAAATAAAATATGAAATAAATAAATAAAAAATTCAACAGACTACATATATATACTGTATAAGTTACTGATGCATATTATTTGTTATATATTCTTGTTGTTTGTTTCCCAGTTTTCCTTGAATCAAAATCATTCAAGTTAACCATCTTATCTTTGATTGATAATGAAAGAGTCCTTATTCACAAATATGTTAGAGTGAATTCAACTGATTGCAAGTAACAGGCATCTCTCATCTGATTAGAGCTTTGCAACCAGATCATGATGATGATCTGGTGTCGAGGACTAAATCATGTTGTAATTGAAATTCAGCAGGCCTTTGTCTGCATATGAATAACCTTAGAGACTACAACAACTCTGTCTCCACTCAAGTTTCTGTACAAGTTATACAAGCGCAGAGGTATTTTTGGAGCTGATATAATCTTGTATTATTAGTATTCGGTCTCGGGCTTGAGTGTCTTCGTCTCTTATCTTTCTCTCTCTCTCTCTCTGCATGAGAGTTTTCACCCTCGCAGGTTCTTGTTAAATTATAAAATGGCAAACTGTAGACCTGCTCCTGAAACTCTAAAGATAGATTTGTATTCATTAGTAGGTAAGATTTGAGCCTTAATATACATGATTTAAAAGTGTATTTCAGATATTATCAGACAGTTTAGCATGCCAAATTATGTGTTTCCTTTTGTTGATAATAAATGACCCAGTCTGGCTGCTATTTGACTAAAATGTTAATAAAATAACACACTATTTAAAGACTAACTGTGGTAGTGATTAATTACTGCTGACATATTGGCATTTAGGTCTGATACATTTTAGGATAAGAGAATTTCTACTTGTTCTATTAGTCAATGATTATAATATTACTGAGTCACTAATTCTCTCAAACAGACATGATTTGCAATGTCAGATAATAATAATAATATGTGTGGGACTAGAATCAGTTGCTGATTATAATACATCTCTGGTTTGACACATTTAGGTGAGGTGTGATATTATGAGGTGATCACGGTGTAGGTCTGACATGTTTGAGACCAACATGTGAAGCAGAAATGTGTTAGTTTGATAGATGGAAAGGTTGGATTGTATGTAGAATACAGCTCTGACTGTCACATTAGCTGCAGACTCTGTAATTCTGTAGGAGAATTCCAGATGACAGTTCTGACTGACAGACAGGTAGCTTAACAACATCAGCCTGCCGGCACTTGGGGTGCATGTGTTTAGTGTGTGTGAATATATTAAAAAAAAAGAAAGACCATGCATGCTCTACAACTGCCCTTAAGCAGGATTTTACTTGTTAACTAGTATTCTTTAGTTGCAGTGATTGTTCAACTCGTACCATTCTATGAATTATTTTATATCTATTATTATTTATGTAATGTTTTATTTCTGAGAACATTTTTCACATTACATTCAGTGTTTTCCATTAATTTCTTAGACTGGCAGCCCTCCATATTCTTATTTTTTTCACTATAACATATACTATTTTTCCATTTTCTCAACTGAAACATTGCCAACTTGGACAAATTAACCAAGTTATTTATTTTGAGCCCTGTACACTATTATGTGTGTACTGCTGCATTTATCACATCTCATAATAATGTAACAGATCTCTTACATTGTGACTTGCACTGTTGCTTTGGCAAACTATCTATGTAAACACGGATTATCACAGTCAAACATCTGTAGCCACTGAGAGCTGAAGGTAATCTCAACTCATTTTCAGTCATTGTAACCTCAAGGTGGTGGCAGAACATTCATTCAGTCATTTATTCAGTCATTTTCCGAACCTCTTAATCCTCGAGAGGGTCAGTTGTGGGAGTCCCAGAGCCTATCCCAGTTTACCTCTCTCACACCTATGGCTAATTTAGAGTTAACCCCC
Source organism: Apogon talboti (assembly GCA_037367365.1). Taxonomy (NCBI): domain Eukaryota; kingdom Metazoa; phylum Chordata; class Actinopteri; order Kurtiformes; family Apogonidae; genus Apogon; species Apogon talboti. Next base: position 15,274,889 of record JAPQRQ010000012.1, read on the forward strand.
CACCCTCTTACAGTGAGGTGACAGTGCTAACCCCTATGCTACTATGCTGTTCAGAGGCAAAACATCTTACATCAATTCTATATTCTGTTAAAATGGACTAACAGAACACTATTACTGTCGATTGACTCATTTTAAATTGTCCTTAATAATCTTACAATCCGAGCAATATTGATAATGATGAACACAACCTATTGGCCCACTTTTAAAACGACTATTTGTTGATTAAACCTGCCATTAACAACCTATTGGTACGTGTTCAACTTCGCTCTTTTCATTGATTAACTCTGTTTGACTATTAGGATGGGCTTCATATGTAATAAAGGACTTTGTAAATGCTGTGTAATTTGTGCTTTTACGGAAAAAAAAGACAAAGATTGTTTCTCCGTTTTCTTATTGTGTGTGTCCATGTTGTCTAGATTCCTCCACACTGTGTTGCCTGTCTACCCTTCTCAGTGACTATCTCAGACATGAAAGGGTTATCCAGCCAAATTAACTTCTGCACAGGATTGATTGGTTGACCTCTGTATCGATCTGTGTGACCCTCAGTGGGCTCTTCCCACAGACATACCAGACAAGTGTTACCACTGTCCCCCAGGAGACTCCTATCTCACACTTGTATCTCCCAGGATAGACTGGCTTTGATAACAAAAGGAGAGCCCACAGGACGCCGCTGCTTTTCGACCAAAACAAACATCGCAGCACAGCAGAGGTGTTGGCGCATGTCGGTTTAATCTTGTCCTCTGTCGAGTTTAGACGTGGGGTAGGCACCTATGCCCTAATGCCTGAATGTATTACACGTATGCGCACCTGTGTTATTTGTATTGGGTGACACACAAAATCAACAGCAGCATCAACAGCAGCACTGACTTTTGCATCTGTCGTGCTGCTTTTCTAACAAACATCTCAGACTAAGGCTGATATCCTATGCCAAACAATCCCCTTATCAGCACCTGGCACACCATTCTGCCTTATGCCAGCCAGGACCACAGTGCCAGGACTGTGAGCCTATGACTGAAACTGAGAAACTCTTCTTCTCCTGGTGTTTTCTACATCTATTCACAGTATTACTACATTCTGTTCTTAAACACACACTGCGACTCTGTAGATGCCCTCTGCGCGGTACTCGTAGTTCTGTTACTCACCCAAATCAAGAGAAGATGGTGGTTTTCTGTAGCTGCACTCTAATTTTACCCCTTAAATTACCATAGCCTCTTCTCTTTGAGGAGGGGGTTAGCTAGAGGAAAGGGAGGAGGGGTGGCAGCTCCTGTGTAGCTCCATTTAATCCTGCCGCTCTCCCCTTCCTTCAGCCCTTTCTTGTTGTGCTCTTCCTCATCGTCCTCATCATGGTCGTTTCTTTGTTGTGTTACATCTTCTCTCCAGCTCAATCAGTTATACCCAGTCTCAAATGTATTGCAGTCAGGCCTGAGTGTATTCTCTGTAGTCTTACAGATTGTTCTGCATTACACTGCATGTGTATAATCCAGCATATATAACACTGATGCCACTACTAATATTGGACCAAAAGCAAATTAGTACAACTTTAGGGAAAGGCAGCTGAATCAAACAGACACAAAATAGTAAAAAAAAATAAAAATAAAAGGAAGGCGTACTCCAATCCAGCCTAAATACAAATATCATAAATTATACATAGACCACCCCCACCTTTCCATAATGTAAAATGAATATTTCATAAATTCAAGCTCAGCCATCCACATCACAGTAACTGTCTGCGCTTGTCAGAGCAGCAACGGTGATGGGAGAAGAAAGCCCCCCCCCAACCTCCCCCCATGTATTCTGAGCCACAGCCTTAATTGCTTTCCAAAGCTTTACATAGTCTCCATGTAACAGTAGGTTTATCAGCCGTAGAAAGTGTTATGTCTTGGCTAGTCAGCTTTCACAGCGAATCCACAGGGGGCTTGTCTGGGCTGGAGCTAAACACAAATGTCTAAAGGATAAAGACTTTTACTTTATTATTTTGTACTATTTCCCAGTGGGTAAGACATGTCTGGAGGCAATAAATTGTGCAGCACTTACTAAAATCTTATTTTGGGGAAAAAAAAATTGAGAGGAGTGACTTGTCTGGGGTGAGCTTTGTGCAGCCCTTATATGAATAGCAGGCTCTTCAGTGCAAGGCTAGCACTGCTGCCTGTCTGCTTAACTGTCCAGAACTGATCTGTCTCTTGCCAGACCTCAGCAGAAACATTATCTTTAAGCCTCTGATCCCTTCTGAACCTGCAGTGCATTTAGTTATCATCCAGGCCTATTACGTTTAAAGAGGGACACAGTAGCCGATCAAATGATTATTGTTGAAGGGTTTTTTGGGTTGTTTTTTTTTTGTAATGGTTGCGCCGAACCATGTAGAAAGAAAAAACTCTTCTGTCTGTTTTTTTTAGAGATGGTTCTAAATTATTTGTTTTCATTGGGATATAAAACATTTACTCACTCACTGTGTTGCCACTCTGCCATGTAAAATAGAACAAAAGACTTGATTTCCTCAGCACCTTGTCTTTTCAAGTTTCTTTATTTAGTACATTTCATTTGGAAAATCTCAGTAAAACCGCAAAAAATACAGCAAATACATGGCATGAGAAGAACTTAAAATGTGTACATATGACATTGTATATAACGCAGTCAAATACTTCTGTGGCTGTGATGATGAAATGTTTTCCTTTTTCATTTATTCTACAGCATTCAGAGTAGTTAAATGTGCAAAATGCTTTGGGCAGAATTTCCCTCTTGTGTGTTTTTACTTTTAAAACCGTAGCATCACAATAATGTTTGCAGCTGAGAGTGTAGCAGTGAGTTTCCATGGCAACTAATATTTGGTCTCAAGTCAAAGTGTAAAGATTTTCTCTATTTAAATCCCGTTTTACAAAAACAACAGAGAATGAGTCGTCTTTATAAAAGTGGTGCTTTACATGCTGGTGTCAGTGATTCGACAGTAGAATCATTGTATTCACTGCAGCAGTTCTTTGTTGTTATTTTTATGTGTCCTTCAGACATGTGAGTAATATGCGCGTGCTTTCAGCTTCTCCTGCTGACCCACTGCAATATTCTCCCAATCTTTATGCGTCCCATCTAATTGATGGATGAGCCATCCAGAGCCATTCAATTTAATCTTCAATACTGTCTCTTTTCATGAGCCTGTATTGTTCAAGATCAGTTTGGGCACATTTGCTCCACGTCATTAGAGTACATTAGCCCGGAGCTAAAAATGTAAACTGACATAATTCTGGGAGTCAGGACTGACGAACAAAGGGATCAATGTTGATACCGTAGCGTTAGTAGTGATGGTGGTGTGAACCTCACTCAAGCACTTTATTGATTTATGATAATGACTGCTAGCCTGTGATGTGGTCCAGTGTCTACCCGTGACAGCCTGTGGTCAGAGCACGTTGCCGCCTCGCTGAACTGTGTCACATCCTCCTGATTCCACCTCCCTCCGCCCACCGCGTGTATCGAGCATGTCACTGGAAAACCTGCTCAGTATCCCCAGTAGATGTGGAAACTGACCCATTCAGCAGCAGATTGCAGTCAAGTGTGTCAATGCTTCAGGCCGCCCTATCTGTCTTTCCATGTCGGAATTTTGATAATTCTCTTTTCCCCAGGCAACAAAAGGGTGAAGAGTTGTTGTAATTTGTGTTGGACTTTTACAATTGCAAACATTGCACACTGTTGGAATTCAGTTACAGGACAGCTGTCATCTTAATGAAATTTTAGTTGACGATTAACTGTGATAGAAATAATTGCAGTTGTAATATAATTGTCTTTGTTTTCATTTTATGCCACTGATATAAAAATAATAGTTTATTTATACACATACAGTCCATCTAATGCAGAAAAGGAGCCTTTTATTGGCACTGGAATGCATAAATAAAAATTGCATTTGTTTGTCTTTGGCTTCGTAAAAACATTGCACAGGGCAGATTTGACATAAATAACTTAAATTTTCAGTTTGTTAACTGTGCATGTGCTCATGTGAAGTTTGTGCTAGGATCTTGTTCTTGACATTGTTGACATCAGCTAGCCTCATTTCTAAGCTGACTATTGTCTGTAATTACTTCCTTGATGACATGTAGAGGACCTGGGTTAGTTTTTCAGTGCTACTCTTCTGCCCCTTTGCTACATCAACTGTGAGTTAGCATTGAAATGGAGTTAGCTAATGTCATCACAGACTCCATGGGAGGTATCAATAGAAGTTAGACACCTCGAGATGAAGGTGTAAAACTTAACAAGATCACTCACCCCAACCGGTGGAGGCAGATGGTCGCTTAACGGGAGCCTAGTTCTGTCAGAGCTTTTTCCTTCCTCAAAATAAATTTTACCTCACCACACTTTGGGCTTGCTCCTGGAGGATTTGTTGGGTTCATTCTCTGTATAGTATCTTCAAGTTTTTGAATTTGAGAATTGCTTTGAGATAATCATATATTATGTTTTATGAAATTCAAATAAAACTCAATTGAACTGTAAAAAAAAAAAAGTAAACAATTTGATAACTCCAGTCAAACAGTAGCAAATCATGTAGAAATAGTGATGAAGATATGACATCTCTGTTGGTTCTGTCTTCTTACAAGTGAACAGAGATGATGATCATGATTATACATTAGAATTGTTTCCTCATGTGATTGAAAAAAGGTGATTATGTAATAACTGTGCCAGGCCAAGTTCCCAGCCCTTTCTTTAAAGACATTCAATACCTAGTAATAGGACCTGCCTGCTTTGTTGCTTAACATCTCAAATGAAACCTTACACCTCCTCCACTATTAACGGGCGCCCTGGCATGTATGATTTCTCAATGCTTTTACGCAGTATGCATTACAAACCGCTCATTCCCCCTGAATAGAAACCCAGCAATCTGTCCTGCTATGTTGCGAAGGAAAGATCCCCAACACGGCTTTGATGAGCTCATAAATTCTGGGCCCCATTCTGGGAACATGGCGAGGGCAGGCTCCATGATGGCAGAGTCTCTAAAAGGATGATCAGATGGCTTTATTGGGCAGCAGAGTAAGGGCAGACTGTCAGGGGCCTTGTTATTGGCCTGTTTTATCCACAGTCCCCCGAGTGTCATCTTCATCAGCTCACCACCGTCATCACAGGCTGTCTGCTCCACTGTTTGAGTAGCAAAAAATGTGTTTGTGCTGCGTGTTTGTGCCCATGTGTGTTTTGTTGGTGTTTACGGGTGGGTGGCTCAATGGCTCCATCATATGTCTAACCTCTTCCTGCTCTCCACCTGTCACGCACCATAATGAGGCTCCAAAGACGAGGAAGACGGTTTATGTCCGCATTTATCTGATTCATTGTTGTTTTATTGCCTCTCTGCTCCTGCTTTGTTTTTGAACCTCCAGCCCCAGTTGTTAACAGTGTAATTAATGATTTGTGGCTTAGATAAACACAGTTGTTACTTTGGCATAGCTGCTCGCCATGTGGATTATGAGCTCACACTGAAAATCCCCTTTGGTCTGTCTGGTTTGTTACTTAGTTCATCTTATGAGCACATATTAGAAATGTGAAAGGTTTAACAAGGTTATTTTATAATAAGCATACAAATCTAGAATTATTTAAAGACATACAATTATTAATGCATGCAGAATATATATGGCTTTAGATATAAACATGAAGTTGTAAAACACAAGTTAATATTAAATAGAGTTAAAATACAAATGATCCACAACTCACACAGTCGTTGTTGTTATTTATTTGCAATACATTTTTATCCCATACGATGCATGAAACTAAACTTTTCCAAGTGCAAATCCTGCCCCTTAAAATAAATAAATACAGTAAGAAAAAACTGGAAATAATCATTAAGTTAAATTATAAAATGGTCGCCTATAGTATGCCAGAGCTTCAGTATTTTCTAGCTAAACCACAGGCAATGGATGAGTTGTCACCTTCAGTTCCCTCCTTCATTGTCTAGATTACCAGTAATGTTTGTCCCTATGCAGGTTCCTCAGTTTTCTGTATCAAAAATAATAATAATACAAAACTTTCAAGTCTTAAAACTAAAACAGCTACAATCAGTCATTGAAATACATTCATTCCTCCCACTGTCGTCACCCTGAGCATGTGGGAGAGTCATCTCAGGGGCCGATTAGTGATGAATATGTAGTTGCTGTTCCCTTCTCATTCTCATCCATTATGTATCAGAGACAGTGCAGCATGAAGGAAACACAGAATAAGGTCATCAAGTGCCATAGTGCAGGAGAAGCACGTGTGAGACTTGCAGTAACATCAGATTTGGCCGGCCATTTTTGTCCCTGAGTGGCTATTGCTTTCTTTGCATAAATATGTTTTTGAGATTACAAAGAATATTTTTAAGAATCCTGTGAGTTTGATGTTTTGGTTTTTCAGCCACGCCACTTGGTTCTTCCTACCAGTAATTATTAACAAAAGACTTTTGAAGAATCAGAGATTAAGGCCAGTAGATTTCATAGTCTATCAGACGAGGCCCTGCAGGATCTCTGACCTTTTCACTGATGGAGCTGATCTCACATTACTGGACATCCTGCTTGATTATAAACCTTAGGGCCTCGAAGATGTGAAATTAAACTTTCCGTTTCTACTAAAGGCTGCATGACCGGCCTGGCTTGGTGATTAAATGGCTGACTGGCCCTCTCTTATTGATCTCTGTGCGATTTAGCTTCTTAAGAGGCCACCCTCGTTCCAGTTCAGTAGAGATGCTGCGAACAAGGCATCCCTCTAAACTGAAATCATTAAATTATATCACTCCAGCTCAAGTGCCTTCATGGTACATTCCTTTAGTAGAAAAGCGACATTTCATATCAGAATATAAAGTCAGAGTAAAACTGAAACACACACATTTACATCTGATATATACTACTTAATCCTCATCTCACAACAACCTGAAGTAATCTGCAGCTTCCGTATTTTAGTGGTGCATGACTTCTAATCTTCTCTGCCAATTATTACACTACTGGTCTCATCAGGTGAAAGCTGCCTCCTCCACAGTTTTAATATGCAAATGCAAGAAATCCTTTTCTTTGCCACGGGCCACCCCCACACTTTGAAAGATTAAATATTCATGATCCCCATGATTACGGTGCTTTACAGTTAGACGATATCCAGGAGTAAGCCTCCAGTGCAGAGTGCAGTGCAGCATGGCCTTTAATTTGTTAGGTCGGTGACAGTAAGCATGCTTATAACTGGTACTACTGCCTCTAGTACCCATTCATTCAAAATATTTTGTTACAGTATGCTCAAAAACATTAAATAATGTACGCAATTGAATAAGTCTGTGTGTATGTGTGCAAGATAAGGACAGTATGGGAGGACAGTAAAATGGGAGCATATGGTGGTGATTTTAGCGAGCCTAGATCAGGAATTATGGCTCCCTGGGGTCCCGCTTACATCTATTATTCATGCTTTAGAGAGTCTGATAGCCACTCAACCTATTTTTGGTTACAGCCAGACTTGGGGGTCCTCACTATGGTCCTTTTTTTAAATCTAATCGATATTGTTGAAGCTTTGCAACCACTAATATTTCATTAAAATGTAATTATATAAATCATAATGATGTGTAATGGGGGGAAAAACGTTATTTCTCTGTAAATTTTACTGAAGTCAGTATCACACTTTATATATAGCTACATTCTAGACTAAATCATCGTGCATGTTATATTGTAGGTCAGAGGTTGTTTTTCATAAGTATAAGCTTTTATCCACTGCCCAACACTAAATATAGCTCAGTGAGTGATGGATATTCAATTTAATAAATAATAAGTCCTTATGGTTACCAGGTAGCACAGCAGCAGTGGTATTTCAAGCCCATGAAAGTGTGTATTATCTCATAACTGTACTACAATTAGATGCATTCCCATTTAATATAGGGTTATTTTGAGCCTTTATTTGATAACTAATAGTGGATTGGAAGGGGAGGGGGGGCAGTGAGAAGGGAAATGGATGCAAATGTCATCCAGGCCATGAATCAAACCAATGCCCTAATCACGCCATTACTGGGCTGCCATGCATTCTCATTATGTCCTCCTGCTTCTCCAGGTGTGGAGGGGAACCATAGCCAGGATGCGATACCGCCGCATGCGAGCGGCCCTCATCATCCTGCGGGCCTATCGCCGCTACAAAGTCAAATCCTATATCCGTGAGGTCAACCGCCGCTTCAAGAACGTGAAGTCGATGAAGGACTACGGCAGGCATGTGAAGTGGCCCACACCGCCGAAAGTCCTGCGCAAGTTTGAAGACGCGCTCAGGAGCATCTACAACAGGTATACACGGAGATTTAGAAGAATGAAATGTAAAATAAAAAGAATTAAAGATGCATTTTAAAATGGTGGTTATCATTAGATAGCAGCGTCAGAATCCCTTTTTTTTTTTTTTTTAAACGGGCCTCATCGAATTATTGCTGCCATGAAGTAATTGGATAAATGGATTATCTTGAAATGGTAGTTATTAGTCACTAGTATAGATAATATTCATTTAGATAGTATCACTTCATCTGTAGCCCTTAGGACTCTGGGGTTTTTGAATATTCTACTTTAAAAGTTGCAAATATATTTACAATGCCAATGTTTGGTATAGTTCTTTTTTCAACATATGCAATATTATAGAAATCTATTTATCGACTTGTAATATTAATGTACTGGACTAAACACATAAAAACAGAACAACCAGTCTGAAAAAATATGCATCAAGAGTAATATTTTCAGTTAAACATTTTAAAAGCTGAACATGTAAACAAAGTGTGAACATATAGTTGTGCAGACTGAGGTTTACATGTGTTTCTCTTATACATTCAGATAAAAGCAGATAAATGTACTTGAGGGCTGAACACAAACAATAGGCTCCTATTTGATCTGGAAAGAAATCATCATGGCTTTTTGTGCTGGTGGGACAACTGGGAATCATTCGCTCCTGTTTGTACCGTTCGAAAACCAATCAAACTGCTCTTCTTAAAATGTTAGCATTTTTTTTTTCAGTCAGAAATTACAGATGGAAAACACTGAAATGTATATTTTTAATTGCTTACCCTTTTTGGTAGCACTAAAAGTAGATCTGAGCCACAAACAGACGAGGAAGCTTAGCCTGGAGTGTAATTTTACATCCAGATGTGTCCGTTTGAAGCAACTTACACGTTTCCTTTTGCCTCGGGCTCACACTGGGCATTGATTTTTCCTCCACCATCAAAGATGCATCACTGTCTTTTATCCTAACATTTATTTTTTTTTTTTTTTTTTTTTTTTTTTTTTTTTAAGCACCGTTAGAAAATAGTCTTCCTACACAATGATGTTGGCTGTCAGGATCAGTGAGTGGAAACAGAGGGACGGTGCAGCTGGGGTCTCTGAGCCTTATGATTCACCCCCAGTAACCGAAAACCTTGACACTGAAAGTCGGTTTTCCTCTGCTCTTAGTTTGTTCTTTGTGTTTGTGTTCTCGGGTGTTTACCTCCAGGTGGTGGGCATGGACGCTGATCAAAAGCCTTTCTCCAGAAGAGGCGCTGCAGGTGAGGGCCAAGGTAGCCAGCTTGGAGGCGCTGAAGGGCCAGAGGGCCGACTTGGGGCTGCAGAGGGCCTGGGATGGAAATTACCTGGTGAGTAAGAGGGGTTAGAGGCTCTGTGAATGGGATGGGTGAGATATTATCAGTTTATAGCAGGGAAAGGAATAGAACACAATAATAAACACTGACTGTAGATGGGATGTAGACTGTCTGATGGAAGACTTTGGCACAAGGCATATATTACACAGTCTTAGTCAGAAACAAGTAGACAGACTTATAATACTGTGGCTTATATATATTTATATATATACTGTGTCAATATCAATAATAAGATAAAGCTTTACACAACTGCACAGAAAAAAAGAAGCAATCATATTTTCCTATTTGTATGCACAACATTCAAGGTCAAGTTTATTTATATAGCACATTTACAACAACACAAAGTGCAGTATAAGGATATAGGTAAAAATACAAGATATAATAAACCTAATAAAAATATATAGAAGATAGGATATACTTAAACTGATAAAACAGATACACAATAATTGGATAAATAAATAATGTCTAAAAATACAACCAAAAGATAAAACTAATAAAAGTCAATTAAAAACCAGTGCAAATAGGTGTGTTTTTTTAAAAGAGATTCAGAGTGACACATATGAAGAACCCACTTGGAAAAAACATCAGATTCTATTATTACAATGTATTGATTCATTGGGTATTATTCTTGATTGTGGCAAGAAATCCCAGGATCATTTTCTGTGTCATGTATCGGCTGCACATCCATTGACCATTCTCAGGTTTCTTTTCTTTTTTTTTTTTTTTTTAATACTTGATTTTTGATTTTTCACAAGACAACAATACAGTTACATACTTTCAAGACAAAACAACCTCACCGACCCCACCATTCTCAGGTTTCATCCCATGTCCTGTTTCTGTGCTTTCTGTATGCATCGTTTTTTGTTTCACTGTGTCTGAAACATCAGCACCGGTTGTTGTGATCGAAAAGCCATGTCTCAACTTGCGCAAGAGCGTGTGTTAACAGGTGTTGTGTTTGTTGTGACCGACAGAAGAGAGACAGACCGGATACAGCCGCGTCATTCACATTAGTCTCCAGTGAGCTGCAACGAAAGGACAAATTTATGAGAGTTCTGTTCTCCTGCAATGTTCGAAAGGTAGGAGGCTGAACGGTACACACACATACACATTACATACACAAATACACCCAACTGGGCCTGGTTTACACCAGCTTCCTGCAGGGTGTTTAGAGGTGTGTGTGTGTGTGTATGTTTGTGTGGATTTATCCTGCGGGGTGCATAATGAAGAGCTTTGTGTTTCCCAGATCAACCGTTTCCACAAGGCAGAAGACCGAGCTGTACTCATCACTGACCGCCACCTGTACAAGATGGACCCCCTGAAGCAGTACAAACCCATGAAGAGCATCCCCCTTTACAACGTAAGGCTCCTCCTACTGTAAGACGCCCTCTTAGTAAAAACAGGGATGCAAACACAAGTGGCCTCTTGTTTAGTAGTACATTAATGCAGGTTTGCAGACGTATTAGCCTAATAGAAAATTAAGTACTTTTCCAGTGACGAAAAAACAAAACAATTATTATGGGTCGTTTTTACTCGAGAGCAGTTTATGCAAAATTGCTCCTTGATTTTTAAATAAATCAACTTGGCATTTAGGAAAAGTGGATGGGTTGCTGTTGAGCACTTGACTGAAAAATAAATCACAGATTAGAACAAGACATTTTTTATAGCCTTTAACACATTTTTTGCAACTATTAAGAAATCCACTCCAATTATATTGAGATCCTTTTTTAGATCATTTTTCATTTTCTTTTTCTCCTCATCCTGTTTTTTTTTTTAGCCTGAGACCAAAAGTAAAATCCTGTTTTGTCTCTTAAATTTATAAAACGCATTATAAATTGCCATAATGTCATATTTTTACTGACTTTTCCACCATCAAAACAGTGTATCTGAAGTGTCTTTTTGCATCATTTATGTCATTTCACAGCAATTTCACCTTGTCGTGTTATGTTTTTTTCACCCTGTTGCATATTTTACATCTTGTTTCATATGTTACACCTTATGTCACTTTCCTCTTGTTTCATCTTTTATGACTTTTTTATATTTGATGTAATTTTTGTCTTTTATAACTCTCTGCATTTCACATAGCTTAACATTAAGAATTCCTTCCAGAGAAGATATTTTTTTGTGATATATCATTGTATCATATTAATTAGAAAAATTAATTCACATTATAGGTTGCTATCTATTACTCTGTTGACTCCAAAATCTATTTTTTATTAAAAAAAACAAAACAAAAACAACTACTCTCAACCACTGTTTTCTCAATAGTAGGTAGATGGAGGTCTTAGATGACCTGTAACTGAATAACAGAAGAATTTATATTATTCTTCGTTGCAAAAAGATGGTTTATAAATCTAGGTGAAGCTTTGTTGAAACTTTTCTCAGTGTTTTTTTTTTTTTTTTATTACAGCAGTAACTTTGTTTCATAACTAACACTTATTCGGCTGTTATTTATATCCCATATCATATAAAACAATAAAAAACCAATATGCGTGGCTTCCTGAAGCTTTTGCGAGGGTGGCAGCTCATTATTTCACATAGACAGAATCATCTGTGATTTCCCACCAGCCTGTGATCCTGTGGCAACATGTCAATATGCAAAATCTCCCTGCAAGCTCTACAATTGGCTGGTTTTAATTTATATTCACACTGTGATAGGTCCATTAAGGCTGCAACATGCACACAGCACATGAGGCTGTTTCCATGGCAAATGTGTCCTGTATGTCTGTGTGTGTTTTGACTTAATATGTTCTGCAATTTTTACAGGCACATAACATTAGTCACACACACATGGTTAGTTAATATTTACATTTTTATGTGCCTTTTTTCCTTTTCCATTTATCTTCCTGCATCTTTTACTTAACACTTCCAAGGTTTATCCCTAAAGCTAATTTGGCTAATTTGTGCCTCTTTTGATAAAAAATAAAAAAAGCTTTTCAAAGCTTGTTCTCCAAGAGTAAATCAACATATTGAAAAATACATATTCTAAGTAACTAAGATGCCAAATTTCCCATTTAAGAAAACAAAGACAGAAAAGAATGCAGTATTTTTATGAAACAAACGTCCTGGTCATTTATCCATCTACAGCGTGCAATGAAAAATAAAATGCTTACACAGAATTGGATGACTGACCTTGGAGGCGGGACTGAAATGAGGAGGGAAGCGAAGGTTTAATACATTAATCTCTGAGGCAGATGTGTGTCTGTCATCTGGTGAAATGAAGGGGGTCTGAAACTGGTGTGCTGTGACAACTGTGACAAGACACCCCAGCGTTCAATCTGACAAAGTGACAAGAAGGAATTAGAAAGCTTGGGGATGGACACCTAAACCTGTATCGCTGCATCTGGAAATGGAGAGATGAAGCCGAGACAGATGGTGTCAGAAAGAGCCTGAAACGTGAAGAAATATGGCCATTGTACTCAAGTGTTTATTCACAAATAACTCACGTGTACTGAAACACACACAACACGTTTATGGACGGGGATCAATCCCATAAACAACGTATATGGGAAGGCATGAGGTTTGTAGGAGGTTGAGGAGGCAAAGAGGTTTGCATCTTTCACAATCGGTTAGTTCAGGAGCAACGTTTATACAGTAGACATGGAAATATGCTACAGCATTGTACAATAGCTACAGACATGTTGAAGAGTGGATATTGTACATTTAGAGTTTTTTTTTAAATCTGTTTTGACTATAGAGGAGTTAGGTGTTAATAGTTTGATATGATATGAAATATGAGCAAAAAACTCTCACACACACTTACAATACTGAAGGTTTATACTTACATTTGTGTCAGGTATAAAGCAGAAGTCTTATAGATACAAAAGGTCATATGAATATGATCACAATTTTGACTCTAAATGCAGTTCCTGTTCATCTTCTACTCATTCGTCCTTTTGTTTCAGTTATTACAAGTATTGACTTATCAGACCCTTTGCTCAGTAAATACCCAGGTGCAGGCATCAATGAGTGTGTGACGATGAAAAAGTGTAAAAATGACAAGTAAGAAATAGAGAACGAAAGAAGCATGGTGACGAGGTGAAAAAGGAGGATATAGCGATAGAGATGTCGGCTGAGAGCCACAGCAGCGTGACATAGAGCAATCGATCGGAGAAGGTCAAACAGAGGGGAAAGCTGTTAGCTCATTGTTGATTAGCGCTGATAGGCTAACACTACACCATCCTCTTGGCTGCCCTATGCTGTTTATTTACTGCTGCTCTTGCAGGGAAGCAAGAGGGGAAAGGCAGGCTGATAGATGGCTAGTGCTACTGAGGAGCCAACGCCTGTCTGCCAGAGGATTTATATGCCAATTAATACCTGCACTGCAAAACTGAGATCATTACACTGCATAAGTGTATTCTCATGGTGACTCTATGAATCTTTTGTTAATAAAACAAATATTGTGGAAGGACTGGCGGAATATTCAGTCTGCTCCTTCTCTCTCCATTTCTTCTCTCCACGTTGCATTTTCCTTTTTTTTTTTTTTTTTTTTATTCCTGCATCCTCTACCCATCCCCACCTCTCGCTCCTCTCCCTATGTATTGCTTTTTTTTCCCTCTCTTTGCCGCTTCTCTCTTCCCGTTGTTGTCATGCCAACTTCCCAGGAGACATTGTTGTCATGGATACCGAGCGGCAGGGCAGATCAGCTGATGTCTGGTGTCGTTCAGGCATGTGCACAAATCGCTCTCCTGTATGTGCAGCCTTTTCCTCCTATATCACAGTATAGCTTATTTGTGACCCCTCCGGCTCACATTCTCATCATGCTCCTTCTCTTCTTTTATTTATTTTTTTCCCCATTTTCCATTTGTTCACAGCTAAAAAAAATGTCTATACTTAGAAGAAGTAGAGGGTCCCTGACGTCTGCTGCTTTTCAAAGTATGCATATTCATCAGCATACATGAGATCAGGACAAGGAGCTGATGAAGCACAAATTATATGTGTTAATACATTCACTAACATCCTAGAGGAAACTTGCAAGGGGCATTTATTTGTTTTGCCCTGCAAACATTGCTGGTTAGTTCACACCATGAAAACCTGCAGCATTCAGCTCATTCAGTTATATTCATTTAATTACTGAGCGTCTCACTGCTTTTTCCCCCCTCTATCATTACTTTGCTGCTGGGACATGTTATATAACCAATACTTTTTTTGAATAAGAATAGAAAGAAAGAGTTGGAGTCATGTCCTCATAAAAACTGTTGTGAGTGAATTTAAAAGAGAGCGCTCTTCACCATAAACATTATGTTCCTGCCTGTACTTTAACAAACTGCCCATATTCCACTTCTAGTCCTTCACTAGCTGTTTTCCCACAATACATCCATAGTCAGACTTCAGGACAGAGGTCTTCTATCAGAAATCAAGACAAAAAAATTATCATTTATGTTAAAATTTTGTACCAATTAGAACACGTTGAAAGGTATAATACAATATTCCTTCAAGTAAAATGAACAGGCCTGTCTGAAAACATTTTGTGGATTTGTACAGTATCAAGTGTATCCAATAATTTTCAATGTAAGAGAAATCTGTTTCAGTCTAATGACTTGTTCCATTTGGGCTCCTCACAATAGCATTATATCCTCTTTATTAACATTGTTTTCAAAATCACTGGCTGTTTTTTTAGAATGAAATGAGTTATACACATGAACATTAAAAAACAGCATATGAATACCTCATCTGCTAACATGGTTTCTATCTGAGTCTCCCATAATCCTTTATGACATTACAACCTATTTCATTGTTTTTATTGAGAGACCCATAGTTGTAGCATTAAAGATATCTGCTCACTGTAAAAAAAATTTGACTTTATTTGAAGAAAATTGTATTGTCAGCTTTTTGATCCTGTTATAAATATGCTATCAGTTACACTTAAGATGTATGTGACTTCAAAAGATAATTTCTGAAAGATTAAGAAAGTCACAGTTCATTGCAAACCCATTGAAGTATCAGACTGTAAAGGCAGGTACTGTAAATAGAAATTCATTGTAGCTGTCTCTCTCCAGTTTGCAGCTTCAACATGGCCGGACTGTAGTGATTTTATTTCTTTTAATACTTTTTCCACGTTGCTCTCGATGAACAAAGTGAAACACATCGAGGTAACAGTCAGTCTGGTGTTAATGATGATGTGTCTGGCGAGAGATGCAGTCCACTGAGCTTATTTGACTTCACTTTTTGACTTTTAAAATACTTGACAAACATTAAATGTGTAAATGTTAGAATTCTTTGATTGCTGTTCATATTCTTCCTGAACTTAGCTCCCATAGAGCACAGTGGAAGGAGCAGGACTCTCTGTTTGATAGATAAATACACTATATCCCCTTATTTTAACTCGCAGCTTTAAAAATAAACCGTGTAGATTTGTCCAAACCTATTCAGTAGTCCCCTTTATGCAGATCCTTCCTATCCATAATATTATAATTTCAGAGTTTTGTCATATTAGTGTGGACCAGTCAGACAAACACTTGAACAGATGTCTGGGCAGATAAATAGCTTTGGCAAATTTCGTACTCGGGGTAAAACTGATTTGGTGAATCAAGACAGAAAAATTAAACAAGGAAACGAATCAGAATGTATCATTACCCGACTCATTAGAACACCGACTGTCGTTCCAATCAATTAAGCCTTTAATATAAATGTAAATGTAATCGGCTCCTTGTAATTAACTGTGGGTGGATTGCAAGACAGAGAAGCAAGGCTCTGGGCTTTAATTCATGGTGATTATGTGAAGTGTCATGTTGTAACCAAATAAGCTAGCTGGTTGCTTAGCCTTGGGAAGGAACCTGTCTCTCCCTGTCGTCCCCTGATGGAGGGAGAGAA
Organism: Apogon talboti; assembly: GCA_037367365.1. Classification (NCBI taxonomy): domain Eukaryota; kingdom Metazoa; phylum Chordata; class Actinopteri; order Kurtiformes; family Apogonidae; genus Apogon; species Apogon talboti. The sequence goes on from JAPQRQ010000012.1 coordinate 15,291,267, forward strand.
CAAATGTGTCTCTGCATTGCACTCGGGTGAAGGGATATTAATGCACCTGCTTTGCTGCCTCCTGGCTGTTTCCTCACTATACACTGCCTCGGTTCAGCGTAAGAAAGACAGATTAGGAGAGAAATAAATGGCTTGAAACCTAAGGGAGGGAAGAGCACCAAGAGTAGAAATGGGATAAAGGGAAGAAAGATGCAGTATAAGAGAATAAAAGGAAAACACGGATAGAGGAGTTAATGAGAGCAGACAGGGCCCCCTCCTCTTGAGATGTGTTTACCTGTGAACATATTGGTTTATTCCTGTTGTGTATGCTTTGAAGCTAAAGCGAAACCATCCAACCGCGAGGCTGGGATTCCCCTCTCAGCCCTGCTGGTCTTCACCGGTTTGTGGTTTGGCAGCTTCGATTAAAAACGTTTGATTTGTCCTTTGGGATGCTCATCATTTCATCATTACTGCTGATTTAAGCCTCGGATGCGAGAAGTCACACACACACACATCGATAATCTACAGATATTTTTTAAAGCTTGTTTGATCTGTGTCTTTTAACTTGAGAAATACAAGGCTGTAGAGATTTTCTTGTCTTACTCTTCACATGCTCGGTTCTTTAAAGCTAAACCATATGTCTAAACCCTAAAATCCTTACAGATGAACAGATGAATACACCAGTTGATAGATTATAGGTTTGCCAAGAACCCAAACGGTGCCATGGCCTTTGGGGTGTGCCAACGCATATTCTCTACTATACACTTACATCTGCGCTTGCATATGTACAATCTATGCCTATTTTCACAGCCTGTGTGATGTTTGTCTATTTCTTCACGCATTTTCCTGCTATGTTTGTACATATTTATATTTAGGATAGAGCTGTCATCAGCCATGGACAAATCCAATAATGTGATCCGATAGTCACATATTTGTAGTACCAGTGTCTATTGTTTTGTAAGTCATTATGTGGGAAAGATAAACCGATTTTTGACAAAAATGTGCCGCATTCATATGATTGATTACACATCACAAGTAAATGCTTGTCAACAATGAAAAGATAAAATAGCGTACAGTTATTTAGAAACTTATGAATCCCTCCAGTTTTATGCAAAAAGAGAAAGGAAATATTGTTGAAATACAGTGCCTGACCAAAAAAAACACAGTATTCTGCCTTAAGTTTTGATAATGCAACACATTTGCTGTGGCATTGTTCATGTCACACAATGCCTATGCACTGTCACACAACATTTATTTCTGTCCAATGTTACAATAGTTTTCCACCAAGTTCTTGTATGCATGATGGGAAATACAAACTGCTGTGTAAATAGTAAATACCTGGTCATTCAGTGTATTCAGGTAGTCATCTGACCTCATTCTATGGACAGAACAATGCTGAAAGGAGACTTGACCCATTGAAGCAGCCCCAGATCTTAACACTGCCCCTACAGGCCTGCACTGTAGACGCTAGGCATGATGGGTAATCTCTTAATCTGCCTCTCTTCTCACCCTGGTGCCCCCATCACTCTGGAACAGGGTCACTCTGGAGTCATCAGACCACATGACCTTTTTCTATTGCTCCCACGGGGCAAAGACATCAGCTCCGAAATGAAGCTAATGTGAACATATCTTCACAAGCTACTGGTTTCTAACTGGCATTTCAGAAACCAATGGGTGACGGTTACTCCGTCTACTATACACAGTCCAATATTTATGCTCTCTATCAAACTGATGGTCGTTTAAGAAATGAGAAGCTACAAAGTGAAGCATATTAATCACTGCAGTTATTTTTGAATGGAAGGCTCTGAAATATTTGCTTATTCAATCCAAATACTCACTTTTTTGGATTGGCAGTGCAGTATTTATTGAATGTAATTTCTTTTTTGATTTGTCAGTTTAAATGCAATTCAGCAAAATTTTGTTCAAAGTATGTGTTATTCTGCAAATTCTTATTAAGATTTAGAATTTTTTTAGGTAAATGAGGTCCAAATATCAGTTAAGTTTGTTGTTTATAACCAATAATAAGTTTGTAAAAATTGTCTTTGTCTAGCCATAATTTGTATTGCTATGTAAGTTTTAAGTACCCGGTTTGTGTGTGTTTGACTGCACATGTCCTCTCTTGCCTTGCCCCAGGTGACAGGAGTGAGTGTGTCCCCTGGGAAGGACCAGCTGGTTGTGTTCCACACCAAGGACAGCAGGGACCTCGTGGTGTGCCTGCAGGGCATGGTGCCTGCCAATGAGAGCCGCATCGGGGAACTTGTTGGCACCCTGCTTAGCCACTTCAAGAGGTAAGGGCAGGAGGCAGCGAGTGGTGGTACGTGTGATGGAACGAGATCAGCACGTAGAGCATGTGACACATGGCCGGTCGGTGTCCATTCTGACATGTATGGTGTAGTGCAGAAGTCATCAACTGCATTTGTCCGACGGCTAGCATTTTTCTAACCATACACTAGACATAGACAGAGACATAGACAGACTTTATTGTCATCAAGTATGCACAAAGTGAATACAGAACGAAATGTCGCTGCATTCAGGCTCCACACAATAGTTAAGGATATATATTAAAAAAAAAAAGTATACTAATTAGTGTAAAGTGCAGGTATGTCTACAACTAGTGATTAAAAATATATAGGCATTTGTCACTAATAGACAAAAGTATTATTGTGCTGTAAATTATATCATTTTAGACCTAAATAGAGTATTATTTTTTTGATAGTATTGTGAATTGTTCTGTTTGGTTTTGTTCAGTACTTGCTAATAATAAGATGACAGATGGATCTGAGTCATACATGTATTTCTAGCTCAGTTGTTTGTTATGTTGCTTCTGTATCAGAAGAAAAACACTCCATGTATTACATATCAGTGATGCAACATGCACATATTTTCTAAAGGTGTTCATAGTGAGTGAACGGGATAATCGCCGGTTTAGTAGAATTCCCGCCGAATTCTCATTAACTTTAAAACGCAAGACTTGTAGGATTAAAATAATAAGTGGATATCCACGAGGCTAAAGTGAATCCCGCCCTCTTTCATCTGAGTGGATCAGATGTATTGTCCCCACTTAAACCCAGTGGTCTTCAGATTCATCACGACGGGGCCTATTGTTACCTCCTTCTTTACCGTTATTTACAAAACACTATGTAAAATCTATTAGCAGTGGTTCAGATGTGGGGATTATGAGGATTATGGTACACAGTCACAGCAAGCAACTACCCTTAACTGAACTGTAATGTTATTTTAATGTGGGCTCGCAGTTCTTTTCAGGATCTTGCCATTGACCTGTGTATTGTACCGGTGATTAGTCCAAAGTAAAATATTTAATAGGATGCTGGATTATTATCCTTTGGCGCAGCAGCAGCAGCAGTGATACACCTTTTCACACGAGTTCAGTTTGGCTTCCTCCCGCCTCATTTATTGCATTTTAGTGTAGTTCAGCTGAGGTGAGTGCTGCTGCAGTAGGTCTGACTTCATCTCCCACTCAGTGAGGGAAAATTAGGCAGCCGCTCACTTACATAATCAACAATATGCAGCATTTTCCTGAATTCAGTCCATTTTAAGGTAAACAAGGAAGCTATGCTTTCTATAAGGGAAGGGTTTATTCGCTGACTAATACCAAGACATTATGATATTTCTCTTATCACATTATTTTGCAGATTTTGCGTAATGAGAAGCCACGTATGTGTTTTTTACTACCCTACATTTTTATTTAAATCAATAAATAGGGATTGCCAACGTAAAATGTGTATATTACAGTAAGTGGTTTGAGTTCCCTCCTCCTTTATTATGCTCATTATCTAAGTTCATTATGATTTTGTGTAGGAGTGGATAGTTATATCTCCTTATGTTATTATAGACTTTACTATAGAGTATATTCATAACTGTGTTGTAAATCATACACTATTCCATTGGGTTTGACTTGACTGAAATAATGTGAGAAAGTCTGAAATTCATGGTTATTAATTTCCCGAACTAATCCCATTGTCACCACTTAAACCCAATGCACTTTGTTGGACTAAGAGTAAACAAATCCACCAGTTAATTACACGTACCCATTTTTGACAGTTCATTTCTTACCTAATTTGCTGTATGGGCTTTGATAGAGGGTTTTTATTTGAATGAATAGTGGTGATTCCTTCCAGTGCATTCTGGTCAAAATGGATTGGTGTGGCTTTTCATCAGTAAAGAAGCAAACAGTCTTAATCTTTGGATTATGTTTATTTTGGGATTTTCTGACTCCAGTAACTGGAAGAAGCTGCAGGCATCAAAATAATATAATAATATAATATGTAGATGAGACCACAATGTCACATTTCTGTTGTTCCTGGTAGAGGTTTGTAAGGAAGAGGGAATACATATCAAACAAAAACCTGCTGTAAAAGGAAAATTCAACAAATGTGTAACTCTGTAATGGAGATCAGAAAACTATGGTAAAAACGCTGCAAGAAATCAGATTAAAGAGAAAAGCTGTTGTTTTATGTTTTCAATTCATTATATTGTTTTTAGTCTTTCAGTTTGTTTTTTATTTCACTTTAGATACATGAAAGCACAAGTAGTTTTATTTTTTCAGAAGTTTTAGTCATTAGTTCTGGGTATTATGTAGAGAGCCTTGAGTTACATAACCTGAAAAACACTGGCTGAAAGAAAAAAATATATCACGCATAATTTCAGAAAACTGCTGTTTAATATAGGTTCAACCTGGTTTATTCTTAGATGCATTAAACCACTGGCATCGGGGGAAAATGACATTACATCGTTCAGTGGATATTCAGTTGAGTTTTTGTGTTTCTTGTTTTTATTTTATTTGAACCAAAGTATTTTTTCACAGCTGGTTGTAGTTTCTGTTGTAGTTTTCGATGGTGAAACCCGAAAAAATACCGTCTGATGTTAATTACTGTAATGATTAACCAATTCATTCCATTTGATGACTCTTTACTTCTGCTGATCATTGCTTTGATGAAGCTTGTTTTGGGATCTGTGACACTCGTTCCACTGATTATTGAATTGACTATTCCGCAGTCGTCTGGCACATGCATTGATTTGTTCTTGTGTGTCCTTCTATAATTATGTGTCTGTGGGAGAGGAGGATGAGTAGGTGTGCAGGCAGACACAAGTGTCTGCATCTGCTTATCTTGCTGTTCATGTATGTTAAGATGTGTGTGTATGTGTGTTGTCTGGCTGTGTGAATGGAACGTGTGCATGTGCTCCATCATTGCCATTCTGTGATGGTATCTTGCTCTATTGTGCAGCCCATTTCTCTGTAGGTGTCGGGCTGAGAAAGGCCTCCACTGGGCCTCCTGTAATGACCCTCCATGTGCTTTGCATGCCAACTCATCCATCACTGGGAAACACCGACAGAACAAAGGACACACCAGCATATGCAAATGTGTGTGTGTGTTGGTGTTTTTGCAGTTTGCTGACTGCATTAACCTGTGTGTGTACTGGTGCCATTAGTGTGTGTGTGTGTGTGTGTGTGTGTGTCTACATGAGGGGGATTTCCTTCAGAAGTACTGTACATGTGAGTGTTTATGAGTAGCCACACTGAATGCTCTTTTGCGTGCACTGTCCCACCCGTGCAGCTCCCTGTAGATGTGGCTTTAACCTTTATCTCTCCTTGAACATGCTGCACAGTGCACAGTACACACAATAGGAGGCAGAAAGAAGGGCAGCTTACAGCAGCAACAAAGCAACACTTTATCCTCCTCTAAGTGACAGCCAGGCCAAAACAGAATGACACCACCGCTGGGAATAAACCCTCTTCTTGTCAAGGCCCTGTCTACATACTTGAGTTTCCATATGTGTGGTGTGTTTTTGACAGTTTCCAAATCTGCTTGGCAGTAATCTGTTTTTGTGTTTCACAAATTTAGATTTTGCTGAGGACTGAAGTGGTTTAATTTTGAGATTGTGTCAAGGCTGGCACACTTCAGAAAACACAGAAACTTATCAATGCCACAAAGTTGCCTCAGACAGAAGTGATTCAGAGATTTCTGCCACACATACATAAGTAGATAACCCTCTTATCAGCCATGACGCACCAGTTGACTAGAGAAATTCAGAAATACTTCATTCTTATTTTGCATAAAAAGGAGGGGGATTAAACTCCCATGCCTTTAGCCTCCCTCCTCCCTCTCCCCATCCATTTTTTCTTTCTCTTTCATGTTTTTTTTCTGCCTCCTATTTTTGACTATATCCCCTTTGTACTGATCCCAGTCTGTTACTGAACCCCTTGCGGCTCTCCTCTGCTTCCTCATCTCCCCCTCACTCTCTCTCTGGCTCTTTCTCTCTCTCTCTTTCTGTCTCTCAGTCCTCCCCCCTTTTCTCCCTCGGCTCCCTCTTCTTCATTTCTGGAAAGGAGGCAATGAAATATTTAAGGCTGTGCTGCCGTTGACGCCTATATTTAGATGAGCCAGAGCCAGTTCTCCTTTTTTTCTTGTGTGTGTGTATGTGAGTGTATGTGCTGACATCCACTCCAATGGCACTGACTGCAGCACTCCCACCCCTCCACTGCCAGGAAACCAAAGCAGAGAACCTGCATCTGTCGCATGTGAACACAGCAAAGTCAGTGATGTATATATAGATGCATGTTCAAACCATGTTTATTGTTTTTTCTCGAAAAGTTACAACAAGGAACAATCAAACAGAACCCCGACGGCCGTACCCATGGCACAAAAAGACAGAAATAACACAGTGAACACATACATCCTTGAGGCCAGCAGAATAAAGTATTTTCAGACTCTTAACCCTTGGTTGGTCACGTGGCCTATTCAAACATGAATGGTCATGTCATATAAGCTATATTTAGAACTTCAAAA
>JAPQRQ010000012.1:15382446-15393330 GCA_037367365.1 Apogon talboti
ATATGATATTATATATATACTTTTACATGTTGTCTTTTTGTTTTGTCATGGGATCCAGAAATAAGATCAATCAAGCAACTAACTAACATATATTTAATTCTTTTTCAATAATTTTTCTAACAAATGTCTTAATTAATTCAACAACTCCTGAACATATACATTCATTCCAGGCAGTGTAAACTTCACACTATTCATCACTGATTCTTTTAAGTTCTTCCATATTTCCCGAAATAAAATTATAAAGTGTTGATTTTAAAACACAGCCTCCACTATATGACACCTTTTGTAACCAAACAATATTTTTATTTGTAACTGTAACTTAATTGTTTTTTATTTTTATCACAGCAACCGCAACAGATAGTATCTTTTTTGGGATTTAATTACGTAATGCCATTACACCAAACGCATTACTTCCCAATACCTTTAAGAAAATACAACAATAAAAATCTGAACTTTCAAAAGGCATGATAATCTACCTTTATCCAACACGGGGCCAAAGATGGCCAGGTTGTCCTTGATGGTGGTGCAGTTCCATCGACGCCCCCTGAACTGGTGCTGGCATTCCTGTATCCCCAGCTTCACACCTTCAGCGACACTGGGCATGATCTCAATGTAGTTGCGGCAGAAACGCAACTGCTTGGGCACAAGGCCAGGGATAGAGCCGCACAGGATGGGTTGGGAGCCCAGAGACGAGTACTGCTGCCCAAGGGCAAGGGACCTGTGACAACCAGAGAGGAAAGGCATGGTTTGGTTAGATCTGCAGGGTCTAAAACCACGACTGAGAAATGTGAACTGAAAATAAGAAGAGATGTCACTTAGCATCAGAAACAGCAAAATATCCAACATGACACACCATCATAGCAGGATTAAATAAATGAAAAGCCTCATGTCTCACACACACATAATGCTCTCTTACAGATTTTAGGTCTTGACATGTCAGGGAGGCCTCTGTGGAAGTCAAAGGGAAACTGCCTTCCTATATATGTGTCCTTAGCCCTGAGTGAAGCTAAACTGTTTTTATTAATCTAGTTTATCCTAATAGCTCTTGTTTATTTTGCTCCGTTTTTCTTGCAGGACATGGAAGGTTACCAAACACCCTTCAGGGCAGTGATACACACTAGTAGTGCTGACTTTTCAAAGCGTTCCCACTTGTTAGTCGACACAGATCCTGCTGATCTAACAGATAGTGCACAATAACCTGTCTGCTCCCTGTTTGGGAAAAGCCCCCTTATACCATTTTAATTATACGAAAACATTTGCCTTTACAGTTCTAACATTAATTTGTGGTTTTCCTCTGGAGCTGTTTAGTGAATTGACAGGTTTTGCAGCTGTGGCTGCTGATAATGGACTAAGAATATGTGAAGCTATGTGCTTTACCAGAAGGCTCGTGCAGATGTGCCTAAGCAGGGATTAATCACCACAATGAGACAGCCAAGATCAGCTTGTGATGCCAGAAACCATTATAGTTTCATTCAGGTAATTAATTTTAATTACCTTCTATTTCTCTTGAAATAAAAGAGAGAAAAAGATGTTTGCTGTACCTATGTTTTAACACGCTTTTTGTGATGACAAGCTCGAACAAAACTGCACAGTTTCTAGAAGAACCTTCAGCATTTTCTGTGTATTTGTGACCTACTTCCTTCTTTAATAAACACTGTCTTTCTGTCTTTGAAAAGATAATTATTTGTAACTGATGACTAGTTGTCAGTAGATGTATGTGATCAATAAGTTCTTACAGTGTTTAAAGCAGATGAACCCGGTTTGAGCTGCCCATTAAATGTGACAGGAGGGGGCTTTACCGGTCCGACTCTCCAACACTGAGTCTGATCGGCCAACATGGCGCTCAAGGCCATGAGAGCATCATAGGGGAACAATTGACGTTGATCAGATCAGAGCGCCACTCAGGATGACCTCAGGACCCCCGCGGGGCGCAACCCAATCATAGCAGCCATGACTCTGACAGATGAGTGCAGCGCAGAGCCCCACCCCAACACAAAAGTCAAGCCATTGAAGTCATGGGGAAAAAATCCCCCCTCAGAAAGGTTCACAGCTCATGTGCGTTTTTGCTTTCTACATATGGCAACAACCCACTCCCTGCCCCCACCACCCATCACCCCTCTCTCTTTCCCTGCATTGTTTTTTTGATCTCAGGTGAGCATTGTTACAACAGGCTCCCAGGTATCTACATTTGCCAATAAAGATTACACACTTGGACATGAAGCTCTGTTTTTTTTTTTGTTTTTTTTTTTTTTGCTTTTTGCAGTTGGCCAAAAAATCAGCTATGAGCTAATTATATTTTGGCTTTCAGATTAGCAGTGGTACGACGCTCTACAGTCAATATGAAACTGTTGCACAACAAGCTGTTATGTAAACTATGCAAAAACGTCAAACATTACCATGCCCAAAGAAAGCCTCGCCTTGTTCATATCCGAGTTAATATTTTAAATATAGTGCGGTCTGATGTTCCCATGTAAAGTTGGTAATTCTACAGCATCCGTCAGTCTATATCCATGTCGTGAGTTTATTCAGGCAAACACAGCCACATTAGCTCATCTGCTCGGCCCAGTTCCTCTAACATCACTACGTTCAAGTGTTGCTGACTTCACTCTGTCTGGTGACTGAGTGACTAAGGACTTAATTACACTGTCTGCTCGCTTGGTTACTGCCCATTAATTTCTCAGTCATGGGATGGACCAAAAGGGATGATGCTCTTCTCAGACTCATGATATACACTCTGGTGTCATATACTTCCTACAACATGAGGACACTTGAGGGACTATCTCTCCTACATAGGAGTGCTCCTGTATCTGTGCTCTTCCTCAGTACAGAAACACCACCGTGCCGGCCGATGCATTCAGGTTCCATTCAGGACAGCTACACTGCTTGCCTGCCTCTCAGACATTCTGGCTTAAGTAGTGACTTTGGGATTTCTGATGGAATCAATTAGCTAACCGCATGGGACTTTGTGGTGGACATAGTATGTTGAGACTACAGACTGTGGATCTGCCAGCCTATTTGTTTTTGTTTGCAAAGGATGCGCCTGACTTGATCCGTATGGACAGATGAGATCAAAGGGATATCTTTTTGGCTAGGTGCTAATGAGAGTCTTAACCCTGAAGGGTTATGAGGCGTATCATGCAAACAGACGCATGCAGACGCACGCATGCAGACCACATGTGTGTGCCATGCTGATCCTGCCTTCTTTGCCTCTGTTCTGGGAAGCCACAAGCAACGTGTCTCAACCCAGTGAGGGAGCAGCAGACGCAGAGACCTCCACAGAGGCAGAATGCCGGGGGAATCTGCTGCAGGGGACGAGACTCGCAACAGAGCTCCAGCAAACTGCAGGGTTTGGCAGGTGCATGCCCAGGCACGCCCGTATGGGGCCTCTACTGGCCTGGGGGGTTTACGGCTTGGTTGGGGGTTTTCTCTGTACCTAAACCATGCTGATGTGTGAAAGTATGTTGGGCCACTGGAAACCACAGAAATGAAGCAGAGGAAACAAAGGGATTCCACCACACACCTTGAAGCGTGGAAATTCATGCAATCAGGACTAACACTGTAAACAAAAAATTGACTCCTTTACATAGTGATTAACCACTCCCAACACACTAAAAACACTGCAATCTCTGCCACTGAGTCTAGCTCCGTCTGAGTCAGGGGATGATTCAAAGAACCTCGTACTGTCAGAAATATGTTGCCGCTATTGTGGGAGGTCCTCATTACAAAGCCCACATGGCCTTTGCAGAGATGAGCTTTCTTTGTGAGACAGCCTATTGTGTCCAGAGGCACAAAAAAGTAACAGGTGACCCTCTGAACCTGTTGAGCAGAATGTGACACCTGACCTCAACGCCTTAAGCCTAATGGCTTGTAGAAACATTTTGAAGGCCATGTCCAGGGTCCATATGATGCTATAGACCAGACCCAAACTGTGTTACATTCATCAATAAAGGTGCGAAAATGAGGTAATCACAGACTGGATTACTGTACACTATTATTATCTGATTATCTGACACTGTAAAAGATCTGTCTTCAGGTTCTATTACTGCACATTATCCTTTTAGTGTTGTTGTATTACTGATTGCTAGTTCTATGTAGAAATCATAATTTATTTGTACATACTCATACAATCTTCCATGAGAATAGTTACGAGTCCAACAAATCTCATATTACCACATATTTTAGGTCATCCCTTCCCAAAGACTGGATCAGAACCCACAATTGCGTCAGCAAGAGATTTGTGTTGTATTGTTTCACCAGATAAATTTGCATTTAAAGCTTTTCAAAACTTTTCAACAGGAGGTGTTTTTTAGTAGCTCTAACATTTACTCTAATAGAAAGGAGTATGTTCTGATGAGAGGGAAAAAGCACAAGTTACTTTTTTTTTCTTCAATAAAACATGGTACATAGAATGAAGTTGTGATTTACTTTGAAGTAAAGTATTTCTCTTCTAAAAGGTGGGTTTATCCAATCCAAATTATATCATAAAGTGTGGAAGTAAAAATAGTCAGGAACATGTGCATAAATTCTAATGATTCAGAAATATGTCCCTGTCATTTTTAAAAGGTGCATCGACAGAAAAGAAGTTTGGGAAACACTTTTGTAGATAACATCTCTCTCTCTTTGTGTTTTATCACTCAAGTATGAATGTTTGTAGAATGAGTCAGGGGAATGAAACCGGATAGGCCTATAAAATAAAATTCTAAACTTCACCCTCAACTAAACCAGTTTGTATATAGTGATTGTTGACGATGAATACCAATCATTTTCCCCATGTCTGAACAAGTTAACTTATTGCATTATACAGAAATTAATAAATGTTCCCTTACGCTGGGTTTGTGCCTAAAGCGATGAGTGCCAAGTGTGTTTTCTCACTGCTGCTGTGAGAGCCAAGGCCTCTGCAGTGGCAGAGTCAGAGAATATTCTTTGCATTAAACTCTAGTCTACCTCTAATTTACCTCTATATGTTGACGCCGCAACCCAAATTGTCAGATTTGCCCGAAGGCCACAAAGTTGCATAAAGAGGCCCTGGCAGAGGAGTCGGAGATGTGCACAGAAAACATTGCCATCAGAATCTCATTTAGAAGTCCCACAACAGAGTCCACAGAGAGATAAAGACACTCAAAAGAGAATAAGTGGGCCAAGGAAAGTTGCCGGCTTTGCCCGAGGATGGGACTTTTCCTTGTGGAGGGAGGAATGCAAAGCTCCTGTCTGTGTTTTGTTGTCTTCTCTTTTTCTTTGGCACACTTTTGATTTGTAGTCCAACAGCTCCTGGCTGATCAGATAAAAAATGACAGGACCCCTGAAAAATGTTCCAACCTGTTCTTTCTTTCTGTTCTTCCTCCCCTCCTCTTCCCCTCTCTCTCTCTCTCTCTCTCTCTCTCTCTCAGCCTTACTCTCCCCCTCTCTGGAGGCTGCTGCACAGAGTCGGGACAATGAGTTCCTGCAGTCAGACGTATGGAGATGGGGAGTGGGAAATTGAACGGTAGTGTTGTAAACTTATGAACCTGCCTATGAGGAAACGAATGTGAGTCGCAGTAGCTCTACGCAGGAGAGTATGAGGCTCTGGCAGCGTGTCTGTCTGCAGGTGCACCGTCTGTAAGTGGACGGTACAACGTCTGGGCTGTTGTGACAGTATAGCGCCTGTCTGAGTGACCCATGAGAGGGTTCAGATGAAACCCGGTTCAACCAGGGCATTGTTTCCTGCCACTGCTCATTAGGCTCGACGTGTCAACACCGGTGCTTGAACTGCGCGTAGTAATGCATCCCTATACGACTCATAACTCATAATGATCACCTGGAAGTGTCTATGAGTGTATGTCTGGAATTTGTCTGCAGAAATTTCAGACCGCACAACATGTCTTTTAAAGTAATTAATAATGTATTTGCTGCTGATTTTCACATACTTGGGTGTGAATTTGTTTGGATATACCTAGTTAACAATGTTTGCCAGGCCACAGCTATTTCTCTCAGGCAGTACTCGCATTGGTTAATAACTCTAACCTCAACTCTGATTCTGTTCGTCCCATCTTTACAAAAACAAATGTCATGCATATTTTCACCTCTTCGTTTTTACCTTTGAAGCCCGGAGGTGTTTAATGTTTGCAACATGTATTTCACTATGATTTTGTTACTCATGACCGCTGACAGGTATAGACTTGCACTTCTGTCTGAAATAGTGATAAATTAGGACGCTTTTTAGCAATAATATTCCAAACATACTCATCAAAACACCCCCTTTTTATCACACTGTATTGCTCTTTATTTCTGTAGGTTTACCGCTACTTGTTTGGTTGACCTCTTGTGTTTCACCGCTTTTACCGTCCACAGGTGTGACCAAGACGTCTTTGTGTATGACCCTGTGTGTCAGAGAATTGACTCCGCGAATAATTAACCTCTGTAATAACCATACAAGGTGAGATCAGGCAGGTAATGAAGACTTAAAATATTTGTGTGTGTGTGTGTGTGTGTGTGTGTGTGTGTGTGTGTGTGTGTGTGTGTGTGTGTGTGTGCCTTCACACGTGTCCTAATGATCTCGTAGCCCCTGGCCGTTGCAGGTTTCCCTTTGAGGAACTGTCCTGGCCTGTGTTTTAGTGCTGCTAATAGCGGTGCACTGGGGGACTTTGTCATTTCCTACAAGAGTGCATTGAATGTGCTTTGATGGTGGGTAAAGATTAGGACTCAACTTCACTGCTTTGAAATACCATTCCCCTTTGAACTTCTCACCTAGCTCGGGTTTGAAAGGGTTGTGTTTTCTTGCAGATTTGTCCGCTAAAGAAAATTGACTGAATTAACATTTTGCTGTTGCTCTGTTAAATTGCTGTAAGTCAGGAGAGCTGAGTCTATTATTTGTCTGGTTGTTATAACATTTAGGGTATTAAAATGCAATAAAAAAATGTTTTATCAAATTATTCTGCTTTCTGTTTTTAAAAATGGTGCTTATTTATTTTATACTCCCCGTCTCCATACAAACATGACGGTGTAGAGACATATCTCTTGGGCTTTTACCTCAAAATTGTCTTTGACCCTGGCTCCATAGCAGATTTCAGCCATTCATAATGAAACCCTGAAGTTTCCTAAGAATGACATTCTTCTGGACGTCCCTGCTCTTTTCTTTACCTTCCACTGCACTGTGTGGAGAATAAAGCCTGAACATCCTTGATCTTTTCTCACAGGACTGGAGACGGAGGATTTTCTCGCCGTAAGAATCATTTAAGTGATCCCTTTGCCAATGGCAGGGGTTTTTGGAGTTGAAGATTGGATTCGAGGTGTGGAGGTGGGGGGTGTCAGAGTCAGATAATGACATTCCTGAGACCCAGAGATGGACCTTAAAGCCCAATTTAAGCTGCTCAGGTTTAATTGTAAGATCAGTAGCAGAGTAAACCCAGATAGCTTTCCCCGCGTGCCTTTTTCATATGATCGGATGCTTTATTTAGGCACAATATTTTACCTTAAGGACACTTAACTGAAAGGTACTGTTCTGTGATTTACAAAACAACCTAGATAATAATATATTAACCCTGCATATTTTATTTAAATGCACTAAAATTGAATTACTAATCTGAAATTTAATCATTTGTTGTTTGTTCTGACTTTACTAATAATATTTATTTGCATAGAAAATATAGTATAAATTTTAACCATAAGAATGGACTGTTTTATTGTTGATGTTTCTCAGCGTTACATCCCTTTATTGCATGATTAAGCTCTAAACTTAATTATTGCAGCTGATCATCATATTGGAATTTCTAATAGTGGAAATATAAACCCCAAAATGTCTGTATGAGGAGGATCAGAGGGCCTGAGATGTATCTAAAAAACTAACATTACAAAGAGGACAAACAAAATAAAATGTACATTCAGTTTACAATGTCCCACAGATTTCACAATGATTATAACAAAGGATTACCTAAATAACAGTTATTGGATTTTCGTGTGGCTGTGGCGTGTGATATGACAAACTTAAGCAGATAATCACTGTTGACGCTCGATTGCCAGTATTGAAGGAAATTCAGCGGACGTAATTCCTCGCTGAAAGTGACTGTCATCATTCACTTACAACCACTACTGTTTACGCAAGGAAGAAAAACACACTGCAGGCTGACAGGATGACTTAGGCTGTGCTGAATATAGCTGATGAGTTAAGCCACACAGGTTTAATGTAATACCAGCTGGGGATCTTAGTGAGTTGGCACTTAAACAGGACAATATTATGTCATAGTCCGCAGATTCAAGTTGTTATATAAAGACATTTTTGAGTGTTTTACATAGGTTAAAAACAAAACAAAGTATTAAGCCTGAACAGATTTTATTCTCTGTGTTTATTGGACTGACACACTGTGATCTGTGGATGATGTGAAAATCAATATAACATTTATCATATATATATATTTATATATGTATATTTAAAAAAAAAAACGGGTTTATAAATTCTGTCAAGCCTTAATGTTTGTGCAAACCTACTGTTTCCCCTGCATTCTTGCATTTCAAGAGAGCAATTTACTGCTTTGTCTCGCTTTCCTAAACACACACCTCATTAGCTTGCTATGCCTTTCTACTACACTTCATCTTTGTCCACGCATATGTGCATATCAGTTGAGTTATTTATGCTCTGTTTTGTTTTCAACACCCCATCTTGTAACAGCAAGACTGTCATGCATAAAGCAGTCAAAACCTCTTTTGCCTCCAACCCGTCCCACCTTGGCTGGAGAATTTATGGCCAAGTCATCGCCCCTGAGACAGAAGCTGAAAGGAGCCTGTCCGGGCCCTTTGCTGAAACTCGGCACCCTTCTTGTTTGACGCATCTCCTCATTTTGTCTGTTTCTGGACATGTTTGACACCACAGGGTGATGCCACTGACAGGGCGGTTTGACACCCATTCCTCGGCATATTCCCAGCCACCTGGAGCTACGGCGCGGCTTTTCATCTCTGTGCCCTCCAAGAAACCCCTACGCCAACGTACACTTCAAAATTTGTTACCCAAATCAAAGGTGGAGCGCATTGTTAAAGTTCGAACATTATACCAGTGTCATGTAAGCTCCTTGAACTGAACAGCTGCAGGTAATTCACAGAGACAGAATCCCAGTTTCTTTGTCACTGTTGTCTGATGGTTCTTGCTTAAGCCAGGAGTGGGTGTAAAGTCCTCTTTGCCATTAACACTTCAGCCCTGTGGCCTGTGTGCTTGGCAGCTGCCTACTCTGTAAATGAAACCAGAAGATGCTCGCGGTTTGGACGGCACTAAGGTGGGACCACATGCTAGTTGGGCTACTAAAAGTGCAGTAGCTCTGACAAGTATTGTGTTGTGAGCCAGAAGAGCTTTGTCATACGCCTACGCAAATATCTCCAAAATAAAAGCTTTATGTTACAAAAGACACCAGAAGCTATGAGGTCAGCTGCATGTAGATGAATTTGTAATGAGATAAACCTCTAAATTTCAGTCGCTGGAGCCAAAAACGATGTGAGATAATTAAACAAAGACTAAAACCCTGCGGCACCTAAACATATTGTCGCTTGACAAATCCTTAGGAGAGGGGGCGGATTGTAGTACAATTGCAAAGCAAAACGATATGCTTAACTGTTGGAAAAATGGATAGATTTATTTACAGCTGATGCCCAATGGCAAAATGTGTGAATCTGATACATTTTCTGAAATTGTGCTGCACTTTTTCAAAAATATGGTGTTAAGTGTGAGCCATAAATTCACTGAAATATTAAATAAAACAAATCAGATTCATTTCATTTGAGGCCCGGCGGCCTGAATGTAGAACACTAGCACACAATAGAAAACAAGACAAATTGGAGCTGATTTTATAAGTGATATGTTGCTGTACTTCCTAAAGCAGTCCTGAAATTACATGGTAGTATTTCAAGACAGAAAAAGATGATGGTCATGGTTTAGAAACAGGATAGCCCCAGCTTTTTTGCAGGTTAGTTGAGGTTCTGTGAACAAGATCAGTGTTGTCATTGTTCCTAAGTGATATATACAGTTTATTTAACAATGACTAATCCTGTAGATTTAACCTGTTAAAAGGAAAAGTCTCTCAAGTCTGTTGACATTTCATATCTTGATGACAACCCCTTACAAATGTGTCTTCTGATTGATCTTTTTAGAAGACATTCACATATTTAACCATATAAGCATTTCCAAACTAAAATGCATCCACTTTGCATCGCAACATATTCTAATATGATAAATGGACCTGAATGTAGAGGGGAAAAGAACGGCGAGCCTTTTCCGTTACACTAGTATTTGAGGTTAAGATTCTTTGGACTGGGCCGGAGAACATTTTTCCACGCAGTCAACTGAAAGTGCACATTCTGCCCTCTCAGAAATGATCATTTGACCAAAAACACTCTCTCTTTATGCGACTATAGGGTCTGATGCTGGAACTCAGGATTGTACTCACCACCAGATGGGATAGCCTCCAAGCACCCGTGAGCTGGACAACCACACACACATCAAATATCCAATCAGATACAAATCCATGAGGTAAGCCTTCTTAGTGTGTAAGAGGGTAAATGGATCAATACATAGAACTTCCAGTAGGCAAAGAAGAAGAAGAGTTTCCAGGAAGAGAAGCTCTGGGGCAGCTTGATTGTTGAATGAGAGGAAAATTAAAATGATATTGAAAAAAAAAAAATCTTGCTCCTGTTTTCCCCCTTCTTTGAGTCGGGCCAGGAAAGTGTGTCTGTCTCCTAGTAGTTAAGAGAATAAGTGTCTCTTACACACATGCACACACGCTCCTACCCGTCCTCTCCTTCCCTCCCTCTCTCTGAGGTTCTTCCCTAAGGTAGATATCTTTTTCTCTCTCTCTCTACTTTTTTCTCCCTCAGGATGCCTCATCCACAGGCCCAATATTAAAGGGGTGGGTGTGGGGGTGGTGGTGG
>JAPQRQ010000012.1:15393430-15416388 GCA_037367365.1 Apogon talboti
GGAGGAGAGGGGAGTAGGGGGGAATGAGGTTTGGAGATGTCAGCTGGCAAGCCAATCACAGAAGATGGCCTTAGGTTACGAAAAAAAATTATTATTCGTTCCCATCTGTCAATCACACGCCACCCCCTGGTAATGTGGAAAAGAAAGGAAAGAGTGAAAAGAGGGAGGGAGAGAGGGAGGGAAATAAGAGAGGGAGGTACAGGGAGGGACACATGAAAAAGGTAGAGTTGTTACTCAACTTGTTTTATCCCTGATCATTGGAAAAAATATTGTCAAAGTTAGTGAAGTGGGCCGGGCTCACCTCTGAGGACCGCATATAGGATCCACATACATGTTGACACTGATTTTTCGGGGGCCGTGCCCTGACTAATTGATCCAAATGTTTGCTCGTACAGCGCTCAAACAGACACGTCCACATATGCACGATCCCACTCATTCACTCAAGGGGACATATACAGTGAATTTTCTAAATTGTTGTCCGCCCACCCCAACAGGGGAGGACATAAAAGGGGGCACAATAAAGCCATAAACTGCGGTGGTGGCTGGGCCAGGCATGCAGGGGTTATATGCTCCAGCAGCCCAAAGGCGACACATTTTACATCAATACTATTGTCATTCTGATGGGCTGTGGGGTGAGCAGCCGTGGGACAGGGGGAGGAGGAGGAGAGAGAGAGACACAGAGACGTAGACGGAGAGAGAGAGTGAAGGAGGAGGGTCGGACACTTGTGATGGACTTGGAATTAGCCTGAAGTAACAACACATTTTATTCACCTAAAAGGAAACTGATCAGAGTGAATACAAACAAGATACCTGGTTGAGATCAAACAAAGTTGGCCGTAGAGATTGCAATCTTGTTCAGAATTCTGTCTCAAAGGATTATCAGTTGGTTCCAAAGAACGGCCACTAAAGATGTTACACCAAAACAACCACAACAGACCATTTGAGAGCAGTAATAAAGGCACTCATCTGTAAACATTCTCTTAAATTGCATTCATGTTCTTGACCATTTCATTTGCCAGCTACTTTCAAACTGGACATTTTTCTTACCATTTGATAGAATGATATTTCTCTTTTATTTTTATTATTTTTAATAATTATTTTTACCATATGTGATGAAATCTATTGTGTGCTATATTGTTATCTTCACTTTGGGTTTTCTTTGTGCAGTTTCCTTTTCTGTGACATAATTTCATAGTTTTCTAAATTCAATATAAAAAGAATGAAAATAACTAATGATTTGACATTCCTTTTTGGGATTTGCTTAGACATGAGCTGTACATTTACACGTTGTGTAACGGCTGATCAGCTGTGCGGGATCATGTAAAGCTGACTTTAGGGAGCGCTGCTTGTAACCATCTGAATTTAGTACATAACTTATTATTTTTTTTAACTCAGTGATTGTTAGACTGATTTGAACAGAAAATTGTGTTACATTTCCGCAGTGTTGCGGAGTTATATAAAATGGAGTTACATGATTTAATATTAGAAAATAAATATAATCAGACTCTTTTACAGTTACTGATAAAAAAAACATGAAATTATACTTAGTATATAATGAAAAAAATGAAATCAGCTTTAAAAAGACTCTAAGATGCAGTATTGGTTTAAATGTGTTTTGAGGACTTTTTCCACTTTTTTTTTTACAGAAGTCGTGATAAGTTAATAAAATCATTACTTTTCTCATTTCATCTTTAACAAGTAATTTGCCACCTATTACATTTCAAAAACTTTCCCAAACCTGCTTAACTGTGTGATATCATGTAGATTTTGCATTAGGGAGCTGTGTTTATAAAGAACAAGGCCAAAAAAACTGAGAAAAATGTTGATTTACTTACTGATCTAATGCTGGTTTTAATCTGAATCATCTGAATCAAAACCATTCCTCATCATTTCTATATTATAGTGACAGACACACACTCCTAACATTTGCCACATTGATACTGATCTGAGTTCCATCTGAAGTGTGTGTTTCCTTTGGGTCGTGGTCACTCTGATGAGGACCTCCAGGGCATGAGTGAGTTTGGTGAACTGAGGGGGCTGGAAGGTCACTCAGCAGGGGCTGGGAGTGTGCACTCTGCAGTGGAGAGGCTGAGTGCCCACTGCAGGGACAGAGCCCACTGACCACAGTCTGGAGGTCAGCGCTGGAGTACCCCTCCTCTACTAACCCCTTCTGTGGTTTATTCCTCCATAACAAAGAAGATGGGGAAACTGTGACTGAGCACTACCACCCTGTTTTGAGAGAGGGTGTGTATGTGTGTGTGTGTGTGTGTGTGTGTGTGTGGGGGGGGGGGGGGGGGGGAGTTCCTCTGAATGTGACAATAATTGATAGGTGTCTTGCTTGCACTCCAGCCAGTCATGGTGGGGAGTCTTCTGCATAATTCCAATAAAGATGACTTTTCAATGCCTCAAGGCAGAATGTGGTATGTCATAGCCGTGCTGACAATGAGGCAGGTCTGTTTTCAATCAAGAACATTGTCATGTGTTACGGCAGCGTCAGAAATGTGCCTAGCTCAGCTCTGGGATTTGGATGACACTTGCTCTGTAGGAGCTATTGACAGTTAGCAGGGCCAGGGATGGATGGGGGGAATGTGACAGTGGTCTAATTTATGAGCGCAGGCAGACGAATCAGTCTGCGGTTTGCATCTGAACAACATTGAAACCACGTTTCCCAGGTTGAGGCCACAAGTGCAGTGGGAACTGTCTGAAAACGCAGCAGAGATTAAGGTCAAGAACATTGGAACCTGATGCTGAAATGAAGTCAGCGTCGCTCGTGATGGTGTTTTGAACGGCGGTGTTTTGTAGAAACCTCCGCTAAGACGGGACTCTGTCTCCGTGTCTGCATCAGTAGGTGCACAAGAGGGGGAGGCACACACAGAGGTCCCCTACCGGGCTGGTTTCTACGGTGACCTGAGAAAGGCCGTAACAAGGTCCGGCTCTTTCTCAGGCCTAATCAGCGTATTACCACAAAGAAGGACATGTGTTCACCCCCCCCCCACCACACTACTCTCCCCACTCAATCCGACCAGCATGGCTGGACACAGGCAGCCAATAAAACCAGGATTAGGAGGGTATCTACACACACTGGGCTGTAGCAAAAAAGTTTTTGAACACGCCCAATCCCGCCCTGCTCCCTTCACCAACTTCTTTTCATCATTGTTTTCGGCCTCTCATTCCTACCACCTTGCACTTTATCCTACTCGCTCGCTTCCATGTTTATATCCTTCCTTTGCCTCTTCCCTTCAGAGCTCTCAGCCTGTAAGCTCTGACTACAATAGGTCATCCAGAAATTACCAATTTTGCAGAGGCCGTTTGGCAAATTCCCAATGCCACTTGCCCACCTCCCTATTATCCTTGTAATCCTGAGCCTTTTGCTGTTATGATAATGAAATGTGCTCCATCGTAATGGCAAAGCTGTGCATATGTTGACTTCAGACAGTGTTGGGGAGCATGTAAAATATGAGTGGCAGTATTTTTTTATAATTTAAGTAGGTGGTAATTGGAAAATGCTAAAATTAATAGATTGATATGTTTGCGCCACTGATTTCCCTTCAGTCGCTGATTTAAAATGAACTATATCTGTACCACTTATGGTCTATCTTCAACTGAACTGTAAGTTTGGGTCATTATTATTTAGATACTATGATTTTCCTCCATTTCATAGTGCGGAAAAAAACAGATAAATAAACATGATAATGATGAAAGTTTTTAAAACACACTACTCATTGCGAGTAATGTAATTAAATATTTTAGAAATTGCCTTTGAGGGCATGTATATTACCATGTGAAGTGACATATCTATAGAAGTAACAGAGACATACCTGACTGTGTGTGAATTCATGCTTTATTGCATGAATGTGTGATTCATGCTCTTTTACATGAGGCTGGAAACTCTCCACTTATATTTCATAACCACAAAACATCTGTGCAGTTAATTAATAGCAGGTAAGTATAAGATGGTGTGCAGCGTTTTGTCTGCATGGGAAGCGCAACGTGTTTACTGTCATGATTTGTCTGGAAAATCTTGGCAGCGCTCTCGGAGGCTGTGAGACTGTTCCCTCACAGTGTTGCCGCTAATGTATCCTGGAAATAGCAGAGTGTTAAAGATAATATAAACTCCTTTGTCAAGATTTTATAAAAGAAGGGACAAAGACGACAAGAACTCTTCCCCCAGATAAATCTTTTTCATTAGAGGAGCAAACACTTCATCTCGTGGTTGTATGAGTGAAGCTGTGTGCATGTGTGAGCTGCTCAGCGAGGTCTCACAGGGAAGAGTCTAAACCCTCAGCAGTTTTCAGCCGGACACTGAGGCGGCCTAATTAAAGGGCACTTAAGCCCCCACAATGCACGGTGGTGCAGATTGAAGTTGGTGGGGGTCCCCGCCGTGAGGGACAGAATTCATGGCACTCGTAAACAAGGGGGTCCAGGACAGAGGGACAGAAGAGGGGTATGTGCCAGAGACTTTGTTCACACAAGATGAAGAGTCAACAGCCTCCCCATCCTTCACCCCTCCTTAGCCATCCCCCCTAATAACCACCTTCTTCAGAGGAGCTGCGAACACAATGCCGTCCCACTCCCCTCCTCTTGCTCTCAATCACTGTTGGGACAATGAGGGGGAACCCCCCCAACACACACACACTACCACTACCACCCTTCTACCCCCTCCCCGACCCCCAAACAGACACTTCTTTTATTGAAATTCTTTGGTGTTCTAATCCTCAGCTTCCTCCAGGGGCAATAATGGACTCCCTGCGTCAGCCTTTTCCAGCGAGGATATCATCCAAGCCTCCCTGGGTCACAAGTCCACATCCCCTGTTGGACAAAACCGGCCCAGGAGCGTCTTTCCTGTCGCATCCACTGCAGACCAGACAAGCTGGTGCAATTGACCTTTAGAACACTTTCACATTAATGGGGCAGCGTGTATTCTCAGGTTACATTCTGTTGTAGAACGCAGAAGAATCCCCATTATACCAGTTAGACTCAGAGGTCACTGAGTTCATCACAAATATTCCTGTTTGTTGAAAAAAGATTAATAGCTGTAGTAACATCTCATGGGGAGAAGGTTAAAGCCGACATTATACAAATTTATGTCCCTCATTGTTTTGTCTTTTTCTCATAATGTATGAATTCTGATGTTTTGACAGTTTTGTTTGTGAGTGGGTCCTCGTATTCTGGTCCTGATTTTTTTTCTAATATTGGTTATATTTTACATACTAAATTTTAATAACTCATGGCAGAAGTAGTTTTTGGATACAACCTGAGATAACTACAATTTCGCAATTTCTGCACTCACCTTAACATATAACAGGACATAGACATCGATACAGCCCTGTGTGTACTCCTCTACTGCATCACTATATCACTATTTCATTATAATTACAGATAATGAGTAAAATTACACAGAGAAGCACAGTGGGCAGAGTCAGTGGAATACGTCTTAGTTTCTCACTGTAGTACTTTGTATTTCATTAGAGTTTCATCACTGCAGGTATATATCACAGTACAGGTTTGAAGACAGGAACATCCAGTCCTGTGTGTGTGTTAATGGTGACATCTGCTGGTCACACACCACTGTTAGATTCTTTGGATTGACACACGCTCCAGTAAGAAACGGTCTTCAGGTAACAATTATTGTTTAGTCCTACCCATGGCAGATGTGGGTCTTTTATTTTTATTTTTATTTTTATTTTTATTTTTATTTTTATTTTTATTTTTATGTTTTTATTTTATTTAGATGGTCTTTTATTCTTTTACTTAGATGACAAGTTCACCAAAAGTGCCTACCTCCTTATATTTG
This sequence comes from Apogon talboti, assembly GCA_037367365.1. Taxonomy (NCBI): domain Eukaryota; kingdom Metazoa; phylum Chordata; class Actinopteri; order Kurtiformes; family Apogonidae; genus Apogon; species Apogon talboti. The sequence goes on from JAPQRQ010000012.1 coordinate 15,399,225, forward strand.
TTTAATTATTGTGTAGTGTCTTGGAAAATCAGTGATAACAAAGAAAATACCTATCGTTCCACTTGAATTACCATAATTTTATATACAAATAGAAATTTATTATACAAAAGAAACATATTTCTGCTTTACCTATGCCTCATTTGCCTCTTTTTACTACCTTTCAGTGTTGCTTTTTTGTATTTGCTGTATTTTATATGTGAACTTGTTTTCAATGTAAACCTATTTGTTGCTGGGTTTTTTTACCAGCACTGCCTGGAAGATATTGTGTCTCAGCAGTGCTTCCCAGGGTCAAGAAGGATCACTTTAAAGAGTATTCAACAGGATGATAATTAGGTAAAAAAAAAATCTATACTATACCTTGAATTGAAATTACATGACTATGGTAGTTTTGTGACAAAATCCTGTTTCAATCCACAAGAAAATCCATGTTCTTGTGTTTAGTGCAAATTCCAGTATAATACCAAACTAAAAATCTGTTAGTTAAAGGGTGTTAGATATTTATTTCTGGCAATAAAATAAACCTGAACACTCGAAAAAGTATGCAGTATTGTAGGTAGTTATTATTAAAATATACTAAATTAACAATTGTGCATCATTTTTATCAGAGAGGTTTTGTAGATCATGCAAGTGCATCATTTAAAGGTCGTACTGCCATGAATCCTACCAAAGACATTCAATTCTGTCAGAAATCTTGGCCCGATGACCTGATGGCATGAACCAAAGTGAAAACATAATTTACATACATATTCATCTAAACATGTTTTATGTGTACATTTGTACTTTGACTTCACTTTTCTCTTTGATGGGTGCTGTAAGAGACGTATGCAGAGTGAGGACAATAACAATCCACATTTGGACCTCAAGTGTAATATTACTTAAACTTCAAACCATAATTTAATTTTACCTCTATATCTTTATTTAATCATCCGTTTGGAGAATATTGCATGTGACCTAAGTTTCGTGTAAAAGTGCATTGTAAATCTCAATGTCAAGTATATTCTGATGACGACTTGTTGACATTGCAGCTGTAGACAGCATCTGTGTCTCTCTCCTGAGGTGTATTTTATCAGTGTTGCGTATTGGGCCATTGTTCCAGTGCCAGCAGTGATCTCACAGCACTGTCATCCTTGGTTCGCATCTGAACAAGGCTCTAGGTTTACATGGCTAACATAGCCATACCACCTAAGGCCATGAGCATAGTCCACTGTCAGCCCGCCAAACCTGTTTGATGCCACTTATCACAGGACTACCCTTAGAAACAGTCGGTATCATATATCATTGCATGCAAGTAGAACACAGATGACCCCCTTGGCCTAGGGCTACCGCAGACCTAAATTAGCATTAGGGCTTATCTTGGGATCTAGAACATGACACTGTTGATCTTTGAATTTGGGACTGGAGTATCAGCACTGTCAGTCATTTTTTTGTTGCTTCAAAGAAATCCTGTCACCTTGGTTAGGTAAGGACTCAAGGGCCTCCTTTTGTGTGAGCCTTAACCACAAAGATGTACGAGTCATGGGTCGTTAAATGAAAGACAGTTAACTTGCACTTGAATGAAAAAAGTCAATTCAGTTTCAAGTAACATATCATAAATTTGATGGAAATGCTTAATAATATGTGGGCCAAAGCTTATAGAATCCATACCATCCATCTGCAGACTCAAATAGGCATTTACTACAGCTTTTTTGTTTATGGGTGTAAATGCTAATATTCAGAAAGGCTGATGAAGCTGGTCTGCATAATAGAGAAGTCAGAAGTCAAAAGACAAGAATCAGAAAAAAGACGAGAACAGACACATTGTCTTTGTAGGCTGAACTAAACCCAGAAGAAAAAAAAAAGACCGGGTGAAGAAGAAACAAGGTCAAAAGTGTAAGGGTTTGACAGGATGTGAGTGTGTAAATTAAAATTGCCAGTCATCAGTAGTGGAAGAAATGTTCAGATTCATTGCTTGAGTAGAATAACCAGTACAGCACTGTAAGACATTCCATTACATGTAGAAGTCCAGCATGACTCACTTGGTGGTGAGTGGGATCCAATGGCACTGAGGGACGCCAGATAGATGTGGTACACCCAAACAGAAACTGAGAGTGTTCTGGGATATTCTGGCATTCCCCTGTGTGGGATCTTCAACTCCCACATCCTAAGGGAGGCCGAGGATCTGGATTCTGAACGGGCCAGTCTCAGTAACTCCATTGCCTAAGAGGCTGTGCAGAGGTGAGGCCATAATGTTGTTAGTGCTTGTGTGGTGTTAATCCCTTATCCTGGAGGCAGTAGAGGAAGCCATGGAGCTGAGGGACTCCTGCTGTGTCCGAGATGGCTCATGGATCTCCAGAGCCAATGTTCAGATGGCCTCAGAGAGGTTCTGGTAAACCCTCAGATGTGCCAGGAGGAGAGGCAGTGCTTATTCACATTGTTTACAGTGAGGATGGGATTCTACTGGTTTTGATTGAGGACGTTATTATGACATAGAAGGAATACTTTGAGGATCTCCTCAATCCTACCATCACACTTTGTTTATCAGAAGCAAAAAAAAGTGGAATACTGGACCAGCTTTTTAACCTCTCTTGGCTGAGCAAGCATAACATGTATTAACATCTGCTTCATGAACTTGGAGAAGGATCGGAAGAGGCTCGGCTGTGTTGACATCTGTAATGTGAACCTGATGATGAAGGTGGGGGACTGGAAATAGATAATTTGAATTTGGTCAGCACTTTTAGGACTTGAAACTTACTTGACTAAAACTAAAGAAAATGGGTTTTTTTTGTGCAGTGTTTTCCTTAATGCAATGTTATTATATGTTTTATGCCTTTGTAGATCCACTGTGATCTGTAAGTTGTCATGCACATGCATAAATGGTAAGCTTGAAGCATAATATTGCTAAAATTGCACTTACTTTTCTTAAGAAAATGCAGGATGTCCATGGATGTTCATGATATTCATATGATTTGTGAAAATATAGTTCGGAAATGTAATGTTTTGCACTAAAACAAACAGAAAATTTTTGAGTTGTCGTTATTTATAATTCATTATGCTATGATTTTAATGGTCTGGCCCACTTGAGATCAACTTGGACTGTATGTGGCCTTGGAACTAAAGTGAGTTTGACATTTATGATATAGATGTTCAGAAATGCTGAATCAGTGTTACAGAATATGACAGTGTTTCCATGTTTAATGCGAAGCACTTCACCTGAATTTTACCTGAATTTTACCTGAAAATTGATTATTGCTGGTTATTGATAGGATTAGTGGATCAGAAGTTATTAAATGTTTTAGATCAGTCGATGCTGTTGGTCGTCAGAAGCTGGTTGGTCTTTAAGATTTAAGCAGGTTTCGGTGAATGGTGAGAAATCCAGAAATGACACGACACTGTTAAGAATAAAACTATTGTTTGACAGCAATCTTATGTTACACAACCCAGATGTTGCTGGGGTGAAATATTTGACAGAGTGAACTTTGGATAGAGATCTGAGTCATGGTAATAGAAGAAGAAAGAGAATACAGACATGATTATAAAACAGATTTCTTGTACCCATAACAATTAATCTGTATGTTAACTAGATTAATTACCTTTTTTTATCGGTTATTTATACCCCTTAGTGTCAATCATATCAGTTTTCTCCTGTCCCCCCACGGTGACGTCGGAAGGGGCGTTTCCAACGTGTTTTCAACGCATCACACGCTGATAGGCCAAGATTGGTCATGTGACCTACGCCAACCAATCATAGCCCACCTTGACGAGTCTGGGTAAAAACTCACTCGAAAAATGGGGCCGTGAAAACGGTGACGTTACATCATGAGCCGTGCCGTGTTGTCACCAGCTGTTGGCTAGAAGAAGACGCAAAAGTGGATGTGTGTCGACTGGATTGTGTGTCTGCGAGCACACCGTAGCACTTAACAGCTGCCCCGGAGCAAATAAAAGGTGGTACCGGATGACTGGTCGAAACACCGGAGCCACCTCAGTGTCACGGTGATAGTATCACTTACATAACTGAAGGCATCGATAAGACACAAACTGATAACGGACAAGTGCCAATACAGGTCGGAGTTGAAGCCGTTTTTCGCTGCAGTGAGTCTGATTTATTTACTTGGTCCAGAATACCGGTGTAGTTTTAGCTCCAGTAGCGTTGATCAGTCCACTTGTAGATCTGCTGTTGCTACGTAACGGATAGTATTGTAGCCAGTCTTATTTTAAGCATTGACAACTCACAAAACAGCATGCAGGACTGACTGACTGACCCAGGGTCTGCCTCACTGTTTACCCATGTCAATCATTTCATACTGACTGGACACAGAAGGCTTGAGCATCAGGGTTTGTTTAAGGCAAAGGTTACTTGAAGAGAATGCAGAATCTTGCAACAGTAGCTAAATGTTAATTCCCATTTTAACATCTACATATTTACATCTACAGATCCTCTTGTCTGACAGGTGTCCTTTAAATCTGTGTTCTGCATAGTGTTGACAGGACTGATCTCAAATCTGTATTTCCACACAACAGGATGTATGATCTTCAATGCAATTTGCAAGGCATTTCCGTTACAAGTGACTAGTGTATTGTAAATACTCTGGATTACTTCAACATTGTCTTTGTTATCACAGCCAACAGTGCGTTAAGTCTGCCTAAACCAGACCTAATCCAGGAGTCACTGTGGACAGAGCCAAACACAAAAGCAGGGTGATGTTTTGTCTGGCACAAAGGGCAAAGACCCAATTTTCCCTTGACCTGATATTTTACATGAAGTCAAGTTAGAGTGAAAACTAATAAACAAAGAAAATCAAACTGAATTTGCAGTTTAAGAGCTTTAACTTTTTTAAGCACACTGATGCCCTTCAACTAATCTAATTGTGTCTAAGTTAATGATTTAAGCCTCTTATTGTATTCTGTTTGCTGTCTATATAAACTATATTTACTCATATTCTATCTTGTAAATAGCACTTTTACATCCATTAGTTATGTCATCAGTTGAACGATCAACAGCTATGGGTTCAGGTAGATGACAGCTACAGACCACTACCATATAATTAAACTCAATCAGGCCATTATATTAATGCATTAAATATTTGAAAATATTTATAAATTAAGAATAAATGTTTAATGTTAATATATAGACAAAGTCATTTTAAAGAATATAAGTATTGGTGGACATTGGCTCCTATAACTGCTAATGGATTCACAACCCCCACCAGTATCTGCTTTTTCATGTTCCATAATATTGTTATTATTATTATATAAGCCTTGAAAATTTCACAGTTGGATGACTTCTGCAAATGTAGGCAAAATTGCATATGAAGTTACTAAATCAATAGCCTGCAGTTCACTAATGTTCATCCTACGTATGCTACAACCCTTGAAACTTACAGCTTTAATGTCATATCTCTAGATCACAGGCTTGTGCATATTGTGAAAACCAGCAGTGACTCAAATCTTGACATCCTCCAGGAAGAGTCTTGAGAGTCGGCGTCATGAATGTGGGCACAGCACACAGCGAGGTGAACCCCAACACCCGGGTGATGAACAGTAGAGGGATCTGGCTCTCCTACATCCTTGGAATCGGCCTCCTGCACGTCATACTGCTCAGCATTCCCTTCGCCAGCGTACCAGTGGTCTGGACCCTCACCAACCTCATCCATAATCTGGTCAGTGGAAGTCAATGCCCACAGGAACCGCTCTGATCAGTGAAGAATAAATAGAAAACAAAGTCAACATATTAAAAGACCTGGAGATGTGAACAGTGCAAGTAGGGGACACATCTGGAAAACAGTAACAGAGTGCACCGAAACTATTAAATATCCAATTATGAGTAGAGATTCTTATATTTAAGTAGGATTTAAACATAATCAGCAATTACATTTTACAATTGTTAATAATTCCTATTTGCTATTAGTTTGTTTTTACAATAACTTGGATCCAGCGATGTCTCAACCCATGTTTTCATTTGGCATAATAAACTTTAAACTCAGGATTTTCTGTCTGTGAGTTTCATCTAAAATTTGATCTTCGTATGGAAGTGGATTTTATTGTTTGGATTTTGTTGCATACCAAAATGTATGATACAAATTAGGAGCTCTTGTAAGATTTAGGATGCTAAGAAGCTTATTTTTTTGTGATGTGTACGCTCATGTTTTCTCCATTGGGTTTCTATGCATCGTGCGTTGCAGTGCATGTACCTCCTGCTTCACACAGTCAAAGGGACGCCGTTTGAGACCCCGGATCAAGGCAAGGCCCGGCTCCTCACACACTGGGAGCAGATGGACTACGGCGTGCAGTTTACGGCGTCGCGGAAGTTCCTCACCATCACACCCATTGTCCTGTGAGTAGTCATTCAGCGCTACTGCTTAACTTGCAGGTGAAACATTCACTGATCAGAAACCCAGTTCTGGACACAAGTTAACCCAATAGAGTTTGTTATCAGTAAATTCAGTGTGTAGCTGATTTATTTTATGATTTTTGCATTTGTCTATTTTTAATTGTTTTCCGCCCCACTGCCAATGACAGTTTTATTGACCAAAAGCAGAAACACACACTCTTATGGGTAGAATTAAGTTTTTTCCACAGTGGCTAAGCAATATTTCTGTTATTAAGCAGGAAGCAGTAGTATGCCTTAAATTGCATGATGCTACTTTTACATGCATCATTGTTAAAACATATGTATTTTAATTGAAGAGGAGCATCTACTACACTTGCACTTACCATTTCCAATTTTCAGTTTCCAAAAGTGTGCCTGATAACTTTGCTTACTAGCCAAATTCACAGATTGTTAAGGAGCTCAGTATTTGCAGCAGCACCCCTTGCTGTTTTCATGCCCTTTTCTGTCCTTATTAGTGCTATTTACAGGAAGCACTTTTGTCCCCCGGGGTTGAGCTGCCAGCTCTGCCTGCACATTGTAGTAATAGCAGTTTTGCAGGTGTACACTCTTTGTTCTGGCTTGTTTCAAAGATCATTTATTCACTATGTTTTGGAACCGATGCCAGCAGGAAGAGACACGGGGTGAGAGTGTGTGTGCTAAGGCTGCAGCTGGACCAACACATGTGCTGAAGTATTTAAGCGTGTTTATTGCATGTCTTCACTTGTTCTGCAGCGAACAGGATGTGCAAGGTCTAAATGCACACTACTCCCTTACGACTGTGTGTAATTGCATCTAAAAATGCTGTTTACATGGAAACAGCGTAGTTTCTCTGTTGGTTCTGGTGTCTCTTAGTGCCTCGTGCTGGCATGGAGCCACCACACTGTAATAGAGGAGATGCTGGTAACTCAGTTAGGACGCATTTGTTAATTCACTTTCCTTGCTTCATTCATTAATTATCTTATTGGTTGGCATGTCAACACCATTTCACAGTTACAAGCTGTAGCACAGGGGAACAAGTTTAAAGGGTTTTGACTATTTCTTGTAATATTAGTTTCAAATTTGTATCATATTTGCATCACAATATTTTTTTTTTTTGTTGCTTAGGCGTGTTAAAAGTATTTGAGGTTGCTGACTTGCATGGCAACAAGTTGTTTTTCTGCAATGGCTTATTTGCACCACATGGTACAGTATATATTCTGTTTTTCCTGACTAGGTTTTGGTTGTAGGTACTTCACTGCACTGCCTCAAAATATCTGGCCATCATTGCACTACCACATGAAACTCCTGTCATTATCTTCAACACGAAATGTCATCCTCAATGGAACCATTTCTATATCTACTGATGGAATGTCTCTAGTTCCTCATTTGACCATGTTGGTTGTCATATAACTAGTGGAACAGTGCAATAACTTTCTGTACTCTCAGAGAACCCACCCAGACCTCCTCTATGGCCTGTAGTCAACCAAAACCACAAAGAAGACAATCAGAGGAAACATACTGTGGCCCCCTCAGATCTAAACTGTACATATACAGTATAATACACACACTATAATGAGTAGAGTGTAGTAGCTTGTTGACAGGTTTGGTTGGTCTGTATTTCATGTTATGTATTGGAACTGCTCTGGAGATGATCCCACAAGTTTTGCTGATTAAAAAAAAAGTCAATAGAGCTGAGTCAAGCCGGTATCATGTGGTAGAAGAGTGCCATGAGATAAACAACATACAATAATATAGTTTTCATCACTTTAATGAGTATCTTCTTCTCTGCTTTATCTCTGATTTAGGTACATCCTTACCAGCTTTTACACCAAATACGATCGGGCCCATTTTGTGGTCAACACTGTTTCCTTGCTCACTGTGCTCATCCCCAAGCTGCCTCAGCTGCACGGTGTGAGGATCTTTGGGATTAACAAGTACTGACAAGGCAGAAGAGGACACCTCCTTCCCTTTAGTCCCTATGGACTGTTGTAGGCACACAGAGTCTCAGGCCTCTGATTTGGCTGCAGGTCCATAAAGATCCGTGGCTCTGTGGCTGTCAACTCTGCTGAGCAGCCCTCTAAATGAAGCCTATTGGGGGTTCTGCCATGGTACCAAACCCCAGGAAACAGACACAATACACTATACAGAGGGCACAAAGGGAAAGTGTACCGTTGTTATTATGTGTGGCCGATCTCCTTTCAGTTACAGTCTTTTAGTGACACTTGTAAAGGGAGTGTTTGTAAATGGGGTGTAATATGTCCATTTCTGTAGAAAGTAAAACTCTCTTGTATGACAGGTGTCGGAGGAGAGAACGCTGTAGTTGCACAAGTACTATGTGCCATTTTACACCCACTGGCACACTTAGACAGTAATCAAAGTTATTTTGTATGTAATTATACACTGCTGTATTTATTCAGCTTCACCCCTACATGAAACTTCCTCTTTCTTGAGGTTTTTGTGCTTGGAGGAGCGTAACAATACTTCGACGAACTAGTGAGGGACCCATGAACTGCTACAGAGGCGAGACACGAGGAAACCGCAAGGTTTTATATTTAGCACTCTGGCTTCCTCAGGGCCAAGATTGGGAACTTAAGCAACTCTTATTTTTATCTGACCATTACCATATTTGGACTCCTCTTGTCCTGGATTTTCTCACAGCAAGAATCCCGTCTCCAGAACTGTCTGGCCCGTCTGCAGAAATGATACGTACTATACAAGGACTCCTCTCAAATGATTTAACTGAAAGTACTTCAGAATATGGAAGAGAGGGACTTTTTTTCATACTGGCATAGTTATACTACATATGTGAATGCGTACTGGAAACTATGCTATAAAAAGTACTCAGGACCTGATGAAACCTTGCATCATTCTGTCTGCTTCTGGGTTTGGAACATTGTGACAAATGGTACACAAATTTACTCTTATACTAAGTAGATCTGAGCGGTGTGATCCGATCCTATTCAGTAGCTAAACAGAAGCTTCTTGCGGAGCTTATAAAGTTCACTTTTTGTTGACACTGTGACAGAGAATTGTTGATTCAACTGTATGGTACTCTTTTAAGACTGTGCAGTATATTGTTGTGGTGTTTTTGTACAGCATTGATCAATACCAGTGTTGATACGATGTTTTAAATATTTTGTCCAGCCACATTTATATACATGATTGGTGCAAAATCTGAGATATCCAAATTCACATCCTTGGGGGATTATTAACGACTTCCTTTCAACCCCAACTAAGTGGTTGTAGTCGTATGTGGACATTTCATTTCGGTTGTGACTGTCCTTCATGCTATAGGGCTTCTGAATTATGCTGAGAAGTTGCTTTACATGATAGGGTTTTAGGTTTCATGTAAGTTTTTTGCTTACATTCATAGTTTATAGTTTTACATAATGTTAGTGTAATGCATGTGTATGGTCTTTTTTTTTTTTATTGCGCTTACTTGAAAGGTCTTGCATTCCTGCCTTTTTATGACGATGAGGATGTGATTAATAAGCATCTGTTATCTCTTTTGTATCTGGATCCGGGTCACATGGGTACCAGCTCCCCGATCGCCTCTTCCAGCTCTTCTGGGTGACACTGTGCTGTTCCCAAACCAGCTGAGAGGCTTAATCTCCAAGCATTGGGTTGCCCTGGGGTCCCCGACCTGAGATTGAGAATCCCAACACAACCTCCCCAATCCAGCTTTGGAAGTTCTGAGCTGGTCCACTAATCAGCCAAATGTGCATATTCAGCAGATGAATAGGACCATCCCTTTTAAAGTAGATGCTTTTTTATTTAAACACTGTATGTTTACCAACGTTAACCAGGATAGTATTCACCAAACATTTCACTCTCAGCACCTATAATGTTTGTAATTGAGACAATAGACGCAGTAGACATTGTAGCATTATTATTATTATTAATATTATTATTATTATTATTATTATTATTACTGCCGTGGGGGCAGTAAAAAGTCGTCGTGGCATTTCTCAGTTTCCAGAGAAATGTAGTTTTAATTGAACGTGAGATATTCTGTTTGTTTTCCTCCAGCGGATCTACGTATCAAATGAGAAGAATTTATAGCTGATGCATCATTTCAAACAATGACAAGCATTGATTGAAAAGAACCAAAGAATTAAGGAACTGTAAATAACTTGTTCTGCTGCAACTTTCATCCTTCGTCATCATGACATTTCCCCGTCTTCATAACCACCATTAAGGGCTTTTACTTAAGGACATGCTAAATGATTTTGTAGCACAAAGTGACCATGCATTTAATGTTTTGTTTTTTTTCTGACTGTTAAGGACTACAGGTTCTGAAAGATCGTCAAAATGAATGTGGTAAAATGTGAAACTGCTAATCAATGGCTTGTGGTTTGTTGACGGTGTCTTTGTATTGTGAAGGAAATGTAAGTGTGATCTTGTGTCAAAATGCTTGACCTGAAATACAGTATTTTTCAACTACAATCTCTTTTATTTTATTTATTTTTTTGTTTTCTGTTGCAAAGTTGACTTTAGTTTCAAACTGTTAAATAGGTGATGTGCCTGTACGATGCATCTTCATTTTTATGGTTTACTTGTAGCTAAAAAGAGTCTTAAATTCAATAAGACTTTTAGATTGACTGAATTACTGACATTAAAAAAAATAAACATTATAGGCTATGATTAGGATATAGAAACATTGTTCTACCTTCTTACTTAATATATTTACATTTCTGTAGCGCCTCAGTTGAAATTAATCTAATAAGGTTACATTGATTTACATTAACTGACATAAATTTTATCTCGTGCTTTTACGATAGAGAAAAATCTTAGTTGAGACTAAAAAATCAGTATAACAGTAACACAAAACCTCAGCGCCTCAGTATAGCCTCTGCGTTAGCGTTCATTTCAACCATGATGTTTTGAGTGACATATACAGAAGCCATCTTAAACGTTTGGTGTCATCGTATAAATATATACATTTACAGAAAGAAAGATTAAAAAGAAATAATTCATATTTACATAATGTTCATGAGGTGAGATTTTAGGTCAAGGTCCTAGCATCTAGTAACATAAATGTACAGACTACACAGCAGTCATAAATGCTAAATATGCACATCATCAGTGATTAACACTTATGAGAGACCTAAAAGAGGCCATGCTATTTCAGGTTTGTATTAAGTTATGAATATCATTTGAATCTCAAAAAATCATGAATGACATAGTGTGCAGGTACTAATGGCCATAAAAACACATACAAACATTTACACAATTCTTTTTTGACACAAAAGATATACAAAAACCTATCTGTTAATATGTATGTATAAGCTCATAGTGAAGTTCATGATGTCAGAAAAGGTTGTATGTTTATATTTATAGGATAAATGTTAAAACTAAGTAAATAATTGGTGTGAAAAGTATTATTTCGTGGAGGTAGAGGTGCAATCAAACCAGTAACAATGACCCATGCGTCCCAAACCTGACAGTTGAACCCTCCCTCTCTGTATTCTGTCAGCTGTGGCCAGTAGAGCTAATATTTAATCCATGGTCTTTATTACAACATTGCAAGCTGTTCCAGGTACTGTACAGTGCTAGTTCTGTTAGACAACACCACAGTCTTGTGAAACATTGAGTAGGTGAAAGCACTGATGAGACACTAGAGTGAATACCAGGGTATCACATGTTGCATCATCTGCTATTAACGACAAGAGAGTTCCCCGTTTGTTGTGATTGCAAGACGATTACTTTTTAAAATCCTGTGCAAAGATGATTGAAAAATAGAGTGTAATTTTACAGCGCTAGTTCTGGGTAATAATAATCGTAGATCCTGAAATTTGTTTATCATTGATGTTTTGAAAAAGGCTTATGCAATTTCAAGTGTATGAGTTATTGCACTTTATATAAGAGAATGATTTAATGTAGAACTAACGTCATTTGTTGTATGTTTGGGATTTTTCTTTTTCGTCTAAATCGGAGAACATTGAGAAACTTACATTATGTGATGACACTGCACGCCATTCCTCTGTGGTACTGTAAAAATTAGGCCACAGCGCATATACAGTATGTACTTTCAGCTTGACTTCCCTGCACTGAATTCATGGTCCAGTTAATTGCATTACATCTTGACCATGTGCAACAATGTGTGTGCCCTAAGACAAGCATCACCACAACAGATCAGTGCTCTTATTATATAAATGTCCTGTATTTAACCAGGTGAAATCCTCATTGAGGATTTTCCAAAAATGGCCTGGCTGAGACATAGTAGTTCTAACAAACCAATAACTTTCATACATTACAAATAAATAAAATATAATTTATAGTTATATAACATAAAAGACCAACTTAAATAAAGTAAGAGTTCAAGAGCTATTTCAGTGTGAATTTTAGAGGCGATTAAAATAGTCATATTTTCCCAGTGTTATTATTCAATACTATTTAATTCTAAAATTCATAATGTTTGTGTCCAGTAGAGGGCAGCAAAAGGCTGTATGTCACCTGAATCTGAGAAGACATAAAGTCACCACAAATAGAAACGCTCCCTGGAAATGATTATTTACTGTCATTCAGGAGCCGGCTTCACTGCTCATTTTGGATTCTGGATTTACAGTATACAGCACAAGAATAATTATATTTTCAAGACGTAGAGGTTAAATTCATTCTTCACTCGTTATTTTCTGCCTCCCATCGGGTTGTTTTTCTCTCCCAGATGACTTCTTTACAGTGCCATTATTCACACTGTTAGTGATACCCATATATTTCCATAAATTAAATAAGGCATCACACACACACAAAGAGCAATTTTCTTCTCTCTTTTCTCAAACTATGCCACATCCATCTTCATATACCTCACTTTCACTTTGTAGAACCTACGTGTTTTATTGTCTGCATTCTCCTCTTGTGTTTCTTTGTGATTTGTTGAGTTTATTCCTGGGTAATTCACTGTTAATGTGCTCTCTGTGCCTAACTGACTGATAAGATTTCAGCACTCGCAGTAACTGCCACGGCTGAGGATTTAGACCTAATTGTGAGGTCACATTTTACATTTACAGCGTCATTCATTTCTGTTTCCTCTAACAGGCCTTCTAACGTATCAACAGTCTGGCCCCAGAGTCCCTTCTCAGATATCTCCAAAGACGAGACGGTAGCCTAGTGGAGGGCAACTGTAGGAAACCACACTGTAGATCTGTATTTGGACAATCATCTTTTTCCACAACTCATCACAGCAGCAGCTAAAGTCAAGTTGAAGACAGATATTAGGTCTCTGACAACGAAAGATTATGGACAGCAAAAAGCAAACCAGAGCTGTAGCCATTTTTAATTTGTTCTGGAATTGATAGAATCATATTATCAGTTCGACTACTACTACTACTAATAATAATGATAACAATAAACTGATAATGAAGGAGTGGGTGAAACGCCGTGTAATTCTGAAACCAATTTTAACTCAGAAACAGTGCCATAAACATAAGTCCTGATGATGTAAATACAAATATCCTTCCACCCCCACCTCAAATGAATATTTGTTGTCTCTGCTTGTCTTTTTGATTAATTGACTAATCAATGATTGGCGCACTTATTAAGTATTTAAAGTATTAATCCTTAAAACTCACTTACAACTCACACAAAGCATCATTTCTCCCAAAATTCATGAATGGGTGAAAAATCAGTAATGTTCAACAAATTATCTATACGTGATTAATTATACAAAAACAAAACAAACGGCTAAATTGTTGAATCTCATCTGTTAAGCTGTCAAAGTGTTAAAAATGCAGCGCAAACTGTCTGTAGGTGGAATATCCACAGAGGGTGTTACTGCTCATTGTACTATGTTGTATTTATTTCATTATACTTATTTGGAGTATTGTGATTTTACAGACTGTAATTACTAAAAAGTCTGTTTGCGGCTCCTTGCATCAGTTTCATACTTTTGAGTTGGAACTATGTCGACTGCACTGTCCTGATTAAATAAACAGATTCACATTGAAATTCATGACTTCATAAAAAAAAAAACTTTGAGCTATACATGTAGCATGTCAGCTTTCAACAAAAACAAAGTCACATGTGCTGCCACAAAACCAACAATGTCATTTAATATGGATGGCAGCACAGGCAGAAAGCGAGCGTCTCCATCGAGCCCATGGCAACCAAGAGAACTGGAGGACTATGCCATCTACTCAGATCGAGCATCTGAAATATGCATGCCCCATGTTGTGAAGCTCCCACTGAGAGTGCTCTGGTTTTATGTGGATGTGACAGCATCAGGGATTAGATAAAACAAACCATAGATTCATTTCTTGAAAGCCCCGCTGTGACGCTGACAACAGTTTGACCTAATAACAACAAGCTTGTCTCAGGATGCCGTTGTGTGTTTTATTTTGGTGGAGAGCAGGAAACTGTTACAGTATGGATGTGGTTAACTATAAATAGACCCAAACAAGGAAAATGGATCAATTAATTATGAGCGCTGGGTACCCGTAGGGCCTTTGAACTGACGGAGACAGCCAAGGGCAAGACTGATGACAGGAGACAGTGCCCCCTCGAAGCCAGTGTGCTGTCAGTGAATGCACCGTAGGGCTTCCAGTGTAGTCTTTCATAAGGTCAGTCCGCTACTTAATGCTTAGTTTTGTTAGAGAGAGTGCAATAATGTGGTCTATTACATATTTAATAGATGTTCTACAAACCAGAATATTAATTATATGATGATAATGTTTGTCCAGGGAAACATGAAAACAGCTTATGGTAGATTTACATCAGAATCAGAATTATAGAATAGAATAAAATAGAATAGAATAGAATGGAATAGAATAGAATAGAGTACAATAGAATAGAATAGAATAGAATAGAATAGAATAGAATATAGTACAACAGAATAGAATAGAATAGAATAGAATAGAATATAGTACAATAGAATAGAATGGAATGGAGTACAATAGAATAGAATAGAATAGAATAGAATAGAATAGAATAGAATAGAATAGAATAGGGCTTATTGTCATTGCAAAATTCCATTGTACAGTGCAACGGAAGGGTTTGTCTCCTTTCTGTACCTTCCTGGCCCACTTTGACAGACTTACTCAGAAATAGTTGAATTTAATAAGATTAATAACTTCTGATCCATTAATCCTGTCAATCCATGTAAATAACTGGTGTAAAATGCAGTTTGTCACCTTTGATGGTCATCAGATATGACCCATTTGGACCTTCAGAGGCTCCATAGTGAACGTGGAAACATCATCTTCTACGACATTGACCAGTAAAACCCATGGAGTTGGATCAATGACAGTGGATGGACACACTTGATTTTATGTTCAGTTATTAATATCTATGCTGAAAAAGTCACTTTTTCTTGTGTTTTCTGTTTTTAATATAAAAACCATCAACTTTACTCTGAGCTTTAATGAACATCTACATGATCCGTAAATTAAATATAGCAAAATGCAAAACGCAAAATACAGAAGATAATATTACAATCAGTGGTGATAAATCACTCAAGAAAGGCTAAATCTAGAAAAATTCAATTGGAAACTACCACAAAAGTAGCAGTGGATTAAGTTTGATACATAAATGTGCTTTAGCAGAATACCAAGCAGGACACTAAAGGGTTATGAGAAACAATCTGCTAACAATCTGACTATTGTACTGAAGTCATAGCAATTAATGATTTAAGCCGTGAAAGCTAAGAAAGAGTTTTCCTGAGCCCGACTGTTTGACTCGACATTGAAAACCACTTAGTGCCTTCACAGATGAGACGGTCCGTGGTGACACCTTCAGATGATGAATCACTTTTAAGAATGAGCTGTCTGCCCGGGGGCGGGGCTATAAGCCAACCCATAAAAGCCTTATACCCGGATCTATCACAGAACTATGAATATTCATAAACTGTTCTTCTTTTACATTATTAACATACTCATTTCATTCAATAATAAGATTTATGATTCCTCTGTGATAGCCCGAGTTGAAAACCCACTGAGGTACAAATGTGCGGTCATTGTCCTAGCGCAGCATTAAAACATAAAAAAAAAAAATGCCGTGGAAATGCAGTCATAAATAAAACACATCACGGCTTAAGAGACAGGACTAATTAGCTTTCACTTGGATGCAATTTGGTGGTGCACTGCTGGGTATTAAGCCATGACTAAATCAGAACATTCTTAATTAATTACCTAGGGCTTACTGTGCATTTTGCGCTGGCTTTGTGTTATTTCTCCTTTTATTTTTCCTATTCAAGGGCAGTCGGCTTTATTGTCTTCAACAATGTTCGTCTGTGTGTGTGTGTGTGTGTGTGTCTGTGTGTGGGTGGGTGGTGTTATCGCAGGCTTCTCTGGCTTTATCTCACTTTCTGTACAGTGGGAGGGAGGGAGGGGGGGAGGCAAAAGATGGAAGGGAGACGCACCAGCAGTGAAGCCATGGGGGGAAGAGACAGTGAAAAGGAGCCAGGGGATGTGCGAATGTGCAAAAGTGTGTGTCAGTCAAACTCCTGAATGTACTTCTTACCATCATCCTGCACTGATGTCCTTCTGGAGGGGCCAGTAATTTAATCTCATGCACCATAATCATATTATTTCCCTGGCACTTTGAGCACGCCTACAGTAAAAGCTTGTTTTCAGACATGAATACATTTACACAGACAGGTTTTTAGTATGACACTCCTCACATTAGTATTACACATGACTCTCTGACTGCCGGACATGTAAAAGCTTTAATTCCTTTTTAATCTCAATAAGTGATGCCCTTCCAGGAGTACAAAAGAGCTTGACCTGTGTTACAAATCATCCCAGCGTGATTCAACCTTCTGCATAACTCAACATCTTAACCCAGAAGCAGAAACCGGATCGATTGTGTTAATTCTATCTTTTGTTTGATTTTTTTTTTTCCGCG
>JAPQRQ010000012.1:15458302-15468609 GCA_037367365.1 Apogon talboti
ATCTAGAGAGAGAGAGAGAGAGAGAGAGAGAGAGAGAGAGAGAGAGAGAGAGAGAGAGAGAGAGAGAGAGGATGGACATCTTTACAATAGATTTATAAATCTACCACTAGACACAAGACACAACCTGAAAAGTGAATGTATTATAATGTGCAGACAGTGTTTTGAGCCAATTAGCATTTTTATTCTTTATTTAGTGACTTAAAGTTGGTAAAATTCAATACGCATTTTATTTGTAGACCATTGTTGTCTATTGCCTTTAAATAACAGTTAACATTAGCTTCTAACCTGATAAAAGATGCATTTTAAACATGTAGACTAACTAGTCAGCTAAGAGTTGACATTTTTGTTTGCATAAAAATGGCAGGGCCCCCTATATAAGTGGCATTTGATATAGAACCTTTATATTTAATCAGTTTTCTAACATGAAGACACAATGATAAATGGAATGTTGAATTTACTGTGCCTACAGTAGATTGTTAAATTTATCTATAGGTAGTAAGCTAAATATACATTATCATGTTCTTGAAATGAAGGAAACTTTAAATTTAAATCATTAGCTTCATAGCATAATTTCCCGAGTCATATTTTTGGCCAAATTGTGATATCTGCGTAACGTAACTCTCCTAACACTGCCTTGTCATGTTGCGTCATTGGCTATGATCTGAAAAAAATATGACTGGCAATTATGCTATGAGGCAAACAAAATGTCTTGTTGTTGTTAAAGGATTATTAAAGAAATAATTTCCAAAAAATGTGTGCAGGTATTAAAAAGCTTAAGTCGCTTTATTATTCCTGTGGCGAAATTCTGTCCGTGCATTTTACCCGTCCTAGACATAGACACACAGCACCTAGCATTAGCAATTAGCATCAGCACATAGCACACATTAGGAGCAGTGAGCCATTGAAGGCTTATGCAACTATGAGCAACATTTTAGTATATTTTATATATTTTTTTGGTCTTTTCTCACAGACATCACAACAGTGTGGCTGGTCAGTTGCAGTGATAGTTCAGTACAGTGATATAAAAACATAAAGAGTGCAGCCATTAGCAGTCATTGAAAGGCTGACATGACAGATTCTATCATCACATTTGCACAAGAACTGAACAACTTTTTATGGTGATTTGCTGATGATTTGTGTATTTAATTGATAAATTGTGTGGTCAAAGCATGTTGACACAACAAATTGAAACAATACAGCACTGCATGTGTAGTTTATCCATGTACAGACTGAATGAATAGTGGAGGTTTTACAAGGCAGACAGAAGTGTGTTTTCAGCTACAGAAAACACTTTTCCATTACATCTTCAACCCTGCAACATGGAACCAATTCCGCTTTCATTCATGCAACTAATTTTGAACTGTCTGGAGTGTGTCGACCAAAAATAAATTGGCTCAGAACTTGGATCTCTGTTTCCGAGCTGGAACCAAAAAGTAGTGGGTTATCCTCTGAACCGAAGTGTGGCGTGTGGTATTCTATAGGATGGAAAGAGAAGATGAGATGACAAAAACAATGTAGGAGACGAAACCAGTGGAAACAGAAGTACAACTGACTAAACTAAATCAACTAGAAACAAAAGCAAGAAAAAGAGTAAAGAGACTGGTTTCACATGAATGCAAGTAGAAATAATAACCTAAAAAAAAACAGTCAGAGCATATGGATGGGGTAATATGTTAGAATACTGTGGTTCTTAATTAAAATAGTTTCACGCAAAAACTGCAGAAATGCTGCTTCACCAGACGGAACCAAAGTTCTGAGAACTCTGAATGCAAACCAGAGCAACTTTAGAAAAAAACAAACCCAAAACAATCAGAGCTCTCTTATGTCCTTTCCAACAGTTCATAACAATCCTTAAGCCTATGGAACATCCATTACTGTCAGCACAAAGGGGTGTTTTGATCTTGGAGAGCAACTGAAAGCCTGCATGCAGCACAGCAGTTAAATCAATTTGTTGAGAGCTCAGATGAGCAAAGTGAAATTAGGTGTTTATTTTCTAACAGGCTTGTTTGTCCGTGTTTCAGGTGTCGATACGTCAACGGTACTTTTACTTTAGTGAAGAGTCTGAGGACATAACCACCGTGCAGTAATTGCATATATGCTGTGTACTACTAACCTGGCAAAGACCAAGAAAGAGGTCTAGAGATGTAACAAGGCAAGGTCAGGTGATGTAAAAAGTAAATCTTACAGAATGTTGAAACATCGCCAACATGTTTATAGTTCTGAGAAATTATTATTTTTACAGGGAACAATCTGTTCAACCCATTACTGGTAAGCTTTAACTGAGATACCTGTTCTTAAAATTAATCGTTGTTTGAAATATTATGCTTTTTTTTCCCTCAAAGTGTTGTGACTTCTTGAAGAATAATAACAATAATAATAATAATAAATTTTATTTATAAGCGCCTTTCAAGTCACCCAGTAATGTACTTTATCATGACCCTGACAATATGCAGTAAGAGTGGTACAGATGGAACCTGGCTCACTGCCCTTGAATACCTTCAACCAACTTAACATAATGAGCTTTTACTTATTTATTTATTTTAATAAAGGCTTACACCTTACGGTTTCAGATATCCACTGGAGAGAGGACACTGGTTCGTCACTGGCTTGTGGTGTGTAAACACGATGAACAGGAGCACCAGGGTGGTTTAGGAGTAAAATAGGAGGATTTTTCTGATTCATTTTCCAGCCGCTGTGAACATGGACGGAAGAAGTGTGTAGTGGCGGACAAGCACTCAGTTTGCTCGCTTTTGCCATGAATATCGAGCGGGGCTTATCAGCCTCCTCACTGTGGTATATCCTCTGCACCTGCAGTGCCAATCTCCAAAAGACTGATGGAGAAGTGCTTTGATCCTCGGTGTTGTCAAATCACAGCCAGTGACCTTGTTTTTAGGAGTGTTGGTGTGAATATGATGAGCGTTTTACATTTCCTGCATAGAAAATATGACTGTGTGAGAGGCTTATTTGTTCTATGAATATGTGAACAGTAAACACCCTCCCCTAGAGGCTCTGTGCTCTAACATACATTATTGTGTTCTGGTTGTTCTCATAAACTTGATGTGAACGTGAATGTGTTGCTACAGAAATACAGCTTTTTTAGGTCACTGCTAAAACTAACACAAAGCTAACAGCTCTATCAAGGTGGAATAAAGCAGCTATTTTTTTTCTTTTTTTTTTCTGACTGCCATGTCCTCAAGTAGACAACCAAGGACAACATCCATAAACTACTAAGACTGGCAAGGAGTGATTGAAAAGGACTCCTTGTCAGTATGCTATGTGGACTTTTACATGCTAAGCCAGTGGGCTCTGTCTGTTTAGAAACAGGTACATTTTTATTGCTTACATACTGTAGATAACATAGAACTGAACTAATAGACTAATTGATCGGCTCATTTGTCATCCAGCTGTTTTGGATCAGTATCAAACTGATAACAAATATCAATACCATGAACCATCCTGTTGGTCACAGAAAAGGAAAGGAAAGTACACGTCTCAGCACTTTATTGTTAATTATTTGAATTCATGGTTAATCTGTTGATTATTGTTTTCATGGCTCAACAGTATGAGGTATCTGATTGCATGAGGCTGATAAAAAAACAAAAAACAAAAAAAAAACAGTCAGGCCAGTGGTAAATAAGAATTAAAGGCATACATTATCAGGACTGATGATGGAAATGGCAAAAGAGTGAGCAATATCGCTTCCTTCTCCACTCGAAGCATGTGCGTTTCTGATTGGGTACTTGCGTGTAAAATGGTGATGGGGAAAGACATTTAGCAGCCGAAAGCGCAAGTGAGGATTTCATTTACCCTTGAAAATGGAGTTTAGTCGGATGGTGTTCAGGGATGAAGGGAAAACTCCAGCTATGTAGTTTTCCACACACAGATCTCAGAACAGTGCTATAAAACAGGGCTGCTCTCAAAGGCTCAGCAAGTTAACAAAAACCACTGACGGAGAAAAGATGAAATATGACAATTAATTCTAGTCTGTGTCATTTGATAACTGCAAATACATACAACAGCATGTATAGGGGAAAGTAAAAATGGACTATGACAAATAGATTTCTCTGTTTGATACAAGGAAAAGGTCATTTCTGGCACTAAGGGTCAAAACAATGATAAAAAAAAAGATGATACTGAAGTAATACAGGATAATAAGAGTTGTTGTCACTTCAATTGCAAAGAAAAATCATGAGAACAGAATTCATGTTTACAGAAGAGCTTTATTCACATTACATTTAGTGATGTATATTCACACTATGTAATTTAATCATAGTGAAATAGCCGCAAGTAACATTAAATGTTAAAGCTAACGTTAGTAGAGGAGATGTGATGTTAAATGAAATGGGATGTTGCATAGAATACATTTAATATTATGTATGTACTCCAGTCAACAAATTATATATATCGTAAGTGTAAATATTTTATTGTGTAAATGTCACCATATTGTAGCTTTAATGGACAATGATTCCAAACAGAAAAGAACCAAGTGACATCATTCCTGTTTACCTTCATAATGCAAAGTTAGACTATATTCTCAATCATTCCCCCTTCACTTTGTTAATTGAATGTGTTTCAAGCATTTTTCTAAATTCACACCATAAATTCACAATCGAGTTGAGAAGGATGCAACAACTCAGCCCACCCTCTCATTTTCTCACCCTTTTCTCTCCCACATACACACATTTGATAAGGGGGGGAAGAAAAAAAAAATCTGAATTTTCTTCAGATCTATGCCAGCTCCCAGGCAGGATGGCTGGCATGTGTCTGAAGCACGTTTTTTTTTTTTTTTTTTTTTTTGCAGAACATACAAGCCTTGTAAGAGCTGCCAGGAGTTTAGCATGTGGGATCCTGACGCATTGCAGAGGGAACCACAGGCTTGGCCACAATTGTGCGCTCACACACACATTCTGACATATATATGCACACAAATTACTCAGATACCCACAGTTGTCTGTTATCATGCTCTCTCCCTGTGTGTTAGTGACACACTCATGCACTCAGTCCGTGTATTAGATGGCACCCCGCTTGGCAGAAGAAGAAAGGCAGTAGCGGAGGGATTCTGGGGGCTGTATACGTTCTATCAAACAGCTACATTAGTATGCAGGGGAGCCCAGGAGCCAAAACACAGGCAATCAAGACGCTTCTGTAGCTACTTGAAAAGAGATGAGGGCCACTTAAAGGTATGATTGGATAAGACCCCAAGTGTCTCATGGGGCTTCAATGGCTATTTAGTGCGTTTACAAATTCTATAATGTGACTTGAATTCTAGTAACAATCTTATGGAGCACAACCAACAGAAAGGATCGGAACAAAACAACAGTCATGTTTGTAATAGGCCTTTTAAGAGAGGCCATTTCTAAATCAGTGCAATTATGAAAATAGGTCAATTGCAGATCCAGCACCTTCCATTATTTCCTTTTCAATCAGTCAGCAATAAATTAAGCACAGACCTAACTGTTTTTAGCTATTT
Source organism: Apogon talboti (assembly GCA_037367365.1). NCBI lineage: Eukaryota > Metazoa > Chordata > Actinopteri > Kurtiformes > Apogonidae > Apogon > Apogon talboti. Next base: position 15,463,773 of record JAPQRQ010000012.1, read on the forward strand.
TAATGCACAAAGCCTACATATGTGTGTTTTAAGGTAAAATAGACTGACTCACAGACTCATATGATTATAAAAAATCTAATTCTTCTGGCAGCCTCAATGCATTATAATGCTGTCATTATTCATTGTGATTGTATTGTATCATGAGTTACCCTGTGACTTCCATTCACCTTCATCGCACTAAAATGAGGTAAAAATCTTATACGGTTTAAAAGCCTTGCACATAAAACCAAACCTTTATACATAACTTTAAAGTGTAGGCGCTCGAAGAGAGTAAAAACAGAGAGGAGTTTGTTTTAGTTTGTCTAAATTGACCATTTCTGTCCGATCACAGACAATACTGATATTCATTGCACACGTTCAAGGGTTCGTTGCAAACATTCAGGCTGAGCAGTGCTACCTTAAAAGTACAATGATGAATTAATAAATATGAATGACACAGACATGTTGTGAGCATTAGTAAAGAGGTAAACAGTCAATGCCATAGTGCTGGGATAAACAATCAATTTTAATTCACTAAAGCCTGTGTTTTGTTTGTTTGTTTGTTTGTTTTTTTAATGCCTTATTTTGTGTCATTTAAGCTGTCAGTGCAGCTTTTATATTGCGTCCTCGTTTGTATTGTGTACCCTGACTGAACACAGAAACACTGTTTACCATGTATATATTGGATCTCTGTCTCCACGGGCTTGCACACACAAACAATTTGCGACCATGTATTGATGGATGCCCCTCACAGCAGCATACAGGTCTCGGTTGCCCACAGAGTATTTGATTACATAGTGTGATAGTGGGCTGAAATTTCTAGCATGGGGCCCCCACAGAGCAGGTTTTTCTTCTTTGTTTTATAAATTGTAGTACAGAGGTCCTCAGATGTTCCCAACATATGTGGGTGATGTTACATCTTCTCTCAAAAGTAGACTTCTCATTGCTTTCAGTCATTGAAGGTTTAATGTGGAGTTAACCCTTTAACCCCTGACGTGTCTGCGGTGAGCGTTCTGAATGTATGATTTATTTCAAGTATTCAGAAAAATTCAACCGTTTGTTCAATAGGAATAATTTCAAAACGTGCTGATAGAATAGACCTTGTTCTTTCCATAGACATCTGAGCATGCTCAGTGCACCCCCTGCCGCCTGTTGAACGAGGGGGAAAAACACAGAGCAGTGAGTGACACTGACTTGCTATAAAAATATACAGTTTAGGCTTTTTTTATTTTTTAAACATCATTTTCCTTGTTGTTTTTTGCTTTTACTGTTGTTTGCAGTGTTGTGGTGATTTTCCTTTTTTTTTTTTTTACTGTGTTTTTGCCGAGTTTTGACCGTGTAACTACTTTTTGGAGTTCAACCAGGTGTCAAAAAGCAACTGGACTGATTTAGAAAAAAAAGAGCCCAAAACAAAAACTACTGGGCCCAAATTCAAATACTTGTTGTTGTTCAGTGTGTTCTAGTTCACAGTTCATGTTCAACATCCTAAATCTCTTACTGATGTATATTCTGAGTGCCTTATTTAGTTAAAACCTGTTGAACTTCAATCCCTCTCTTTGTCTTCTCCTGTTAGTCCACCCTGTTTGGACCCTAAAACACGCAGTAAACCAAAACCACTGAAGAAAAGGAACACACGCACATACAGTACTCACAGCAATTTTTATGACACTGAAACAGAGGCAGATTCACAGCAGCAATTTACCTTAAATAATGTCTCAGGGGTTAAAGGGTTAAAGATCACGCTGTTATTCAGAAATATTTACTTTAACTTCAGCAGAAACATGTTTGCAGCCTTTATCCATGCCGTTATCCAGGGATTGATTCTCCAAAGATTTATTTAGTCCGTTGATTGTGTGTTTGTGTATTCCAGAATTGTGCCTCTTTAAGCTTTGGATAAATGATGGACTTGCTATTACCATCGTTATCTGTATGCAGAGCTTCACATGAATGCATCACCAAATTGTGGGAGTGAATTATGCAGCCTCAGATTATAGATGTCTGTCAGAGGATCCGGTGCTGAAATCATTGTTCCTGCAGTTAAATAAAGGTGTCATTTTTTTTCTCTTAGAGAGCTGGCAGGATTATAGACAAACACGGGCTGAAATAGCTGTCTTTGGGGCTGCAGTTCTGTTTGTCTTTTCAGCTCGGGTTTCTTTGACGGATCTGTGTGATCATATGTGTGACTGCAGTGGCACACAAAGAGAATCTGTGATAGTGTACAAAGACCTTAATTTTCCGCACTGTAAGATATAAGTTTAATTTTCAGGAGGAGTCTTGTATATTTCACATGGCAAGTGGAAGTTGGAAGGGAGTATTTGTTGTCGGTATTGGGGATTTTGAAGTTCTGCACTGATAATGATGTTTAATTGGTATTATGAAAAAGCAGATTAGCATAAACAGCTAGCATCTTATTTGCAGAAAACACATTTATTACCACATGAGATGAAAAGGGCCATCCGGTCCAGGAGTCAGGGACCGTCATGGTCTGAGGTTGTGTCCTATGTTCTGTGCATCTGTACATCTGATAGTGCCTTTAATGCTGAAAATATTTTGGAATAACACATAATGCCTTAAAGATGACAACTCCATCAGGGACAACCATGCATATTTCAACAAGACCATACAAAACCACATTCTCTGCATTATAAAGAGTCAAGCGGAGAAAAGGATGCAGGTGTTGGCCTCGTCTGCCTGTTTGTAATAGAGAACATGTGGCACATTTCGAAACACAAAATGCAACTGTGGAAACTGCAATACTGCTGTATAAATTAAGATTCCTGTAAAGGAAGAGTGGGATAGGAAAACACACTGAAATGGTTCTCCAGTCCCTAAATGACCCTAAAATCAGTGGTTATATTACAGTGAGGTGTACTGCCTTACAGTTTTTTTAGGACGTGAATGGCAAAATTTTATATAGATATTTAGAAAATAAATGAAGATGATCAGACAAAACCTCAAATATGTTGTGTACACACTGTATAGGTGAGGATAGGTTGACGTTTATTATTCACAAAGTATCAGTTAGAAAGAAACAGGATATACTTAAGAGACAGAAACATAATTAACACAAAAGTCAGTATCAGCAATAGTATAAAAAAAAGAGATAAAAACTGGATACCTCAGGTTCATATACAGGCAAATTTATTCAATTCAACACATTAATTGCACTTGGTACAATAGATAGATAGGTACAGAGTGGCATTTGTGGTTTCCTGATTATTTAACTTTTGCAGTATAGACATTTTTGGCTTTCCATTTGACATCCAGGTATTGTTACCAAGCTGCCACGCTAAAAGACCATGCACTCTACCAGATTCTTGTACATCACCTCAAGAAGTTCTTCAGTTTTCTTAAATGCTATGACTGCACTGCCTTTTTAAAAAGCACAATCTGTCTTTTTAATAAATACCATCTATCCAGATATTTAAAACATGACATTTTCATCAGGCTGCCTCGTGTCCAAGTACATTTTAACATCACTACATTCTTTTTTTCTTTTTTTTTTACTTTGTGTTTTCCATACTGTTCTACCTAACACTAACCAGATGCTTTCTAAAGTTGCAAAATATTGCGCAAAGCTTTAGGAGTATAAGCTAACAATGCACTGGGTTAAAGCTGTTCCTTGTGCTGTGTCACTGCCAACAGCCGCAAATCATTCACTCTGTAACATTACCCTGTGGAAGACTTTATATGTGTACTTTTATAGATGATTCCCAGTCAGAATGCTTTTTAAATCCTTTCTCCATGTTTATTTTCCCACAAGCTTATTCACTCTGTCTCCTCTTCTCTCCTCCTTTGCATTTTCTCTGATATTCGCTCACACTTGTGCCATGTGACCTCAGAGCACATGATGACAACGCTTTTTTAAAAAAACCACAGAGTCTAAATGCAAATCGTCCTGTCATTCAAAAACAAACAGGGTCGATCTTTCCAGGGATGCTGTCCAGGCGGTGATCTGCCAGATGTAAACTTTGTGTAGCAGGAAGACAGAAGAGACACATGACACTTTCTGGGTTTCTGGGAAATGGGGAAAATACAATGAAACGCACACAAAAAATAGCATGATGTGGAACAATGGATGAGAATGATTTTGCAGTCATGACAGTTCCGCTATGTATTGTTCGAAGACATGACAATGAACAGACTTCTCTTATCAAAACTGAAATGCGTTCTATTCCCCGCATTAAAATGGCAGAGATGAATAAATCTCTGTTCTTTTAAGTGTATCTGGACAAGACAGACCACAGAGCTTGGAGAAAAAAGCTTGACAGCATATCAAGGACTGTACACGGAGAGCCAGCTTAGCCACCATGACGTCGCCCATTAGTGAACTGACTGTATTTGGACAAAAGGAGGAAGCTGAGGGAGAGCTAGAGGTGACGGATGAAAGTCACCAAGCAACTAACACTAACTACCAACTTAGAAATGGCCCTAAACTGGCACTTTCCTGGAAAATTAGATGCAAAACTGTCCAGATTTGGACCAAAATATTGATTACATGCCCCAGGAGGAGACATCTGCATCACTTCTTACCACATCCACCTAGTTCATGTATAGTATTTTTCTCCCACCCTTCATTTCTCCCCTGCTCCACCCTGTTCACACTCGTCTTGTTAGTTTTTAACCCTTTAACCCCATGAGGCATTATTTCAGGTAAATGTGCTGCTGTGAATATGTGCTTTGTGTTCCTTTTCTTCAGTGGTTTTGCTTTATGTAAAGTGGTTAAAAATTGAAAAGAAGACACCCCACAATTTTTATTTTATTCTTATTTTATTTTTTTACAATTCCCCATGCCGACCAATAGATGGCGCATGTCGCGCAATGGTAGAGAGCAGGCTGTGCACCGGAGGAAGAAGAA
>JAPQRQ010000012.1:15541001-15560033 GCA_037367365.1 Apogon talboti
CCTCCCCCGCGTAATCTTTCCTCAGGGCGGTGTCAGTGGAGGCACAGAACAGGTGCAACAGGGAGTGATATGAAGACAAGTTCATGTTCAAACTAGAAGGACACTCCAGTTCAGCGCATATCTCCGCCTAGGCCCCACGGTGCTGTGGTTCAACAATACCTCATCTCTCATATTGTTAAGAAAAACATGACAAAACAGACTGCAGGAGCTGTCACTTTGAATAGATCTGGAAGCGGTTAAGCCTTAAGTCCATAAAAATCTGCGCATCCATTTATTTTTCTCTGTTCTCACAGTTTATATATATATTCCGTACAGTCCGATCTGCCTCTGCACCGGTGTGGAAATAGAGAAAACAGGTTAAAAGTATTCAACCACAGCAGACGCCTTTCTTACTTAACACTGGCCTGGTTACGTTTGTCCTCACTGCCACTCCGTCAGGGTTCAGCTCTATGGGATTATAGATTAAGACACCATGTGTGGCTGTGGCTGAGAACTTAGTGTCTTTCACCTCAAGTTAAGGACAAAAAAAAAAAAAAACCTGTGTCTGCTGCTGTACCAGTGTAATAAATAACACAGCTATAGAGATAAGCGCTGCTTGATATCTGTGCGAGCGAGGAAAGTGGGTCATTTTTCTGCACAAGCTTTAAATTAGTACACGTAAGAACATGCCGTCTCATATAGTTCTATACTGGGAGAGTGTACACTGTGTACCGTAAGTATAGTGTTAATCTGTTATCAGTGTGTATGATGAATGGGAACTGATACTGAGCATTTGACTGAGCAGAGATCTTAAACAAAGACCTGTGGTTGATTTTAGGCCTGGAGTCTGCACAAACCAGTGTGTTCCTGTATGTGGGCTCTTAGAATAAAGTCAGAATGTGTGTGTTTCATAAGGTCAAGTTGAGGTAAACAAGCAGCAGTCATATAAATCTAGGACAGACTGTCGGTTGTAGAGACGTAAGACAGAGGGAGGGTTAAAATCTAAAGAAAAGACAAGTTTACCAAAGGAAAAGAGTGTAGAAGAGGCCTGAGCGTGGTGGGCAGCATTAAGTAGTTTAGCGAGGGGCATTCTAGCAGCTTTGTTGTCCGGCCACAAATATTCTAGTCTTCCTCTGCTCGCTCCTACTCGCTCGCCGCACAAATGAAGTGAACTTTAGAGGACTCCAATAAAGGCGGAGAAGAGGGAAGAGTATGACATGCCCGGGGTTAAGAACGCTGGCTCAGTACATACAGTCAATGCACTTTCGCTTCTTCTATGACAGTTAATTCTGCCTTGTTTTAATTTTATGCAGGCATGTGGAAAGGTCCGGGGGAGTTTGTGTGCTTTTTATATTCACGCTGTTCAACACAAACACAGTTCAGTCCATGCAAGTTTTTGTTTTCTTTTTTTTTTTTGTTTGTTTTTGGGAGGGGGGGTTGTTTTTGTATTAAATCAGTTACTATTTGGAATACAGAATTTTACCAAGGTTTTTAGGCACCTTACTGCTCCCAAGTTAGTGATGGAAGTCATTCAGGCATTTTGGACTCTTATTATTATCATATCTGTGTAAAGAAATAAAAACCTAGAACAGATAGTAAGTAAACAACATCACAAAATCCCAAATAACTCAGTTAAATGCCATATTTGACACTTACCACATTGATTTTCCATGAATTTGGTGCATTTGTATCCCAAATGGCACACTATTGAGAACACATCTAATGTAAATTTACTTTTATAAATTAACTTTACATAAATTTGACAAAATAAACAAAAGTAAATCAATAATTCAGCTTTTTCAGGACCAGTCTGCATCTCAACTCACTAGAGGTAAATGCATGCTCAAACACGTACAGTATATCTGCTTGCTTTCTCATTCTGACAGGTACAGAGGGGATGGGCATAGGAATGCACCAACCTTTGGTACTATATTTGGATGTTTTCCAGATCAGTGAGCCATGCTCTGCACCTTTTCATTAAGAGGCATATCTTTAAGCCCACAGGCTGATTTTCACTTGCCACAACTGGTTAAAGCTATGCTGGAAAAGTTTCGCTCTACGAAATTAGACAGTGTATTATAAACTAAAAAAAGTGTTACAGATTGAGTAAGAAACTTGGATAAAACTCTTTGTGTTATTGATTGAAATGAGACACTTGAGGCAAGACATACTCATGCAGGTGCTGTGTCACTAATTCTTTCCTCTTTTTCTGTTTGTTTCCTGCTGTGCATCATTATATTACTTTGCTTGTTTTCATTTTGATGTCTCATCGCGTCTCATCGCTGTGCCAGCTTAGCAATTATCAGTGTTAAATAAATTACTCACATGCGTTTTTGGCAAAGCACCACAGCCTTAGTAAGGATCCTTAGCCAAGTCTGTCAAGGTTAGTTTAGCTGAAATTGTATTGTGGTTTGACACACCCCTCCCTGTCCTGTGTCTGTGTGTGTTTATGTGTTTGCAGGTGCTGTTAGTAGAAACTTTGTTTAATACTTGGCCCTTTGTCAGACAGGCCCACAAGACACAGAATTCCTCTCATAATGTTGCACTGTTGTGTGTGTATTGATCCCTGTTGCTGCTGCGCTGCAACAGTAGCTGCTCTTTCTGTGATCCAAACAAATCTATCCAACACTGTGTTTACAATCTGATCTCTGATCCCTCTGTATTCTGCCGGTAACGCCTCATTTTCATAATATTCCCGTAAGCCTTCCTTCTCTTGTTGAGGTATTTGTTTCTGTCGTCCCCATATGTTTGTTGTTTTAGCAGGATCAGCATTCGGCGTCTTCTGTCATGTAGAGCTCGGTTTTCATTGGAAATTCGTCCTCAAAGAGCTGGAAAAAAGAGTTTTGATGTTGTCTAGAAACATTTTTAGTTGCTCTATTGAGTGAGTGGATTTGGTTAATAATTTTAGCAGCATCAAATAAAAACTGACTTTAGTGTCAGCCCGAAATGATAACAGTATGACACATGGCTTCATAGTGAACATCTTGTTTTGTTGCTATGTAGTGATGATATGTGTAAGGGTTTGTTTTGGACATTCAGTTGTCATGGTTAAAGGGATAAGGAACGCATTGTGTCAATGAGTGTCCTCACGGAGATGTCAAAGCAACCATGTGAGTGTATTTTTGTGTCCTCTTGTATTCTTTGTGTGTGTGTGTATCTACATGTGTGTGTTGTCATTGTAATTATTCGGTTATAAATATCAGTGCTGGTCTGTTTGTGTCCCAGTATGTGTGTCCTTGTGTGGCTCTCTGCAAGTATGTGTTTATAGCTGTCTATATGCCCCTGAGTGTGAGTGTGTGAATACTTGTCTATGTGTGTGCTCATGCCTCTGTGGGTCCTTTTATTTTTAATTTATATACCGTGTCCTTAACATGTGTGTGTGTGTGTGTGTGTGTGTGTGTGTGTTTGTGTGTCGTCCCGGTCGTTCAGTCCAGATTATCTGACGTCTCCCTCCATATGCTCATACATAGAACATTGGAGACGACTACAGCGGCGTGCCTTGGGATGTGGTCGGGGCTGGCCTGTGTTTTATGGAACATACTGTACTGAGCTGCACTGCTGCAGTAAAGGTGCTATAAATAGAAGGCGCTGATAAAAGGAAGAAAAAAGGGGCTCAGTGTGAAACAGACTCACCGAGCCGGTTACTGTTTGAACACCCAGCCAGTGGCTAAAGGATTACTCCAAGTAAAGGCTGAGCTAAAGCCAACATTTAGGCACACTGAAGAATATAACCAGGAACTGGGAAGAGTCAGTTCCAGAACAGTGTTGAATGTCAGAGTCGCTGTAGGTGACTTAATTAGTGTTAAAATATCTTTAAGGATAAGTTTAATGAGGAAGGCTTTGTCTGAGACTTCAGTGGAGGTTCAAGGGTTTATTCCTTTCTCTGTTGTAACCAGCCTTAACCTCCTAGGACCCACTGTCCATGTATGAGGACAAGAAATTCACAGCTTTATACAGAAAAAACAAAAAAAGAAACAACTGTCCACCGCAAATGACATTCCATAAAATTTTTAAGAATGCATCTGAAAAAACTCATCATCATGATGTTTCCAATATAAGCAATTATTTAATTAAAAAAAGCCAAAACTCAAAAACCTGTGGGGCTCCTGGGTCTTAGGAGGTTAAATAAACTTCAATAATTTTTTTATAATTAAAGCTAGATAGGACTTCACACATAAAGAAAACGCTATCAGTTGGAGGGATGTGTAATTTTGCAAAATCAAATCATTATGAGTATTGAGGACAATAATGACGTGTGTGGTATCCATTCACAGATTACTGATAAATTGACAAATATAAATGTATTAGTTAGCTCAAACATTAAACCTGAAACTAGCATAAAAACACTGTTTTCAGAATAACTGACAATCCATTTAATACAGTTTTTATTCATCTTAATGTGACGTTGCACTTAAGGTCTGGTAATGACATAAACATTAAAAGCAAAAACAAGCATAATTGACTGTTAAGTGTAAAATAAAGTATTATTAAACTCAATAGACAGGTTTGAACAATGTTGAAAAAAGTTAAACTCAGTGAATGTGCGATTCTGTTACAGATTTATAGGACATTTGACCTGTTGATCAGTTTCTTAAAAGTGTTTGTAAATGCTTAAAATCTATAACGAGATACATTTCTGATGCTATTATTAACCTGTATATAGTCTCATAATGGCCTCTTAACTAATGCTTGAAAAACACTGCTCATATCTTTTCAGTTAAATCACATCCTTTTGTGTTTTATTCAATCGCACAGACTGACATTGTGATTAATTGTGTCACTAATCAGTACTGAAGCAAATGTAAATTTACAGTTGATGTAGCGCCTTTTTTTTGTTTGTTTTTTTTGTTTTTTTTTAAAGGTCAACCAGTGTGTTTTTTGATGTGATACTTTCTGACAAGGTTAATGACGTGCTGTTTTTATCTGCCAGTGTTTCACAGTGCAGCAGAGGCCAACATACAGCCGCTGTCATCTTTTTAGGAAACTGTACTTGAGGATGACGAAACCACACAGAGGTTTTTTTTCACCCGACTAGTTGAGTTTTAATAAATCTTTCTACAAGCATGATTGCAGAACTTGGGTTTTTAATGAATATATTATATAGTATTAGAAACATTTAAAAATGAACGAGAGCTCGTAAGTCCTCGGCGAGCGCGAGTTTCTGGTGGTTGGGAAGAGAAATGGGAAGGGTGGTAACCTTACAGTGGATTCCTCATTCTCAGGAAGAGGGCTTTGTAGGTTCTTAAACAAATTGTTTGCCCTCTGATCCAATGGGTCATAATGAGGATCAAGTAGATGGATGGAGGCTGGGAACAATGTTTGTTCAGCCGTACATGGGCCAAATGCATGTCGATAAAAGAGATGAACTACAGTAGAGCCCTCGCTCTAGTAGGCCTACATCACACACACACACACACACACACACACACACACACACACACACACCACCTCATAAAGGACAGCTGTGAATGTGCTGAATGTCTATGATTCGCCTATAACTTAAAATGTAACCGCCCTCTCAAGGTAATATTTGTGCGTAAGTGCTAGCGAAGTTTGTTGATATTAACGGTAGCTGGTGTTAAGTCATCGTACAGCCTGTTATTATGATGTAGATAACTGAGGCAGCCTAGAAATGAGGTAGCTATCGTGCTTTCTTCCAATACAGTCATACCAGATCTATTTGGACAGCCAGTTATTGGCCAAGGCCCTTAAAACATGAACTCATAGACTTGTTTAAATATATCTGTTGCAGCTCATGGACAGGAACTTGGCGAGGCATCTTCTGCATCTGTGTCCTCAGCGGTATGGAGCTTTGCAAATTTACTGCTGAAAGAAGCTAAATCATCAGTTGACACCAAGCCCTCTTAAATGGCACTGTAACCTGTTTTACTGCCTTGTTTTTGTCTGCTTTGCGTCTCCACCGTACATCCAGTGTGCGCCTACTCCTACTCTTAACGCTTGTCATTTTGCTTTTCTTGTCATTTATACTGTTCGTTTATGCTGTCATTCATACATAATCTACAGAAACTGGAACACACTCACATATATGTTTGTATTTGTGTCACACACACACACACACACACACACACACACACACACACACACACACACACACACACTGAACCAACAAAATTCAGCCATGCCCAGATTCTCTTGTGTCGCCATAGCAACTGTTGTGCATGCACATACACATGCAGTTATTTCACATTCACCACATTCATCTTTTTTTTTTTCCTCCTCTGCTTTTTATACTGCTGGTTTTTATGGTCTGCCCCACTCCCCCCCGCCCCCACCTACTGTGTTCCTTCAGGAATTTTGGCTCATGTTCAGAAATCTTAAATCAGCTACAGGCCGCTACAGCTCCTGAGGCTCCATCAATCCCCATCTGTCACCCCTCACATTGACCCCAAGGATCACATGTGTTTCTTTGACCGTCACAAACCTTTCTCTTTCCTCACCTTTCCTTTTCGTTTGACTTCCTTTTTTGACTTTCTGATGAATTGATCTTTTTGCTTTCTGAAATAATTTATCACACACGCCAGTCTTTCTGTCCCTCAGGGGTTGTTTTTTTTATGTTTCTATGAATATTTAAGATATCTTTTCTCTACATGTTAATATGAGTCACTACAAGTCAGAACCTTGTATGTATCCGTGCTTATCAGCACAGTTTATTTGTGGTTTTATATTTTTGTGGGTTTGGAAACTACTGTGTAAAAACAGGAGACAATGCAACAAAGACACTGGGGTATTTTTTATTCTGTGGTATTAAAAAATTAAATCTGCATGAATAGATCTGTTTGTGGAGAACTTGTTATTCTAGGATGATTGAAGTCATTTCTTTTTTTGGGGAAGTGCATCTGTACAGATTATTGATATTTGATGTTAACGAGCCAAACACAAAAACAGGTGAGTGCTGTTGTGGTTTTTGGATGCGATTTTTTTTTTTATTATTATTATTCCCAGAGCTGCATTCTGACTTACTTGTAGCATTGAACTTGCTAGGCTATCACATTTGAGTTCATTTTAAGTGGTTCTTCAGAGCCTGTTGACAGTGCAGTAACCCTGGTTTTACACAGATGTTTTGCCAAAGCAAGAGGAAAAAAAATGCAATGTTTGATTTATTTTATATTGCTATGAGAAGCAAAGAAGTATTTTTGGCTCCGTACGAAACTTAAAGGCACAAATTATTCTATGGCAGGCTGCCACGGTGTAGGTAATCACAAAAATGGGAAACACTGATGTCATTCACTCTATGTACATTAAACCAGACTAGACCATGTTCTATCCAACAGATGTCTTGTAAACTCATAGAAAATGAGAACCATGCCATTTTTTTCTTCTTTTCTCAAGCAGCAAAATGTTGTAGGACAAAATTGTATGTGCTGTGATCTGAGCGTTGCAAATTAACTTTGCGGTGATACCCTGCTGCTGAGATTGTTTTCTTAATCAGAATTTTATGTCCTTATTATCATTACAGCCTCCTCTGCTTTACCTTGGAGTAAAGTTCACTGGAAATTTGTTGCACATTTTTTGTCTGTATAGAGAAAAACGCTCCACTTTCTCTTCATTTTAGTGCCGCAATGACTTATCTGCCTTCTTGCGTGAGCCTCGAGTCTGATTGCTTGTCTATTACACTACTGCATGTCTAATAACAAACAGTCTTTAATTGATTCAGAGTGCTGGGGTTGTGTATTTGTAAGATCTGCTAAACTACAAAGAGGTTCCCTTGTACTGCTTTCATGTGTGTTCCTGTACATGACACTGTGCATGTGTATGGTGTGGTGAAACAGCTCTGTGGTGTCTCTGTGCATGTGTTTGAGTATGCGTTCGTGATGCTCGGATGACACGTCTGCTGCACATTAGCTTAATGATTTAGTGAATTTGGCGAAGGCGTAGACAAGCCCATGCAGAGCCCCTCCCCAACCCAAACTCTCTCCACTGGTTGATCCCCTCATTGATTCATCTCTCTATAGTAGGCATCTCCACAAACTCTTCGGTTGTCTATTGTACACTTGAATCTGGTTCATATTCAAGGTAATAGAATACACATGGGGATCGGATGTGTTGTTTTATATGTATGCATCAAAGCCAGATGCCGTTTTTCGTGCCAAGTTTGAAGGCCTGTCTTTTTTGTCCGCTACGTCACAGCTAGATGGCATTGTGCCTGTACCTGTGAAGACTTACCCTGCTGTTTAGTAATTACTGTTACCATTTACATTTAAAAATAACACAATGTAAGCACTAATCCCAGGAAGGCAAAAATGGCAACAACAAAAAAAAGCCTAAGCCTATGATTACCATATTCAACAGGCAGTACACATGGTTTTTGACTGTGCATAAATTTACACAAAGGCATCAAAAACACATTCGGCCTCGGAATTGAAAAGCATTTTTGGAAGAGGTGGAGGGGCTTTCAGTGTTTCCCATTAATTATACAGAGTGTGGCAGCCTGCCACAGTCTAATTTGGCCTGCCACGGTGACAGAGCCAACTGAAAATATTGTGACGAGAGGTGATTGCTCTCAACAGACCTTGAAACAACTTGGATCTGTTTCACACGGAGCTTTTGTTTTTATTATTCTATTTCATTATTTTTTATGTTATTTAATTACCTGGGTGAACAGGGGCTCATCTTTGGCCAAATGGCATGCTCATCCACCATAAAGGTAAATGGCATGATAAACTCAACAGTTAATATGATACAACAGAGGATACAACTACTTACCAAGGCAAACTGCATCTCACAGTTAGTTCTAACAGTTTTAACTTTCTGATGCGGTAACTGGAACTACCCCGACATGCCTGTCGGGAACACTACGACATATTTAAACTTCTGATAATAACATTATAGTTTTCTAATGTTGTGTTTTATGTCATTTCTTTGGCAAAATATCTGCTAGGTTTGGGCCAGGGGAAAATATTTCTCCCTGGTTTGATATGAAGCCAAACACCAGACTGAACTCGTGTAATGGCTTTTACATATTGCACTTCCACTCAGCAAAAGTGAAGAAATGAGACTACCAAAGCCCTTGACTGAGCGTTTAGTGACTCCAGTCCACTTTGAAATGATAATGCACCTGTAAGCAGCTGCAGAAGTAGGACTGAAGCAGTGGCGTCTTTAGTGCTGCTGAGATAGGACTGGCAATGGAAGACTAAACAACATTGTAATCAGGTTTGCCATCACTTTTTTCTTGCAGTGTTTACATGCTGCTTCACCTCTGTTTTTTTGGCTCATATGTCTTAGCAGCTTCAGATTGACCGTGTTGCCATATTGGTGCAGTTTCAGTCTTCTCATGTCTCCTCTTGTGTCATCCCAAAAAAGCTTGAACTTTTGAATAAACAAAACATACACCGTGGGCATCTTCTCCCTCCTGCTGCTGAAATGTGACCCTCTTTCATATTACTGATGTCGGCCCGACAGTAAATCCCTTATGGATCACAAGACACTCATGGCACTTGCCACTGATGCAAAACAAGTTGAATTTATCACCATGATGCTGTTGCTGATGGTGGACACTATATTTGGACACAAGCTGTCATAATGCCTAATGGCTAATCAAATCGGTATAAGCTTCTACTGTATATCAGGCTGGACTGACCAAACATGAACTAACCCAGTACCACAGTTGAATTCTAAACACAAGCTGAACTTGTGTTACAGTGTCAGAAAAACATGTTAACACTACTGCAGTAGGTTAAAGTGGACTAACTGAGCACTTTTCATGGTGACACATTCTAAAGAATCACTATAAAGACACTTAGGCCATGTAGATATTTATAGAAACAGATATTTGTCCACTTCAGTTTTCAATTGTAACATCTTAACACCAGATCGTTCTCAGAAAGGTGTTCATCTACATGAACCTGCATAAATACACTGTAGGGCGCTATCATAGGGTTACGGTTAGGAAAAAAGCAAAGGTCGTACACATGACGCTGATGCATTTTTTGTCGCATACTGTGATGTTCATGACCCTGAAAATTCTCTGAACACATGCAAACACAAAAAGATCTCTGCTTTGACTGGAGTTTTCAGAAATGATGGTTCTCAGTGACCTAAACTGAAGTTTTCATACAGATAAAAGGTGCATGAGTACCAGACACCCGGTCATGTGTGCACATATGGCATTAAATACATTTGCAATCCCATGACTTGATGAAATGGTCACATGCTCTGTATATATTCTAATTAAATTAAATATTGTCTTGTGACTTGGTCCTAACTCTTTGGTCTTTGTGGTCATAGCTCTGCACAAATGGTAGCACTAGTAGCTTAAAAGATGCAGTTGTGTCCATGAACTGCACCAGGAAATGGAAACAAACAATGGAAACAGAGGACAGATGTTAATTAATATCTTCTACTTGTTTGTGTTCTCAAGTGGTAAAGTTATCCTAATCCTCTCAGCCACTGTGTTTTCCCAGTCAATTTTCTTTGTGAATTTCTCTGCTGCTGTGTCGAGTCCTTTGAGGCCAACCTTCAAAGTCTAACTTGGGTAACAGATCTTTCTAACTGGATTAGAATCACATAGCTTCATTATTCCATTAGACATCACACTGTTTGTTCTTGAATAGTTACCTTATAACATGGTTTGGAGCGCTGTTTTTTTGACGTCACACACAAAAGGTTTCTAACACAGCGGTAAAAGTTTTTTTTTCCTGTAACCTTCCATTTCAGCAGAGTGCCAACATCCACAGAATGTCCTTGAGGGCTATTGTGTTTTTCGACACAGCCTTTGAAAACCAGACTGTATTCTAGCATCCGAAATCCTCTGGAACACATTACATACGGGCCCTGTTATGAGAGTGTACAATTTCTCTAAAGTAAACTACAATAAATCAACAGTTTATTGTACCTGTAGACACTGTTCATGAACTGTTATCAGATGTCAGACTGCCCATAACACATACAACCTCAGATGCCAACAGAGCAAAAGCCGGTTTCCTGATCCAGGGTTCACAGAAAGGGGCACCGCTCTATCGCACATTTTTATCACAGATCACATATAGCTGTCACATCTCCATTTCCCCGCACACAAAAGACAAGCGTACAATTACTTCACAGGGAGTGTCTCCTTGAGATACCTGATCCAACCGAAGAATAGTAGCTCATATGTTTAAGCCATCAATTATGTATGTGATGTTTTTAATGGAATCACATTTTAGGTGTTAGTCGGAGGCACCTTTTTTAAAAATAATTTTTAGGTGGCATGGTTCTGCGGAATGCAAAGTGATTATTTTTCAGCATGTGTGATACAGCAACCAAACATGGAACATGATCCATCGGTTCAATACAGCACTACTGTAAAAGTGAGTCATTCATTCGTTACCAAGGGAACCAAATCGGGGGGGTGGGGGGTGCTCCATGGTGGCTTTCCAAAATCTCTGCCGTGTGATAATAATATGCAAATTCTCTATAGGATTATGGGAATGTGATTTTTTTTTTTATTTTATTTTTTTAATGATGTGGTGTCTATATGTGTAAAGAGGGTGTACTGTATGTATACATCCCTACAAGGTGGTGGTGATGGTTTGCTACTGTTCTTCCTCTCGCCATGCCAGATACTGTATCTGTGCAGTGGATGACGGAGCAGTTGTTGCTCTCGTTTTGGGCTTACAGGAGCAGGAGCAGCAGCGTATCAGAGAGTTTGGCAGAGCAATCGGTCATAGTGTGAGGCTGCCAGCACTGACGCTTTTTCCTGCTGCCTGTCAGATGCCTGTCTGTTTCCCTGCCAGACCTCTACTCCACTGTTGTTGTGCTTATCTAGCGAGGTGAAAAAAGACGAGGAGAGTGCGGAGGAGGGGAATTGGCTCAGACCTTTGACAAACTTAGTCTAGATCAGCTGGGAAAATTTGGCTGCCCCGCCTTTATCAAACCGCAACTATGAATGTCTTTCAGCTGGGAAACTGGGAACTAATGAACTGTATGTTTAGTGAGGTGTGTTTGTTGAATACATAGTACAACAGTGTATACAATGCATATGGAAAGAAAAGCTCAAGCTCTAAAATTAATCTGTTTTTCTGAAATATCAATGATACACCTTTACGTTGCCATTTGCTAATTTAATCTGTGCAGGATGATTAACCACATAATCAATGATTTGGGCTGATGCGGCTTTGCTTTCTGTTACATTAGGGTATTTCAATGTCTTAAATTCACTTTTTTTTAATCAGTGTTAGCCTTATTAGGAAGTCATTAGTCTTCCATGTGAATGTGTAAATTCTCCATTACCACAAACTTTAGATTAGAGGTGTTTTTGGCCTGATATCTGATTTTAGAAATCTTTAAAACTACCATTGTTTTTGCTTCATATCTGCACATAAGTTAGTATGCAGCTATTTTTTATACAATTACAGTACATATAGCTAATTATAATCATATCTGCATTACCTTTATTTATATTGAATATGTCTGTATTCATCATCAATGTTTTTTTTTTTTACTTTTTCATTATTTGCATTACATTGTACATTCGATTAGTTGCTAACCTGTATTTGCAATGAAGATGAATTTAATCTAATTTAATACAGTGACAGAAAGACACTTTGTTCTAAAATCAGTCTTAAATGTGGCTACATTTATCTCGAAAAGGTCTAAAAACAACTGTCTAATAGCTGTAGACACCCTGGTCCTGCACCGGCCAACGTGTCGCAGATTTCAAGGGAGGAACTGTCTTGACCTCAGCCACACATGAAGAGGTAAAAAAAAAACTCAGCTAGAGGTCAAGGTGGAACGTTTACAGAAATAATGTGACCAGTCAAACTCTGCCCATGAATCACTCGCCATCCTCCCATGTCCTTTCATATCCAGAATCATTA
The DNA here is from genome assembly GCA_037367365.1 of Apogon talboti. Taxonomy (NCBI): domain Eukaryota; kingdom Metazoa; phylum Chordata; class Actinopteri; order Kurtiformes; family Apogonidae; genus Apogon; species Apogon talboti. The sequence continues at coordinate 15,553,796 of JAPQRQ010000012.1, forward strand.
GGTGAAAATTTGACTGACCTCAGGTCAGCCAGCATTGAGCGGCTTGTCCGTCTCCCAGAAGGGTTTATGGATTGGCTTTGACCTCTGCACTGGTGGAGAGGAGGTGTAGGACAGAAGGTCATAGACGTCTATAGGCTGGGTAATAATTTTTCGTCTGTAAGTGGAGGCTGTCCCGTCCTGTCTCTCCTCCAGAGCGCCCCTCCCACCACCATGTGGAGCTTGTTTGGGACAATAATGTCTTTTCTCCAGAAATGCATGCAAAACCTCTGGCTCCAGATGAATCTGTCTTTTTCTGTTTGTAGAACAAAGAGAGGGCAGCCACTTTCAAACTTTCAGTCTGTCTTTCTTTCACTTGTTGTCAATATAAAACTGGAAAAACACACACACACATAAATGCACAGGTATGGGAGACTGGAGTTTAGAGTAGTGTTAAAAGTAGAGCTAAAGTTTGCTCGAGTCCTACTTTTAAATACATTGACTGTGAAAGTAGGACATTGGTTTCATGAAATATTTGTGTTATTTATGCTTTGCCTGCCTTCCTATGGGAAATAATCCTTCTCTTTGTTTCTTGTATTCTATTAATATACATTGAAGATGAGTGTACTGTTTAAAACTGATTTGAATATAATATGTTGAGTTTAATAATAAATGAAACATGATACTGTATGACCATCTGAATAATGAAGTCTTAGACCTTTAAGACCCCACTATGATGCTGTCAGGTTATCTGTTGTGTGTATTGCAATCAATGTCAGGGGCCTCCAAGAAGATGTTTCTTTAATCTGGCCTCTTCGGCTCTCCTCCTGTGAGTGTGTTGTCTGTTTCTGCGTAGGGGGCAGAGCCACATGTAGGCCACAACAATAAGCCATCCCTCAAAATACCTGACTTAAAAATGGACATGCTGCAGCTCTGACTGCACTCTAGTCAGGCTGTAGATTTCGCTGAGATGTCGCTCGCTCGTCTTACGCGTACAGTAAATCATGGATTGTGGATTTATTTTGGCACACGTGCATTTGTATCAGCACACTTCTGTAAGAGATAGCAGTTCTGAAGCAAACTTCTGAAATCTTGCAAAAACGCAAGGGAAAAAAAAAAGAAACAGGTTTGGTGAGAATAAACTAGGCCAGGTAGTTTCATCAGATAGCTGCAGTATAGACTTTGTTATGCATGGCTGTAAAAAAAAAAAAAAGAAAAAAAAAGAACAAGTAAAGATCAGAACTGCATTCTTATGGATATAAATCAGTAGAGTAACTAACTAGACTTCCTCATCAGTCCACGTGGACTTATTGCTGCCACCAGTGATGTCATTGGACTATTTTGGAACACATGTGAAACAGTTTCCTCCACTAATTCATCTTTTATCTCAGATTGGAAACATCTGATCAGTCAAAACATAGTCAGAAGTTTTTTTTTTAAATAAATTTTGCCCTTTATATCAACATTTTTTGTAAACATTAAGTGTCTAAAATGTTGTAATTGCGATAAACTTTAAAAATATACTATCACATAAATGGTCATTTATTTTATTATTATATTATAATTTTAAGCCCTTCGTTATCTATTCCACATGGACTTTATATTCAATAATATGCAACTGACTTGCATTGTGGGTGCATTTCAGGGTTTATAATACAGTGTCTGTCTGAAACCAGGAGACTGGACGCTGTTTTGTAGTTGATCTGAGGACAGATGGCAGTAGGAAAAAATATAGATAACAGATACATTTCCTCATGTGACATCACGTGGCAATTGTGTTGGTTCTCATGGTTTTAACAGTGTTTATATGACTAACTGTGCGTATAATCTCTGCTATTGTTTAAATGGGGACATGATAAGTGATCTGAGCGTTGGCACTGGTTATACATTAAAAGGCTGCAGATCTGACGCCATGAGAGTATTTATGGCCATACATGTGATTACTGACTGCAACGTGTTGTTTGGTATGATGCATCTAATTAAGTCACCATGTGCTGTTGGGGAAGTTTCTAAAGTTAATTAGTCTGCTGAAAGTACAAGTCGGTAAATTTCTAAAAGTTACGCTCGTCATGTGATGGAATCTGCAGCATCAGGCGGCTCCTCCTGTCTCCCAGCCTCTCATCATGTATGTTGTGAAGGCACTAACTAAAGATCCTGAAGCACCCATGGCCCCCGTGGTGCGCTGGGTTATGTTAATGACATGGCTGCACAAAGGAACTGTCTGCTTTAATTATGGAAGAGTGTTGGGCTCATGGCTCCTGCTCGCCTTTCTGTTTCTTTGATATTCCTTCCTCCTCCTCCTTCCTTTTTTTCACCGCTCCCCTAATGGGGCCCTTTGATTTTTCCCTCCCCTTCACCATGAGGAGAGGTGGACTAATCCTCTGAATCAAATGTGTCACCTACTCTAAGCAGGAATGAATAGGCCCTAGATTACCACCGGACACTAATCGCATTTAGCTTCCATGATGATAGCTTCTGTGCTGGGTTGGGCTCTGGGTGTGAGTTAATGCATGTCCTGAGCTTTGGTGGGACACAGCTGTTGTCATGCACCTGTTGAGGTTCTTCCTTCCTTTTCCTTGTCCTTTTCCTTTTCCTTTTCCAGGATCTGTGGATGAAACCGCGCTGTGCGATATCAAATATTGAACGTTTGAACAGTGAAGCAAGTATCTGTAAATCCCATTAATGCCAAAAGACATTACACTTCATTAGACATACCAGAATGAGTTGCATACACACACATTAAAGCACAAAAAATCTGTTATGAGCTCGGATGACTCGTGTACTTGTGGATATTTACCTTTTGCAACCACTGATATGTATATTTTAACATTTGCTCGCTTTGAAAGACAAAAAAAGTCTCTGATCCCAGCCTCCTGAAGCTGAATCTTTCCCTCTTTTGTTACTCTACTGTGAGAACAAACTGAATATTTTGGCTTGTGGATCAACCAAGATATTCGAGCCTTGGGAATTGCTGATTTATTAATTTTGTTGTAGACCACAACTGCAGCTTAACTTACCATTTATTCAAGCCTTAGATGTGAAACTTTACTCCATTACCTTGTCTGTAAACATGATTTAATCTGTACCCAACACTATTTAACTACATTTTTTTAAATTATTGTTTTACTTGAGAGAAAAGTGACATTTTATGCATTTAAAAGAAATCTAAAATAAACTTAAATCACAACCGCGAGTCAGCTCTCTAGCCTGTCAGCGTAACTGCAGATGAATCATTAAAATGTGTGTGTTAGAGCATGTGTGTGATTTCAAAGTTACACTTAAAAATTGATTTTTTTCTCAGAAAAAAGTTGGAGAAAAGCCATCTGGGTAAAACCTGCTTAATGACTTTCAGTGTCCTTAGTCCTTAGTAATGAGACACACTAATCAAGAGCTACTAATAATTACTGAACGTCTGAAATGGCCAATTAAATAAGTGGAGCCATTATGTGATGTCTTAGCGTTGTGGTATATTTAAGCCCGCTAAAATGTGTCAAGTAACCAGGCTGACTTTACTCTGACCTTCTCAGAGCCTTATCGGGATACAATCCTGATGAGCTATGGAAATGAATCTATATTTCACATAGACCTGTTGGTAGTATCATTAACCCCCTGACGTGTGGCACTGAGAGGAGGAAGAGCCGGAGTATGAAAAGGAAATTACAGGAGGCAGTTCTGTAAAACCACATCCATTTACTCTACCTCGGAGGCTATAAAACACGCTTTGATATAAGTTCTGTTTACCCAAGTAAGCCCAGGAGTGATGATTTTACATTTACATACACTGTGTATTTTGGGCTTCCACTGCAACCAGTAATAAATAGGCAGAGATACAACATATTATTACTACTAGATAAGTATTTATTCCAGTCTGTTTCTACCTCTTTCGTCTTCATATACAGATAAAGACTTCAACTGCAGGTCTCTCTGCTGTTGCCTCCCTGTACACAAACCCAGTCTGGACTGAACTGCAGCAGAGCCATTTGCAGCTTGACCAACAGTAAATTTTCATTTTGACAAGCCCCTCTCCATTGTCTTCTCCCAGTTTGCCGTGGCCTTCTACCCCTTGTCTCTCCTTGAACCACCCAGCTGTGCGGCCTCTCTTATCAACGAGGCCTTGTGTCCCCCCATAGTCCCGATCTCATTCTGTGGTCGTCATCTCTCCTCTTATTGCTCAACCCTCTCCCTCTCTCTCTTTTTAGCCGTACTCTTCCTGAGTGCTGTGCATTTTATTGCTGCACATATAGTGGATCCAGTCAAAACGGCCGCCCTTGGAGTGACACGGTGAATGTGCCGCACCCTCCCCCTTTTCATCCCCACCTCTCAATAGATTGTCACACAGATGGCCTGAAGGGCATTTACAGTAGTAAAGTACAGTGTGTGTGCGTGTGTGTGTGTGTGTGTGTGTGTGCGGTTTTGAACATGCACATCCGTGTATATATGTGTAAAGAAACATGGTTTATCCACAGCTACACTCACCACACATGCCTCAGAATTGATTCCTGATGTTACAGCCTGCATACCAAGCTTCCTTTTTAAGATGAATAAAAGAATAAATTCAAAACCAGAACATGTTTTGTTTTGAATGACATAAAACAGCCAAAATTGCATGAAGAAACGATTTTTGCCCCCTAACGTACATGAATAACAGATGCGCAATACAGATCGTCCAACAGAAATGTAGAGCCCCTGCTGTCATGCGAAGCCCACTGTGATGTGGTTGTGGGCCGATCATACTGACGATGCACACAGCATAAGACATGGCACTGGGCCTCCGAAGGCAGGGGCTACCTTCAGTTGTATGGGGCTCCCGCTATGGATACTTTCATAAATTTAATCTAAAAGAATTACAGCATCTTCTGATCTGATGGTCGTAGTTTCAGAGATCAGAGCAGGTGTTTTTAGACATGTGGAGCCTGTGGGTAAACTACAACACTATCAAAATACTAATGGACAAAAAGGCCTGCATTTGGTTTTATTCTTAAAAATAATGAATGAAAGACTATTTTCTTTTGCTGTTTAGAATTATTTGTGATATTTGTTTCACTCTACTGTCATAAAAAATCTGAATCTATCATAGTGATGAGGTAAAAAAACAATGCTGTTATACTTTCCTTCGAAAACATATAAATATTAATGTTACAAATTGGAAAAGCAAAGTAAATCTATTCTCAATTTTAACCCTAACCTGAGAAAAAGAATAATTAAAATACCAACAGCATCAACAAGAGTGGTAGTATTGATAAAATCCATATTCCCAAGAGTAACTTGAAAGCTCTACAACATGCAGAGATGCTTCCAAATAAATTAATTTGACCTGATTATTAAAAATGTTTTCCTCCAATGCAGCAATTTCAAGCTTACACCCAAAGCGACTTGGATAATTATCACTGTTTGTGGAGTTTATTTAAAAATGTAATTTCAGCGTTATTAAAAATCACACATTGATTTTCGTAATCAACCACCTGCTATTTCAATGATGCACTTATTCATATGAAATCTACATTAATGCAAATGTAAATCAGATCTATTAAACATTTTATGGTTCCGGCTCAGTAATAATGTGGAGGTAATAGTTTTCCCTTTGCATTGCAATAACTGAGCAGTGTTGTTGGTGTTATTTGGACCACTCTGCAAAATGAAACTTAAAGGACGGCCACATGTAACGTTTCTTGCTGTTTTGTAGATCATACAAATTGAATAATCAGGATAATGGATAAAGTCACTAGTCGCAACTATTTTAATATTAAATACGTTAGTGCTTGAACAGTGTGAACTTGGTCTGTTATGAACTACGCAGACATCTTGCCAGTTCATAAAACTCTTAGTTCTTTGTAGTTAAAAGCCCATAAATTCCCTTCCCAGATTTTACTTGTTACCATTTTTTTAACCCAAAATTATCAGTGAACTTCATCAGGATTGTATGTAACAGACAGAGGACTTCTTACAGCTCACACTTAAAAGCCTGCTCTGAAACCCAGAACAGCAGAACATCACCTCATTTTAAACCCTTCCCACTTACAAAATACAATAATATCCAAAAATTAACATAGTTATTTTTATAAATTGCACTTATGTGAAATAAAGTGTTTGTTTACTTGTTAGATTTAGTTTTTCTTAAGTTCAGAAAGTAAGGTTTTAGTTGGGTTTAACCTCCTACGACCCACTGTCCACATATGAGGACAGGAAATTCACAGCTTTATACAAAAAAAAAAAAAAAGAAACAACTGTCCACCACAAATGACATTCCATAAAAATTTTTAAG
>JAPQRQ010000012.1:15575443-15586438 GCA_037367365.1 Apogon talboti
CGCTCCCCCCTCTCTGCTCATGTCTCCTGCTGTTGTGGTGCCGACTCTAATGACTCGTCCACATCTTTTCTCAGCTTCTCTGTTCCGTTGTCTCCAGCCTCCTCACATGCCCACCGTCATCTCCCCTCATAAACAGAAACACACTGGGTTTATTTGGAGCCTGTTGGACCGTTTTTAGCCTGCACTTCCACACAAATGTGTATGTTTCTACAATTTGCAATCCCCAAGGACTTCAAGTATGACAGAGTGTAAATATTCCCACACTGTACCGTACACCGTATTTTGGACCAAAACGGCAACTGCATCGTCAGGCCTCCAAGAACAAATATTTTGTGTCTAAAACCACACTTTTCCGGTGACAACATAAAGAAAGCCCTGTTACTCTGCCAAAGCACGGCAGAGTTCTTTCTCTTTCTGTCAGCGTGCAAAGAGGAGACCTTTTTCAGCTGTGTTAACATACTCTCCCACTGCATTTACACTGTTTCATCTGGGTAAAGCCACCGCTAATGACATCGCCATCAGTAAGCAGCAAATGCAAAAGGTCTTTGGTGGTCAAGTGATCATACATGAACATACAAAAGGAGTCTGGGTACTGTCCCATCAGGCAGCTCGTAAATGTCATTAGAAGGATGCTGGATGTGGCAGCTTTGGGACAAATGAAGCATGTTGGCAAGACTTTTATCTTGCACAGTGGGATACAGTGGGAAGTATAACTTCACTTCTGGTTCTGGGCCAGTTATATAAGTTAATGTGGTGGAGCCTGGTTTATATAACCAGCAACTGGGACGTGGTTGGGTTAGTGTGTTTGAGAAGTTCCCATGTTATAAGAGAATGTGACTGTGAAGTTGGATCCCAGATGTAGCCATTAGACATTTTTCTGTTGTCAAGTTTTCATACACTAAGGAGAGACTGGTTAATGATACTTTATTAGATCGCATTTTTAAAAATAAATCAAATATCCAATCCAATTCAATACAACTTTATTTGTACGGCACTTTACAACAACCACAGTGGACCAAAGTGCTGTATAGAGCACATAAAAACCAAAATAAAGGAATAAAATACAAGAATAAAAGACATAAAACAGCTGTACAATTAAAAGTAATAAGACATAAAAACAGCTGTACACTTAAAAACAAAACTAAAAATACAATAAAAATAGTAATACATTCAAACCTCTCCCATGGTGTCAAAGGCCAAGGAAAAAAGATGGGTACTTATGTACCATTTTACGATAGAAGAGATTTTTTTTTTACTACCGCTCAAAACTCTGATTAGTGCCTGTAACCAGCAGTGGCGTTAGAGCTTAACAGCAGTTTTCACCGACTGTGAGCATGCACAGGCACAGTCTCAAAAATACCACATATACTCATACCTAATGAGGTGGATTATTAGAGACCACCCAGAGCACGAGTCTGGTCCTTTTTCTATGTGTTTGATCAGCAAATTACCACTACAACGCACACACACACACACACACACACACACACGCTACCCAAGAGACTGGTTTCATGCAGGGAGCTGCTGGGCTTCCACCCCCACTCTCCCTTCAAATCCTCCTCTATTTCTCCCATTGTCTTTATTCTGGGCGTCAGACCAGCCTTGGCAGCCTGTAATTTCTGGAAATAAAACAATGCCTAAAAACAAAGAGAAAAAAAAAGGAGCAAGTGGCAATGAAATTTGTGAAATTTACATTGGTCTGCAACAAAGCTCTTCAAATGAAGCACCAGCTGTAAGACATGCATTTACAGAAGGTGGATAAATGTAATAGAGATGTGTCCAGTCAGGCAACTGGTGATGCAATATTGGTTACGGTTCAGTATATTGTGATATTATAAGCAAGAATGTTGGGGTTTTTTTCCTCTATTTTACAGGAAAACTCCATAAAAACAAGGAAAGGTCCAATCAGAAGAGTAAGAGCCATACACATAAGCAACGGAATAAACATTTTCCTGTATATGTCAATGGAAAAAAGAAGCCATTTGCTGTTCCGTTAGCGGTACTAGTCATTTAAAATCAATAACATAACCACAATACTATCACTTTATCACTATTACCATTCCTAGTATCTATAGATGTATGTATATTTATTTATTTAATAGGAAAAATAAGGTTGGTGTAATTACAAATTTTCATTCCTGGAAATTAAAAAAACCCAGATTCTTAAATTATAGGAAAAAAGGTCTTTGACTGGCTTTCCTCCATCTGCTCTCTCCTTCATTTCTCCTCTGCAGCACTGCAGAAAGGAGCATGTTTCCTCTCTGCTAATTAACATAATCGATGATGGCCTGGCAGCCAGTTTTTCCACTACTGCTGGTCTCCGCTCTACCACCACCTCTGTATGCTCTTCCCGACCCCGAGGAAACAATTTACCACTTTTGGACGAGTCTCTTCTCGGAAAGATTAGGGTCATTACCTGGCAGCGGGGCCTGGAATTCCGCTCGGTGCATTATAGCCTTAAACTTTAACCTATATCAAGTGCTCCTAAAAGACAAAGAAAACACATGAGGCAGCAGCAGCTTCTGTTACTGTCGCAGCATATGGAGTCGAACGCACCACTGGTGTGGGTTAAATTTAATAAGCATTCTGAGTTTTTATGATTGGGTTCTTCAGACAGGTTCCTATATTTTTCATTCTGCTCATTCACTTTTCTTTAATTCTAGGGTTTGTCATATTGACTGGGCACAGAGAAGCCGGCTAAGAGTCAGTGCTGGAATTCCCCGCTGCAGCCCATGTGCTGCTGCACCCTTGTGTTTACACACCGCATAAAACTGTAGTTTTACATTTCCTTAATTTAATTTTATCCCGCGTTAAAGACAGCTAAGCAGAACCAGTGGGACCGCCTTCCCAAACCACAGAGTAAGTCTTCTAATTTTAGTGGATCATTAGGAAATATTTCTTTTACTATCTCTTTCTTTCCCTGTACGGAGACTATAATCTGTCAATCAGCCTCACATCCACAACTATACATCACTGGCTTTGCGGTGTAAAGATGGAAAGCTCTTATAGGTGGTCTGTGTTTCAGTCCCCGCTGTGGTATAAGTGTGTGGTTTAAAGGGTGGGCCACAGAAAGTATGAAAATACTGCAAAACTGGAACATCTTTGTACCATAAGACTGAAGTGCTGTGTTTTCTCTAAACACCATTAATCATTTTTCAAATCTATTTCAGATTCATTCATTTATTTATTTGGTGTTTTGCGACTTACCTCATGAAATGCTTTTAGTAAGAGCCAGTCCGTAAAATACTGGAATAAAACACGGTGTGTAGGTGTGAGAGCTGTGTTTTGACACAGCCAGTCACACTTGGCAGCTGTCCTCTGCAGCACAGCCCCTGTTTGCCGTTTCCTAATGCGCTGAGTCCAGCAGTAGTGTGTCCGTGTGTGTGTATTTTTTTCTTGATGTCTGTGGCGGGATGTTTGCATGTGTGCACAGTCGCATAACAGAGATTCAAACCTCTAATTGCCCGGGCAGAAAGACCAGAGATGAATGCCAGGAACCTCAGTAAGCAATTTAAAGTAGGCGTGTCGGGGGTATGTGCCTCTCTCAGCCAATCGGCTTGCATCTCCAGCAGGAAGTTGTGGTTTGGAACACGTGCTATTGCGGCATCAAGGGAACTGAAAGGATAGCGAATCAAGAGAGCCAGAGTGTAACCTCTGTGGCTCATTTGATACTATTCTTTTCAGTGCAGTTTTCTGCACAAACAATGACATGGTATGAGGCAGACACCTTTTGAAAAGCTGATACTATAGGAGTTCTCTGGGGTAGTGTATGAAGACCGGTCTGTAGAAAATAGAAAATAGGGAGGAAAAAAATGATGGGATGCACAGAAAAAGTGCATGGATACAGTAGATGAGTGAAAAGGAAAAAGAAAAAAACGTAAAGAACAGATGCATTTTCAGAATTTTGGTCTCACCTTTCACAGCAAAGCATTGTCACGCTCTGATCAAATGTCTCCCTGGTAATGTTCTCCCCACACACTTCCATTGTTGGCTAATGGACCAGCACAGGATAAAGACACTATTCCCTATAGAGATGTCACACACAGGCAAACACACAAAAGGGTATCACAAATCACCAAGCATTCTCAGTTGATGCTTATGGGAGACTGAATGACGTAGCTATTGTCAGGCCACCAAAACGGATCACACTATCACCATAGAGATTAAAATAACCGTTTCACTAAAGTATTACTAACAACTAATTAGTAAGGTAGTCAAGGTATTGTCACAAAAAGAGGGAATACATCTGGGAGGAATCTCAGCAAAAACAGAGAAACACTTCCCTCTCCCTGGGCTGGAAACACACACCACCTCTGAAATGAACACCAGCCTTTGGTGGAAGGTTTTTGCATTATCAGCTGCTACATTAATTAATAGGAAACTCCTGCCTAAAGCCTGTAACTTCGTCAAATCTTTTTCTCTTCTAACTGTAAAAAGCTTTAAACACTTTTAAGCCTGACAAAACACATTTGTTTTCAGAGCTCAGTACTGTGGTGTGGATTTTACGTCAGCACATATACTGTATCTGGTATTTGAGGTTCTGCAATATGATACTGTTAGAGCTGCAGGTATCGACTGTTTTTGACATCAGTTAATCTACTGGTTATTTCCTTTGACTTGATTAAATAATTATATGAATAAAATTTTTTAAAAAGTAAAAATGTGAAAAAGATATTTCTGAAAATGACAAACAAGTTGTCTTTTATTCCAGAACCGGCAACAATAACTACAAAAAGTATAAAAGTAAAAGAAATAAGAACAGAAAGAAACAGAAGAAATAACAGCAACAATAACAGTATCAATTTATATTTAAAAATATGCCTGTAAACAACAACAAACAAGTCAAATGACAAGTACAAACAATACATGCACTGCAGACTTCAAAAAATGTATGTACAACTCATTAACAACTTAAGATGGAACTAACATACACCTTAAAAACATAAAGCTGAATATTTTAATGTTTGTGTGAAAGCATAAAAGTTTAGAGGAGTAAGTGATGGTTACAATGAAGAAAAGTGAACATGTAGACATGTTGTGCCCTTTTGTCCTCGTCTCTTCTGAGCTACACTCCATGTTGTTTGTGTTGATCCTGGTGTCATGTGCGTCACAATAAGCATCCATGTGAAACACAACAGTGGAACCAATGTTTAGCGGCAGCGAAATGAAGGAAACAAAGCTTCAATTCAGGAATACTGTAATCGATTCAAGTTTATTAATTGATTTAGCTCTAGACATATATTTTGTGTGACAATTGCAAAACATCCATTCTTTCATATTATGCTCTATGTTTTATGTTATTGTGCTCCTTTACATCGCAACATTGTTCATCATTTAGTCAACATTTGTGCATGATTTACTACTTATGATTCAGAATACAATGAGAAATGAGCATCAGGATGTGGTCATTTTATATAACCCATTTATCATATGATATTTAATCTGAATATGAAATGACTTACTTTTCCTGCTGTTATTTAGTGCACATTAATATTTACATATTAAAACACAGTGTCCACATTAGCATAATGTGTGTCCCTAAAATCATGCTACTAATTCCCCCACCTGTCAGGTATGTCGGACTTGTATTCACTTTGTTCTATTATTAATTTGGTACACACACTGTCTTCACGCGTAATGAGCTGAGTGAGCCGCTGTAGACTTGTAGTGAGCAGTGAGGAAAACAAAGCAAAGGAGAATTAAAGAACAAAAGAACGGGGGAGCAGATCAGGCACCTTCCCAGCAGAGAAAATGGTGCTTTATTAAATTAGATCTTCCTCAGCTTATGCTCAGCATGCACGACAATAGCTGCTTTTCCTCTGGGAGCCTCACTGCCTGGCATTTCCTGCTCTGGGATGGCCCTGTCCAGATTAGAGGAAATTGATTTAATGGCTTTGCTTTAATAGCTCACAAGGTTACATCCACTGTGGATACCTTCTTGCTCTCTGTCTTTCGCCTTTGCTTTTTTTCTTTTCTCTCTTTTTTTTTTTTTTTTTGCTCCATTTACTCTTCTCCACTTGTCCCTTATGATTTTTATTTCTTTATTTTAATCCCAGCAGTCATTCATGCGGCCATCTTCTTACAATTTACTGTTCTTTTTTTTTTTTTAAGTGTGTACAAATCAAAATACTGTTTCTGTTGGAGGCAGTATAACAGGCTTTGGTTTAATAGAGAGAGAGAAATCTGGGATCATTAGCAGCGGTAAACCAACACCTACCGCCTCCGGCTCTGCAGGTCATTCAATTAACCGGAGTTGGATCGCACAAACTGGACGAGGGTGTCTCTGTTCAGTAAGAAACTCACTAACTGCACAAATACAGATGTTAACAGCCACCGGGTATATGAGTGCAAGTTTCACTGCTGCAGACCGCTGAAGCCTCACTACATTATCATCAATCCAGCTATGACTAATGTTTAAGGAAGTATTAAAACCTACCATAGGAAAATGTGAAAGCTAAAATATTGTCTTTTGCTGTGGGCTCATGGTTCCTCTCCCTCTCTAGCCCTCAGGTCCATAATCACCAGCTCATCTGTTTTCCCTGCTGGCTCTCTTTTCCCTTCAATCCCCTGCCTGTAGTTTTCCTGCCAGAAATCGCTCCGACCTGTTGTACTCACCTGCTTTTCATCAGTCATCAGCCAAAGCGTAAAGCTAGCCTCCCACCACTTGCCAGTTACCAGATTGCTTTGTGCCACCGTGTCGAACCCTCCAGCCTGCTTATCTACCGCCACCTCTTTCTGCAAACCCAGCCTGCATTCAGAATCCCTCCTTTCACCTGCCTTATCAGACACCTTCAGCTCTATTTCTGACTTGTTTTCTGCTTGGTTTCAGTTGCCAAATTTCTTGCTTGTTGGACTTGTTAAATGGCCTGTCCTTACTTGACTAACAATACCCTGACAACTGCTAGATGGTGGTATCCAAAAAGGACTTATGCTGGTCCTGTTTGTTCGGTAATAAGGTTCTAGGACTAAAAGAAGGATTTGACATCTGCCATGTTGGCTTTAATTGACAGATATGACTCATGGCTCATTCACCTGCTGCCTGCTATCAGACAAAAGACTATGTGATACATTTAGGAAATAGTTGAAATTACTCAATTGCATTTAGTCTAGCGTTTCCTAGTAAGCAGTGTTGTCATTGTTTTCAGTATCATTCCCCAGCTGCTCACTCACGTCCAGATATGTTCTCTTCTGGCTCTGAAAAATCAACACAACTACAGGCAAAATGCAGATCACAAGGCCTCAAAATGGTAATCCAAAAACCACAGGTGGCTCCAGACTCTGGGTGTCCTCCTGTTGACAGCTTGTCACTCTAACCAAATCTGAGTATTCCACATATGCGGGACTCAGATCTCGTTTGTGAACAGCACAAATGACATGAAGTCTGATCTTTTTATGTCTGATCCAGGCCACTTCCACGTGTGGTACTGAATTGGATACAGATCTGATCTGCTGCAAATTTGCAAAGGAAGGAGTCACTCCCAAGCTGTTAAGTATTTGTAATGCAACATATGCACAAATGCAGCAGTAAAATGAATCCAAAACATTATATATAAAAAAGTAAAACACTAACACGGACCTTCTAACTGCACAATAATATAAATAATACTGAAAAGTAAGGGTTTGACTGCACAGCTTTTACTTGTAGTGGACTATTTTCACTGTCTGTATTAGTACCTTTACTGAAAACAATGATCTGGATGCTTTTAACTGTGAACGGTTCAGGTCTGAAATGTGATATCGGCCACATTTAATGTGAATAGCCAAACAAAAAAAATCATATCTGAGCAATGAATCAGAACTGAGCAATAAGGCTGGCATTGTGAACGTAGCCTTTGTGTGTTTGCTATTGAGTCTATAAGAAATCTCCTTACAGACACACCCAAATATGTTTAAGTAAGTTGCAGCCCGTGTATAACTGAGCCGGTACAGGGTGTGTATGTTCTCTATGTGAGGAATGTGTATTTGAGCGTTCACTTTTATTGGACACCTCTTTCCGCACTCTTAAAGCTGAACATAGAACGTATGTGACAGGTGGGAGTCAACGGTCAGAGAGGGGCTTTGTAAAGATAACATATCACTGAAAATATAATGGGATCACTGTGAATACCAGAAATAATAGATTTGCAAAGGTGGGACGGTTCTGTTAGTTACAAGTTTATTATATATATTATATGCAGGGCACAACATACATATGATAAAAGTGGAGTCTGAATTTCTTCTCTCTTGTTATGTGTTTATATTCCCAGTTAATTCTTGAACTTCCTGTTAGAGGTCACATGTATGCTAATGGTGAGAGCAGCTGACTAGTTGTTGCCCCGTAATAGACCACGTAAATCACATTATATCTCTCATAATGTACAAAGAAGCCCAGTACGATGGGTGATCTCCTATTAATTATCCTAACCAGCTATGAGATATTGCACAATGATGTTCACAAGTGATGAGCAGCCTGTGATGACACCCATTCTAGTACAATTAATTAAGCAAAGACACAACAACGACACGTCCCTATTCTATAAAACAGTCTACGTGACAGTTAATAGAGATAACCCTCGGGTTTTGACTAATGAGCAGGGTAATTATATAGCCGCATACGATGTGATTAGTTGCAGAATACGGAGGTCAGTGAGGGGACGCGTACACACACACACACACACACACACACACATATGCATGCCTTTCACCAGAGCTAAGGGACCTTTAGTTAAGGGAAGCAGGATGGCTCCAATCCTCTTTCCCGGTCCCCTAAGGTCCCATGTTATTTTAATGTTTCCCATCTGACATCAGCCATGCATGTCTGCCGCTGTTAGTTAACAGGGAAGAGAAGCTAGCGTAGCCAGTCTGTCTCCAGTGTTACTTTGCGTGATCATGTATGGTGTGTGTAGAGTTTGACAGATGAGAGAACACAGTGAACTATTTTGGTTATCTATTTAGGCTGCCTGTTTAGTCACAGAGAAGCCTTGAGGGTACCATGGAAATGAGTCACCGTGCTAGGATGTGGATGTTAACTGTATTAACTTGGCTTTTTGGTCTAAATGATCATACTTATTAAATGAAAAAAGTATAGCAACAGTGATGTATGTCATTACTCAGGTTATTTTAATGTATCTGATATATTTATTTATTTATTTTCCTGCGGTGCTATTTTTGTGTTGATGCCGTCCTGCTCTTGTTGCCGAAAGGTTTTTAGATATAAACATCATTGCAACGGTGGAGATTGTGCCTAAAGTGGAATCTCTGTATATCCTCTCGTGTCCCAAATATTCATTGTTGAGGGGATTAGAGTATATACAGGATTTTGGCAACACTGCTCATCATAAATGCATTGTAGCGCAGAACAGTTTGTCAGTTGCACAAAGTCACAGTTTACTGCCTTTACTTTTAAATCCTTGGATTAATACTGGTAATGGGTTATGGTTCATTGCTAAGCTAAGAGAGCTCTACACATCATTATATCAGCTTCACAAATAATGCATAGATGTTCAAAAGCTCAGTAAATAACCTCCCCATAGGGGTGCTGCATTCAAAGCACCGGCTGAAACTTCAATGAGATCAAAGATCACATATCTGCTTTATAGCCCAATTATGGCAGAGATAAAAACTCTCCAAACAAAACTTTCCCCGAGCCCTGAAAACATTTATATGGCTCACTAATAAATCAGGCTGCAGCGGAACAAAATCTCTTTAAATTAAAGAAAATAAAATTTGAAATATGTTCAAAATTAGCAGCCGTTCTCTGAAAATGCGAGTGTGTAAGGTGTGTGAACACGGAGCACCCCCAGGACTTTGCGTTGATTCGGGCCCTTTCTTTAATCTGTTCCCCTGGACCCCCAGCAATTATTATGGCCGTAATCCAAAATAAACCAGGCAGTAAGTTACGTCCAGTATACTGAAAGGAAATGATTGTCCAAATGACATTGAAGGTAAGAGCTACCACGCCACTGCCATGTTTTATTGACCTTAAAGTGTACCCATGCAATCCATGCCTGTTTGAGTTGGCAGTGACTTTACAACCCAAATGTGCTGTAGCAAATTAAACAGTGTTTGTGTCATGTCATTCTTCTAGACTAAATGTTTACATGACCCTGCTTTTAAAATAACTAATGTATACAACACTGTTAAAAGCAAAAGCGGTGATTTATTGATGAGTGTTGAAAATGTGTTTTTGGCGCAGCGTTGGCATCACTCAAAGTCAGAAACATTTCAACCGGAGCTAAAGCCTGCGATTCTTCAAAGTGGCACTGAGGTGTCTTTCAGCATTAGACGAAATCACACCTTGCACTTTCCCCAGACGTCGTCAGATTGCTGAAAGATAAATCAGACGTGCTGTGCGACTTCACAGCTCGTTGTGTAATCCAGATACTGTCTCAGGTTTGTCTGAAGGGATGTTGTTGTTCCTGCCGTGGATTAAGTCTCAGCGCCGATGCTCAACCACTGTAAAGCAAAATAAAGCTTCCTCATTCCGCCTTCAGCTTTTCTTGTCTTTTTTTTTTTTTTTCAACCAACGCGGCTGCTTGCTGACATCTAATGGTGAGCTCTAATGAGTTGTGTGTCTTTACACAGCTGAGCACCACCACAGCACCTCTGTGCAGACCTTGGCATTCAACCAGCACCCCTCGAGCTGTTCGGCCTTGAGTGCCTTCCTTGAATTCTCAATCCTCTGAAGAGGGGATATTTCCACAGTGAGCGGCATTTGCCTCTTAGCAGTATTTCTCCATCATGTAAGATTGTGCACAAGTACACACTTTAGAAAACAGTCTCAATTTTTTTTTAGAAGAGCGCTTTGATTCCAGTTTTTCATTTCCTTAATTTGTGAATAATTTATTTGTGAACATGATTGATGGAAATATGACATTTAGGATATTATTAAGTAGTCCAGATCAATACTTATATTGAAAGCTATCAGCCCTCTACTTAGTTTTAACCCATTTTAACCCAAGTTAACAATTTTTAGATTTTTGTAACGATTTTCAGAACATTTGCATAAAATGGGAA
>JAPQRQ010000012.1:15597234-15615894 GCA_037367365.1 Apogon talboti
ACCAAACAGCATTTTCCCTTACATGTGTAGAATATAATTTGTAAGCTGATACATCTCTATAGCACCATAATACTTCATTTACAATGGGATGTTATGACACATTCGCATTAATCAAAAAATTGCAGCTCCTGTAATTTTGCACTTCACCGTATTGTGATGTCGATAATATTTTGATTAATTGTACAGCCTTGGTTGTAGTCGTGCTCATAATAAAGGTACACAATGAGGTTTGTTTGTGTTGCATTATCAGAATTCCAAATTAATAAGCGTTAAAGCTTCAGTGCTGTGCTTTCAGCTGATGTTTTCAGGCTTCTCCTGCAATGAGCTAATAGAGGGTTTAGACGTATTCCTAATGTGGTGCAATATAAAGTTCAATTCAGCTAATTAGCCTTTAACAAAATCACGGTGTGAGCCTGATTTGGACATTTAACCCGGAGGAAAGTGCTTGTCTGTGGGGAATGGGGCCGCTGAATGAAGGGAGGGAACAGTTACTTCCCTAATAGCGAGGCTAACTGATATGGTGTCATTGTCCTCTCCTTATTCACAGGTATTAAAGCTGGGGCTACGACTTTACCACTCTCATGTTATACAGGGTGACACCGGACTAGTTAGCTTTATGCACACTGTGTGAGGTAGACGCCTGCTGAAGTTACATACCCTAGGTCACACAGTTTCTATATGTTCCTGCCTGCTGCACAAAGGGCAGACATTTGATGACGTGGGCTCTTTGACTCATACTGAGAGGTACTGTAACAGGAATTAATCACTGGTCTTAAACTAGACAAACACATGGAGGATAGATACTGTAGCATAGTGCGAGGTGTACACCTGGCAAGTAAAATCTAACTGCACAAAATGGAAACGTTTTGTTAAATAACTTTCTATTTATTCTTGACAGCCTCATTAGGGTTAAATATGTGCATATTTTGTTTTAGTCTCCTTAGAGAGTTGGTCTGAGTTCAGTGTTTTAATAATCAAAGTAACCAGAGTAAAACCACACCCCTCTTCCCCGTCTATAACTTAATATTGTCTTGTATATTAAATCTGCAATAAGCAGCTTTTATACTGTTGGCACAGATACACAGACCTGCTTCAGTGAAGAAACCAGCCGTGTTCCCAGACCGGATTAATGTCCAACATAAAAACCAGCTGAGGATGTCATCTTGGTCATCTTTGAGACACGTTGATCACTATCCCAGTTTGTCACTTGATTTGGTTAATTTTTGCACATTTATTCATACACTTGTGTTTGTGTACGTGTTTATATGCCTGATGCGCTTCTGGTTTATTTTGTCTGGACTTTGGCCGGTGCCTGCTGGATCTCAGCCCAAAGACGTGATGACTATGCTAATAACAGGGTGCTTGCGCAGGTCTTGAAAGTCTTAAAAAGTATGGGATTTTGAAACGCTGCTTTGTGCGAAAGTCTTAATAAAGTTCTAAATCTTACATAGTCTTGTAAGATAAGAAATACATGAGGAAAGCATATGAGTTAGTTTCCAATATGCACCAAAACAAAGTAATCCTACTTAAGTCCTTAGAAATAAAACAGATTGCGAGAAAACATGAAAAACTTATACATATACTGTATATATACATGAAAACAAAATACGAATTCATTTGCATATTTGAAAAGGAGTGGGAGAAAGTATAATTTATAACACTTATAAAACATACTGTATAAAAACTTGATATGATTTCACTAACCGGTCGGTACTGGAATGATTCACACGCAAGTAAAAAAAGTACATAAAGTCTGGACAAAGTCTGGAATTTTTATTTGGATAAAGAGCAAGCACCCTGTTATAATGTAGCATTTTAATTGACATTTTCTTTTTATTTTCCTATAGACCAAAAAAATTTATGCAGTAGTGGGAAACCTAATAGACGTATCACTCAACAATGAAAACACTCATCTGTAGGCTTAGTTCTTTATGCTGTACTGTACTAGACTATAGTTTTCCTAAAATTAGATTATAATATATCTCCTTGCTTATAGTATTGCAGTATATTTATCTACCAGACCAGTTATGACCAGACTGTACCCAAAACTCAGCCCTAATACCAAATAATTAGATCATATATGAGTGTGGTCACCTGACCTAATTATCTTTACTTATACAGCACCTGTTTTACTGATCTATGCCCCTATTTTGGCGTTGTCAAGGAGGCATTCTTAGTGTTGGCTACACATATACCATATACACCAACATATGCATTAATGCATGAACACAAACAGTGAAAATGGAATTCCATCACCAGCTGCTCATCTAATTATATCTCCTTCACATGTTGGCACTCCTTTCCTTTTTCCCAGTATGAAACTGGCCTGGCTGAAACCTGCGACTAAATATTCCTACTGGTGTTTTATCAAGCAGCACCTGCAACGTTCAGCACAAATTAATTCACACACCACAGCCTAACTGCATGTGTGTGCATATGCACACTTGGCAAGCTAAGAAACTCAACGTCATGTTTTTATTTTCTTTTTTTTTTTACTGCTCCTACAGTAGTTCTGTGTGTTTTAAGAGCAGGGTGGTGCCCTATGTGTCCTATAAACAGCTACTTATTAATAATTATGCTGCTAAAATTTAACTACAAATAGAAATACTGCGGTTACATACTGAAAGTGATACCTTTAAGCCTGAGGAAGATAACTGTAAATCTGGGACTGTCAACAAAAGTGATAAAGTGAGGATATTAAAATGTCATCTTCCTGTTTACTTGTTACAATTAGACACTTCCATTAGCCGCAAAGCAATTAGCAAGAGTAGGGAAGTGATGGAAGTGGACATGTCCGGGAAAACAATCAGGGAAAGCACACATACATACATCGGCTAAAAGTTTCACACAGAGCGTGTTATTCTTAAGGTGGGCTGCCGGGGAAATGCCTGGCAAGGAAAAGAGCTGAGTGTGTGTCTTGAGTGAGTATAGGGTAGCAGGGTGCAGGGTTAGCTCGGGCCATATGTATAGTAGCTGATCATGTTAGGAGAGCCAAACATAAGGCAGTGATCTGTGGCCAGTTTAGTCTCTTCAAAAGCCCTAAGGTCAGCCGTTTTAAAGCGCCGGGTGTTCTGAGGCTCAAGCGGGTCCACCTTAAAAAGTGGCAAAACAGCAAGTGAAGGAAAAGAGAACAAGTGAAAAAAAGAGAAGTGAGCTGGATTTGTTTTCCAAACGCAGTCACATTCTTGGCAGCACCTTAGCTTGTCCTTGCCAAAGAAGGGTGGGATGAAGAGGGATGAGAGACGTAGAGAGAGAGAGAGAGAGAGAGAGAGGAGAAAGTGGATGTAGGGGAGAAAAAGCACAGCATTTTTTTTCTACTTTTTTCTCTCCGTCTAGTACAAAAGTTAATATATTAACTTTATCTATAGATGTACTTTAATCTTTGGCCTTGGCTCACTTTTTTCCTGCATAAAGTATAGATTACCTTGTGTATCCCCTGCAGAGATAAATGTACCATTGCGTGTTTCCACAGTTATGTTATTCCTGATTCCTTCAACACAGTTTCCAAGTGTTGTATAAACACACAAGTCCTCAAGTAACTCCAATATATTTTTCATTTACAGAAGCACTATTTTTTTTTTACTTAAATTAAAATAAAAAAACAAGTAATATAAGCTCCATTTGGGTTTTTTGCTCACGTTTCATTTGGCTAGTGCACCTAGCGTATTTTCATCGTTACAACAAGTTCAATGTTAAATGTTTGACGTAGATTTAAAGGGATTGTAATTTCAGCCCAATTTTGTGGTTTGAAAAAAATATTTTTCTTCTTTATATTATGTGTAAAAGAGTTAAAAATAAATAAAGTATCATATACAGATAAAGCAAAACAACTGAATTATTGTTGAATTCCAAGTTATTGAAGCATCATTTTCTATTCAGTTATTTCACATGTATTGGTTTCAGTTATTTCTGTTGCCATAATGATTAGATTATATTATTTTAACTAATAGTCATTGCACAAATACAAGAAATCAACAGAAATGCAGTTTGACATTAAATATGTATGACAGATATTAAAAGGATACAAAAATAGTGCAGATACTATTGTATAAGCAACTATTCTATATTTAAAAGCTCTATGATTAAATATGAAAGGAGAAATAGTGTAATCACGCAAACAAAGATGACGAAAGTAACGCACAAATGGAAAGCACAATATGCACAAAGCAACTGTTGTTGTTGTTTTATTACCCTGCTCCGATGCTGCTTCTTATTCTCAACATGCTGTAATTGGGTAATAAAATTGTGAGAAAAGGCGACTTTGTAACGCTGAAAGACAAAGAGGTCAGAGTCATTGGCCAGTTAGCTGTGCCCTAGAAATGCCCAGATGGCTTGTGTAAATTAATGTCTTCAACAACTCATCGGTCTCAGTACCAGACACCAGGCAGCTCCTCTTAACACCACTTTTTTTTTCTACAAGGAGTGACATCAGGTGACATACCACGGAGCAAGGCCACTGACCTGAGGTCTCCAAGTGTCCTTGCTCACAGGCCAGTGTTGGACAACTCTGTCCTGGATGGCTTTCAACAGAGAATGTGTGCTGTGGAATTCAGACAGTCTTTTCTGGGTAAACAATAGTTCCAGTCAGCCTGTTTATGTGTTGACCAGCCCTCTGTTTCCCCACATGTCCTCGAGGCTCCACTCTTGAGGAGTTATTTTGTTTTACAAACCTCACCGACATTATAATTTGGTTATGAATGTGACATCGACCGCAAGCAAGGTGATAAAGCAAGATATAATGAAATTAAGCCAATAGCGCCACAGTTAACGGATTTGAGGACGTGTAGACGCATTTAGCAGAACAAAGTAAAAAAAAAAACAAAACAATAAAAGCAGGTGAATGAGAAAGTTTAGCGAGACACACAGAGAGCCAATGCAACAGGCTTGTCTGAAGACTGCAGCATGTTGCTTATGTTAGCAGGCCACACCCAGTACTGTATGTTCCCATGTCTGGAATACATGTACCTAGTGACTGTCGACACACATTCACATAGTCCATATGAGGTGAACATACCATACCAGCACAGACAGGGTTTGACTCATGTGTCCTTGTTAAAGCTAAATAATACATAGAAGTGTACATACATAGTGAGATGAGGGCTTTTGAAAAATGTTGTAGCCACAAACATTTCAGTTAGAAATGTCAAATAAAGGAACACTGTACAAACATAAGTGATCCGTGACTGGCCCGAATGCATCTGTACAGTACTAATCATAGCTTAGTCATACCTAGTTGGTGAAGCGTTTGGTATTTGTTGTCTGTTTGCTCAGAATAAATACATATATAAATGAAGATAGTGTCTCTGGGATAGCACTATCTGATTTTTGAGAGCATGAAGCAACAAATTATTGTCTGGCAAAATGAATTCCTTATTAATAATATCAACATATTAAGATTTTTTTACATGTACAGCCAGGCTAAGTAACTCATGCTATCACTTTGCTCACTTCCTTAATTTTTTTATTTATGATGTCTCCAGTTTCTTTTTGTTTTGTTCTGCTATGTCCAAATGTTGGTCTTACTTTTATATGTCTGAAGGCTGTGGGTCCCACATCAATAAACTGAGCATGCACTTATTGGGAGGTGTGTTTGCAGTGCATTTAAGAAATAAAATGTGGAAACAGTGATATTTTTGGTAGTGTATTTCCAGAACTGCAAAATTTGCAATGCCAGCCTGTGCTTAATTTGCCTTAAGTAACAAAGTAATCATATTGTGATTTTTTTATTAAATTTTTTTTTGCACTAGTACATCCTATGCTATAAATAAAGTTTCATTATGGATTGAAAAAAATAATATGCAAGGTTATATTTGACATTAACCTGTCCTTGCATATAGATGCTACTGGTCATTTCTACTTAAAGTGACAAGGTCATATTAGTGTATTCAGTCACTTTGCTGTGACCTATTAGCACCTATTAATAATCCCTTGGGAGTAATTAGCCTGGTGACAGAAAGAGCAAAGTGGTAGCATGAAGCATGATCTCTTTGCCTTTGAGTCTTTGCAGTACTGGGTTCCTAATCCCTCCTCCCCCTTCTACTTCAATTTCCTGCACGCACCACATCAACAACTTTGGCCTTGCCCAGGTCCATTACTTAAGCACTAATTGCTAAGGCCACCCTTGGGAGTTGGGAACTGTGACCCTACATCTGCTGTCATGGTGTGAATTTCAACAAGGCTTTTCCTCCATGTATGTTGCACCTTCATAGTTTTTGTAATGCACAGCATGCAATTTTGTTTCAGTGTCATAAGAAAATTACACGTTGAAGCTGACATGTGAACCGCTGCATGCCGACGCTCACCGGCAGCCGAGAGGAATACGTAGTAGCTAAAATGGGTACCTTGTGGATAAGGTTGCCAGTCAGTGATTGGAATCGTTTGCCAGAGTCATAAATCACACTACAGACTGTCATTCTGGCTATGTCACCTGGTTTTTCTGGTTCACTAAGACGCAGCCCCGAAACAGTATCTAAAAAGTTTCTGAGTTAAACATCTTATTTGGGGTTTCTGGTCCAGACATGGCATTTTGTTTCATACAGTGTTGTATCATCTATGTAATTTAGCATCATTTTAACATTTTAGAAAGTGAAATCAGAACTGTGGATAAATAACAACACATATTTTAATTATTTCGGACTGTTGCATGCCAGGTGAGCAATTGCCTTGAACTGGAAAAGCATGTCATATAAAACAGTGGATAAAAGAACTATTAGAGTGCATTGGACTGGAAAGACTAACATATTTCGTCAAAGGAATTTGTACAATTATGGGAACCATATATAAACATTATAGTATGTGGAAAATAGAGGCATGACATCCAAATTATTATTGTTTTATTGTAATGGTTATTACTGTCGTATTTTAAATGTATTTTTCTGTATATGTGTGTATAATAATATATAATATAATATATAATATTATTTACTTTTTTTGTATACCTCTTAATATTTAAAAAAAGTGAAAAAAACACATATTTTAATAAAACTTATGTTGTTTTATCCTGTTTTATACATTATTGCCTCAGTGCTCAGAAAATTAAAACAACTTCATGGGAGCCGTGATCTTTCACACATATTAACCCATTCAGACCCAAAGATCCACCGTCAACCAAAAGCACCTGATGATCTAAAATGTTTAATACCCGTTGATCCATTAATCCTATCAATACATGTAAGTAATTGGTGTAAATTGCAGTTTGTCATTTATTCATGCTCATCAGATATATCCCATTTGGACGTTCAGAGGCTCCATAGTTACCGTGGAAACACCGTCATCCTCTACAAAATTGATTCACGAGTAAAACCCATAGAGTTGGATCAATGATAGTGGATGGAGACACTTGGCTTATGTCCAGTTAATGATATATTATGCTGAAAAAGTCACTTTTTCTTCAGTTTCATCTGTTTCTGATATAATAACCCTCAACTTTAATCTAAGGTTTTATGAACATCTACATGATCAGTGAATTAAATATAGGAAAATACATGATTTTCACTGAAAAAATTAAAAATAAAGAGAATAATATTACAATAAATGGTGATAAATCACTTAAGAAAGGTTAAATATAAATAAAAATCATTTGGGAACTACCACAAAAATAGCACTGGGTCTTTATGGGTTAAACTGCACAACTTCAAATGTAGAAACTGCACAGAAACAATACTCCTAAATAATTCTTTTGCTCTATGATTTTTTTTTTTTTAGCAAAACCCATCAAAAACATCAAAACACAGTCCAGATATCCTCGAACATAACAATTTCCTCCCCATGTAGTGGAGAATTCATCAACCTCTTATTTTCACTCCCTTCTCTGGTGTACACTGGGGCATCGATCGTTTTGACCTGCAAAAAAAAAAAAAAAAAAAAAAGCTAGAGTTAGTGGGTCATGTTTAATTAATTCTCAGCTTCTTCAGGCATCAACAGGCACTCTGTAGTTATTCTTTTGATGAATTTTAAAGTCGACACTACAGAGCATGCAATTAAAGGTGAACTTTGCTTAAGGGGAACTGCCATGTTTTCAGTGCCAATTAGAATTTTGGGGGCTTTATAGTTGAGCCATGTGAGTTGTACGCACACCCTTATGTGGTTGTTTTTTTCTATTCTTACACTTTAAAATGTGTGATGTTACATGTTTGAATGCATTTCTACAGAAAATGTCACGCTTTGAATGCAAATCAGTAACGCACTCTATCGTCTTCTCTCAGTGCATAATGAAAACTCCTAAACATTGTTAGTGCAGTTCCTACAAAGGCCATATTGTAGATTTAAAAAAAAAAAAAAATTAAATCAGAATCACAGCATTACCACAGTGGTGTGGAGTGTTAACAATATAACCTCGCTAAATGTACAGTCCCGCGACTGCATTTAAAATACGCAAAGAAACTTCAGCTTCAGCTCAGTGGTATAATTTTTTTTGCCGCATGCTGAGCAGACAGATGAACCTCACAGATGGGGTCGCAACGCGGAGCGGTTTGGGACGGTTCTATTAACGTTTGGATGCCGTAAATGTATCTATATATGTACATATGAGCTGAGTGACCTAAATCTGCCTTTTAAACGCGCCTTCTTCCCTTCCTGTTATTCGTCTTTTGGCTCTGATTAGCGGGTTTACTTTGTCCTCATGCCAACGCTGACCTAAATCCAGCTCTTTCTTCATCGCTCAACAACTTCACCATGTCCTCCTCCCAGAAAGCTATACATTATCAAACCGTTGCTGGTTCTCACTCTGTTTATCTCGAACTCAATTTTCTCAGCCTAAGTATACTGTGAACTCTGCGTCTCAGCAGAGGATAAGTTGACAAACCATATTTACATGCCCTGACCAATAGGGGCCATTCCACAGTAGATGTATTTCCCATAGTGTGGTAGGATAGATGTTTTCATTGCATCTCTTTGGTGGCGCTTAGAATTGATTACATGTGCTTATCGAACAATAAGCTCTTTTTCACATTTGTTTTCTCTGCCCTGGAGTGATGGACAACTCATTGTTTGTTATACAAAACAAAAATAACAATAGCACTGAGGCGAGTGCCACTTGTAGCAGTTGATGCGATAGAGAGGCCTTAGATAAATGCCACTCCATTAGTGCTAGGCCTTTGGGCTTTATGTCATTACTGTCCTATTCTCCATCACACCACAGCTGTCCAGCTTGTGTTAAAGTGGCATCTGACTTTTTTTTTTTTCCCCATAACAATGAAGTATTGTTTACTGGCAGTTGGTAAAGTGGAAATAATGTTGATTCTAACCAAAAAATGTGTTTAACGTTGGTTGAGAGGAGCTCACCCTCTGATTCACCCTGACATGAGGCCAGGGAGTTTCAGAATATCTTATTCTTGGAGCATGGCAGAGGTAGGCACATTTCTTATCACAACCTCAGTTATGGGCCATAAAGAAATATGCAGTGCCATTTATAAGGCTATTAAGAGCTTTTTAACATAGTGAAGGTTGAAGCGCTCCATAAAGGTTTACACCAGAGGGAGAGTCAGCTCACCGTGCCCTGTCTATAACATAGACTTTATAAAGTAGACATAGCCACCGTGACGTCACTCGGTGGTTTGTGGGCTACCATTTCGAAGCCACTACTGCACAATATAGTAGTGGACATTTTGGCTTTTTTTTTTTTTATGAGTGTATCTGAGCAAGAGGGCAGGGGACAATGGATGAAACTCGCTAACCTAACAAAAATAAATCACTGAATGTACAATCCGACCAAGCAAACGTGTATGTCTCACACAAGTAATTCCAGTCACTTGATAAGGATTAACACCCACTGTTCTGGTTATGTGATTATAGTAATGTATCTGTGTGTACTGAATGAGCTTGTTAATTAACAAGCTAGCTCAAACACCATATAGTTCAATACTGAGCTAACATTAGCTACAGTAAGTCATGCTAACAGGTGGGGTATAGAGAAATATGAATGAGTCAATAATTAGATATTTCTGTGTGCCTATTGGTCTTGGGCTATGAGCTACACATGTATGTTTGTTTAGTCAAAGTGTAATGTTACAAGTCAGAAAAGTCGTAGTTTGTTGTAGAAATACTAAATTGACGTCTAGTTTAGTGTGAAACAGCTCAGTGGACTGCGTCTCTCGTCACACTATACACATCACTAACCCCAAAATGGACATAAACTTGGAATATTGTGCCTTGTTCTTCAAGAGGGACGTGCAAATATGTTGAAAGAAGTGAAAATCACATGCTGCAGCTTCATATGTTGAAGTTGCAGAAACATCTCTGAACAGATGGTGGAGAGAGATAGTGTTGATAATGTCACTTATGTGACATTTAGGTGTGTTGTATTTCTATTTACATACCTTCACAGTGTAATACTTGAACAGTTTTACAACATACAGCGACTTTCTTGACTTGTAAAATTATCTTTTAAACTGACAAAAATCATATTTGTAAATGACAGCATAATTCAATTAAGTTAAAAAAATGTATTAAAAATTACTTGTTTCTCTTCATTGACTGTACCGCGTTTTTTTTTTTTCCCCAAAATCAGCCTGAAGGGGTGTGTCCTTTCAGTATAACTGCTTAACTACAACTACAGTAAGCCTGTTTGTTGTTTTATTCTATAAACTGAGGCTAAGAATGCCTGATTAATTGAGCTGTCAATCACACCTGTCAATCACTGCCAACGCACCAGACGCAAAACCCTGAAGCCATGAAAGCTCATTAAGAGGGGAATGATTTACAAAAAGACCACCAGCACACTTATGGTCCAAATGAGACTGCAATGACTCTTGTAAAAATTAGTGTTTCTAAAAGAAAGTTAATGTTTTTTGACTGGGAACCAAATGAAGCTAACTCCTATTCATTGTTGGTAATGTGCTATAAAATAATTACACATTTGCTTAAATTGTAAGACATTGTTGGTGCCTCTTGCCCTATAATTGCTGTCATTGAAAAGTGTCTGAATCTGTCATAGCTGTTAAGTATTAAAGTCTAAAATACCCTATAAAAGATAGCAGGGACCTCTCAGGGAAGCAAAGTGAGGTTGTTTTCCTCTCTTCAATAATCTCTCTATTAGCAGGAAGGCAACAATAATATCAGTCATCTCTAAAGACATTCTCATGCCCTGTATCCCACTGTTCCGGATTAGAAATGCATTGAACCAGGGATTAGTGGAGGAAAAATAAAGCCCTTCTTGGACAACAGAGGAGCGAGGCAGCAGCTAATGGATCAAGACCTTTTGACTACTTTCACATGCACACACACACACACACACACACACACACACACACACACTGTTTCAGCTGCTCATCTTAAAGCTACTTAACCCCGTATTAAAGGTGACATTCTGTAACCATTTACTAGGATCTATGCGGTTGTAGCAGCAAGGGTTGAAGGTGAGGGAGAGCCGACCCTCTGACCACCATATCCATTCTTAACTTGATGTGTGACTCGCTGGAATCCGTCCGCAGCTGTGTACATGAGGAAAAGCCTCATGTGACCAAGAGTCATGTAATGTTAGAAGGATTGGGTTCCCTCACCTCACACGGCAGACTTACAGGGGTTTGACGGGGTAACACAGTGTAGACATGTCATGTGTTGGAATGTTTATGGAAGCTCTTATTTAGTCGCTGACATGGCTGCACTGGTTGAACTTAAGTCCATAGTTAAGTCAATACTGATTCCAGAATTTAACTTTTTTTGTGATAATTCCTCCATTGTCACAAAAACAATATATAGCAACCGTTAACATATCAATAAACAAAGACGTCTAAATGTCATGACACTCATGGATTATGAAATTTGGTGAGAAATGGCAAGACATTTTTCAGTACTTAATAACAGAAATAGAAGTGCCACAAAAGTATTGAAGTTCCATGCTCAGCCCAAAGTCAGAGCATCATTTAACATGTGTGTTGCAAAGACCTGTATGTTATATACTTTTAATCATACACCGCCAGGTTGTTGAAGTGCTAAAGATGTTTCACAGACTTATTTTTAGGATGAATGTTGTGAACTTGACAAAAAAAAAAAAAAATAAAACAGTAAGTGTTTGTTCTTGCAGTTTGGAAGGCTGTGGCAGAACATACTGGATAATTTAATCACTGAACATGAAACTAACTCTAAAACATCTAAGCAGTGGTGATTATAATTTCTTTTGAGCTAAAATTCCCTCAAAATCAGCAATTGTACTTGTGATACCTGATATTTAGTCACTGTTGGAGTTCTGTAAAAAACATCCCATTGGTGTGGATTTGTTAGTACATGAGTGATAGTTAAATCTAACTCTGTCTTTTGTTGTCTTCCAGTGTGAATCACGCATCGCCGTCTCCATCCCTGAGATAGACACCCTCCTCTAGGCCACATTTCACCTCTGCACAACTTCCAAGAGCATCGCCGTCTTGTAGCTTCACACCGAGCCAGACCACACCGACCTCACAGGGGGCTCACTCCCTCTGGAGACCCCTCCCCAGACCAGGGGAAGGGACCCTGTCATGTGTAACTGACTGCACCCCCCCCAACTAGCGAATGACAAGCGTACATCCGAGGGTGGGGCTTGCCTCAGTCTCTCATGATTGGCCACTGGATGGAATTGAGGTGAATGGAACACATGTCCAACGAGCAGGACTCTAACCCATCAGAGGGAGAAGAGAAACGGTGAGTTAAATGGGTATTTCCCTCTGTTTTAAGGAAAAGTCAATGCACACAACCTTTTATTATACGACATATATCTGTCACAACACAACAGTGACTACAAACCAGTACAAAGACTCAGACAAACTACTCTTTCTGGTAGGGATGCACCGATACCACTTTTTTCCACACCAAGGACTCATAGAAATACCCTGAAATTCTAAATTTCAACCTTAGTGTGTTATTGGAGGACATAACAAGACTTTATTACTTTTGTGAAATTTTCAAATTATGTAGATCAAGGTTAACGAAGTTACCATATTTGGTTCCTTACCCATAAGTGGCAAAAAAAAAAAAAAATCCAAGAAGTATATATTTTTTAAAAAAAACAAGAAAAACACATGTGATGTGAAAGGAACATGTATTTTAGAACATTAGAACATCACTTTTAAAACATTACAACAACATATGTGCTGGTACAGACACCTGCCAACATCCACATTATCACTTTGAACATCATTACTTATATTAGTACCATTACTTCATGGTACCTAACAGAGCAGTTATGCAGAGGTGGACCTTACAGACCCTGTAGACCACATTGGACCTGAGATTGTTGACTCACTGTCCTCACTTAAACTCTTGCTGTCTTTATCTTGTAATGTACGTGGAAATTACCAAAAATAGTCACTTGTCCAATAAAGGGTTAAACTATGGACACTGCAGATAATACTGGACATAGCAGGCACATACTTTTTAGTTGTCATTAAATTGAGGGGCAATGACAATTTACATTCTAATCATAAGTTATCTAAAGTTTTGGTTGGGATTGTTATAATGTTTTCTTTATATTTTAAATATTTTGCCACAACACGAGTACATTTATCTACATCCTAAAAGTATCTGTGCTGACAATATAGTAATGCAATGACTTACACACCTCTGTGATCTATACTTCATGTTGCAGGTGCAGGTTCATCACACAAAACAACAATAGGGCTGTGATGTTATTGTTTTCTAATTTCTTCCTCTTCCTTCTTCCAGCTCTTCAAATCTTAGATTTTGTGACCTAAAACACCATTCACATGTGGAAAAAAGGCCCAAATGTAGAGGAAAAATATCTGTTTTACAAAATATCTGGACTTTCTAGAGTATTTACTACATTTTGTTACCTTGTTTTTGTACATGTGTAATGACAATAAAGTTAAATGTAATCGTTTGTAAATCAAAAGTAAGTAGTGATTGTTGTAAAACACTCCTGAGAATAAAAAGCCAACTAAACATATTATCTCACTGTTTCTGAACCAAAAATAGTTTTACTTTTAAAGTCCTTTTTGTGCTTCTAGGTACCAGAATGAAGCTCTTGTATCAATATATAACTGGACTTTTTTTTGTAGATGTAAAACTGCCAGCTTTACCCTTTAATTCAACAAAATAATGCAGTTGTTACTTAGCATAATGTTCAATAGGCAAAGATCCTGAACATAGAACTTGATTAGGTTCAAGAGCAGATATGAGCGTTGAGCATGAACAGAAAAGGTAAAATTACTCCCAGTGTAATCACCTGACTTTCCATCCATGCTCTTCTATGTGATTTAACTTTTGCCCTAATATAGATGTTTACTCTGGCCGTAGCTAAAGCTGCTGAGAATCAGTTCAAGTTTTTCAGGCACGGGCCTTTCTTTTTCTTTAAAATAGGGAAAGCCGGCCCTATCTTTGGTATTTGTTCCAGTTTGACCGCAGTCAGTCTCATCTGAACATCTGCTTCTCAGCCATACGAATACCCTCTGGCCTCACATAAACCCGTGTTTTTTTTTTTTTTTTCCTGACGTAAACTTACGACCTCTCATCTTTAAATGAAGCAGACATGGATTTGGTGATATTATTTTTGTCTGATGTTATGTAGGGAGTAGGTTTTCTGAGGACATCCTGATATTAATCACATTCAGTTTGTTTTGTTTTTAGCTCACGGAGATCTTGAGGTCCTCCTCTGCTTTACATCGCTGCACCATTCCATCAAACTAGCAAAACACTGCAGTCTTTTTCTTTCCTCAAGCAACTCAGACAAATAGGCCTATAGCTACATGTGACCCAACTGTAACCCCACCCACCCCACCCCTCCCTTCTACTTATACATCTCTTGAAAAGAGGCCAGGCCCAAACACAAACATATACAGAAGTGTTTAAGGTCCTTCTCTCATTAATGAAAACATAATATTAGTGAAATGGAGCCCCTCCGAACAGTGCCCCTACTGAAGGAAGGGGCCTCTATATGGAAGAGGGAAGCTGAAATGTACTATATATTGTGGAGGAGCTAGCTGACTGCCAAGATCGCAGCATTAGATTTCTCTCTACTGTCTCTCCATGTGCTGAATTACAAGCTTGTGTTAAGAAAGTCAATCCAACGGAGCCTGGATAGATTCCTCAGCTAACATGGACACCTGTCAGGAGATTATCAACTTTTGCACTGGGGACATGAACAGTTGGTGTGTTCAGGGGTGCATTAGTGTGTGCGCATCGCTCTATCCGTTTCATTTGTCATGTCCCTCGTGACTTAGCTACATGTAACGTATTGTGTTGAACTTAGCGTGCGTGTTCTGACACCTGTAGTGAACGCGGGCTGCAGCACTTTGCACCTCAGGGATAATTAAAAGCACAAAGAATTAAGTTGTAAGAGGTTAAGATGGAGCCGTTGGTGTTCACTCTGGATATCAGTGGTGTGGTCAGGGATGACGGTGGATTTCATTTAATCCCCACCCCTCCTCTCTCGCCCCCTCGCAGCCTGTTGTTTTGAAGTAGGGCGGCGCTTTGAAGTGGCACCAGGGCCACCAGCTCGTAGGAAAAAAAAAAAAAACCCACACATACACACACAAAGTCCTTCCTCACCTGTTAAAAAGACAATTTTTACTTTGTGTTTTTCGCACATAGAGCATGCACCTTTTTCATGTCAGATACGGCCTTGACATTGTAACTACAGGATAAGTCGACGGTTATTTAAAATATCGCTGGCACGGCGTTAATTTGACTATTAATGCCTCTTACCTCACAAGTGAAAAATAGCCTTCACTCTGATTTTGTCCATGACACGCCGCCGCACGGAGGCTTGAGTCACATAACTCACGCTGACTGTGTGGCCAGCCAAATCTGTTAACATGAGCGCTGAAATAAAAATGTAGAGGTACTGTGGCCACCCGTCTGACATGGAAATGGAAAGGTGAGCCCTTAGATCAAACCGTACTATTGTAGCCCACCACAGTCTGTCTAATTAATAAACACTACCATTTATACAATAAAGGAATCTAAAAATAGCAAATAGCACCATCAGTAAAGAGAAATATACTATATGGACAAAAATATTGGGACATTACACATTGAGTTCTGAACTACAAATTAATAAATGTTATATAATTTTACTGTATGATGAATATTGCTGTAAAAGTCTTTGTTTTGTTTTAAGCATTAATTTTGTTAACATTGTCATCTCCATGCATGAAATGCTTTAGAATGTTTTAGTTAATTTTACTTCATTTTGAAGTTTTTTATAACTACAATTTTTTTTTGATCTACCTAATGTTAGTCATGGTCTGATCATAAATAATCCTAAAAAAAACAGCCTTTAAACTCCAAGGAAATATTGATTTGACATTTCTTGTGATGATTATTGACAGGAATATACTATATACTGATAATATCTCAAATCAACACAAATATGAAGCTGTAGTTGTAATGTGTCCCAATGTTTTTGTCCATATATATGTAGCATACATTTGATACATAGACACTTTATTTTATTGTAAACACATACAGTAGGTACAATAAATATCTAAAATATAAATGGGAATAAAATGCCTTTAGGTGGGGTTAACGGACAGTGTATGTTAGATTCAATGCTTGAATCGCAATTATTAGATAAATATGTCCATCAACTACTGAACGAAATGTCTCTAGTTTATTTTTCTTTCTTTTTTTCTTTCTTTTTCTCCTTTGGGAATGGATGGGTTCAACAGTGCTTTAATCTTTGGTCGAATCAGTCACATCACCTGATGTTGATGTTGTTTTTCTGTGTAGAGTCAATCAAATTAGGTCAGGAATTGCACACAGTGGCAGGAAATTGATCATGGAGAAACAGCCAAAATAATACTGACTTTCTATCAAGCACATAGCTGCCATTAAAGTTATTTCAGATACACTGTGATGAATTTAGACGTGGATGATATTCACGTTTTTTAATGCGGTAATATGGATGACTGAAGTACTTAAACGTATAATATTTATAATCAGCTTTGCCACTTTATTTTCTAATTGGCAATAATTACACTTTACTGAACCTTTTTGAGCTGCTAAATCTTAAAGTATAATTCTAGGTGTGTCATTTTTTTTTTACATTTTTTAATATTGCAGTGCAGTACCTTGTTAATGTACAAAAACATGGATTCAGTTGAAATACAAAGACCTGGTTGAATCGTCCGTGTTTGCATCACTCCCTCTTAACATATCAATAAATCTGATGTAAGCCGGTTGCACTGTGTTGCATTTACAGTGGCAGAGGCTTGCCACATAGTGGTATGGGGTTTGCTTCATGCAGCACTGTTTGTTTTTGATGTGCTGCAAGAGGCCTGCGTTTTATCCTTCACAATTATCTTGGAACATCCAGTGCAGTGAGTAGTCCAGTAGATTATAATGCTTCTTTGGGTTCAGATTTCTTTGGCAAGAATCCAGTTGGTGCTTTAAACATAAACTCAAAACGATACGCATGTGGTTTCATTATTTGTTTATTTAGGAAGCAGTCATTACTGTATAACTCTCAGCTTTTCCTCCAGTCTGACATGACAAACTAGGGTTATTAGGGGCTTATTTTATGCCTTATTTGCTCATAGCTTTGTAGAAACTTGAATAACAAGTTACTGTCGTGATGCGGAGTCACATGAGGTACAAATGTAACGCCCATAAGTCACATTGTGCAAATATTTTCCCGTAGATTCCCATGCAACTCCTACTAGTTAATTTTCACTATCACAGCAATCATTTTAGGCTGCACTTACTGGATTTAAGCACGGGGTATCAGAGCGAAGCCATGTGAATGCCTGAGCTGCCTAAATCGACCATAACAACCTGTATATTGATATCTCTGTGGAGTATCCAGGTCACATTATCTGCAAAGATCCTTAATCTCATTCTTCAGTGCCTCTCCTTGACAGCATTAACAGTGTGCAATACTAGCTGCCCTTATATTATAAATGGAGTCAGATCTCAACAACAAATGCCCGTTCCAAGCACAACACACACTCCAGCACAAGTTTCACATGAACCTTTAATTTTTATAATAGTCTGTCATTCAAAACAATGTAGATAGTGATTATTGTTGCATTTTAGAATAGATTTCATAGAGACATTGGATACATTCATTGCACACTCCAGCTGTGTACTGAATATAGTTAAATGCAGAGTAAATGAAACCTTGTAGCATATAAATCCATGTGTCTATGTGTGTGTGTATTTTCAGTGCATGTTTATTTTTGGCTGTATGTAGGTTCTTGTACATTTGCGTGTGTGTGTGTTGTTTTTTTTTTTTGTTTTTTTTTTTTACAGAGGGCATTTGTCTGACTTTCATTCAGTGGCATACTATCCCACTTCTAGCATGGCCTGTAATTTAGACAGTGGCGGGACACATGAAGGAACAAAATGTCCATTAGTGCTGGATGTATAGGACGGGACAGACCCAGCTGTAGGCCCGTAGTGTTCATGGGAGACAATAGGCCACTGTGGACCCTCTAAACATAGGACAGGGGGCCTTATTCACTGGCTGTTATGGATATAATTCTGACCATTCTGGCCATTGTTCTGTCTGTCTAAGGAGCCTGGACTTCAAAGCGCATTATTTCCAGTTTTGACCAAAAGGGACAGTTTAACCAATTTATGAAGAAACGTCTTTTCTCTGTTGGCTCTCGCAGTATCTATTTATGTAGATGTTTGGTTCTGTTTTGTTTTGCTAAGGTTTTAACATATTTGTCTCTGAGGTATACCTTTGTGGTGTTTCTAGAATTTGCTCCTCTATCCTTATTACATATA
>JAPQRQ010000012.1:15615939-15633651 GCA_037367365.1 Apogon talboti
CCAGCCACTGTATATCTGTATACTGTGAAAATCCACACAACTTGCTGTTTTTTGTTTGTTTTTTTATAGCAATTTCTCATTTCATTTCTTCCATCGATAATGACTGTGTTCTGTGGATTATCCTCAGTAAATGGAGCAAATCCAAAACTATTTGCATGGTTGAATACCAGACAAAAAAAAGGCAATTATGTTTCTGTTTGACCAGTGTTGACTAGAAAATTAGTTGTTGCCTTCAAAGAAGTCATTGTTTGCAACTGTGCTTGCAACATTAGCCTGAATAAAACCTATGCGGTCTTAAAATAGCTAACCTGTCAGCAAGACAATTACCTGTTAGTCATACAGCGCAGTCACTGTCAAAAAAAAAAAAAAGTTACAGGTGATGACGCTGGCTCCAGGCCAATCACAAAAGACTGGGTGTTACTAGCAGTAAAGCAAGAAAGTCCCACAGAGTGTAGGAAGAGGGAGGGAGTGTTTTTTTTTAGTGGGACAGTAAACTAAACATAGCACAACTGGTAGAGACATCAGGGTGAAGCAATAGTGAGAACTGGAGAGCGACACTTAGTCCATGTGTAAAGGCTGTGGAGCAGCGACATCTGCAACTTTAACCAATACTCCTCATCGACCATGCATATTTTACAGTCCCACTGCATCATTCGGTCAGCACTGTAAGTCTTTCCCGTGTCATCTTTTTGGCTCTTGTTCTAACTAGTGGTTTGGTATTTGTTTTTGGCTGTGTGTGCAGTGTCAGCAGTTCAACATGTGTACGCGCTCTATCCGCCGCCGCCTTATCCAAGGGAATCAAACTGTTGCTCTCGGTTGTCAACTTTGGTTTCATTCTCTGCGTTTTAGACAGATTTCAGAAACTCTGTGCACATTTTCTGCAGGGGTTGACTCGGTTTGCTGTGCATAATGAGAGGCGCAGAGTTTGGGAATATGCCTATTCAGAGTTATGTTGCAATCCACATCCCATCAGGAGTGTAGAGCTCCGCGGTGTGCCTGTGGAGCGTACAGTGGCATGCCTCGACCTGCAAAAACTGACATTCCGTCAAAAAATACTCAATTATTCATGATCTTTTTCACTTATCACACCAACTTGTTATTGGAGCTAAGTGGCTTCATCGACTTGCTTTGCGCTCTAATTCCTGACAGGCTACTTTTTAATAACTTTCCATGGCTTTCAGTGTTTTGTTTATGTTTTTCATTTTAATTGTTTACACGCTAAATGGCTTCATACAGTCATGAAGCATTTATTATTGTTTAAGGTGAGACAGACCTATTACTTACATTTTCTTAGTATCAGCTGAAGTTGGGTCTGATAGTACCCACTTTTTAATATTAGGCCTCTCAATTAGGAATGCAGACTTGGAATGAATATTGATGCACAGCTCATAAGAATAAAAGCACCCCCACCTATATTTTTTATGGTTAGTTTAGGCTTCATTGCCATCTTTATTAATTAACTGCTCTGAGTTTGATAGGCAGTGATTTAGTTTTATTTAGATATTTATTACTTTGATTTATGTCCTATTCACTCTGTACTAGTATTACCTGTGGATCTCTGGTAATTGGTAATAATTGCATAGTTCCTCAGTGATCACAATCCTCTGCAAATATGCCATGCCTTGTAATTTGTAAGGGGAAAAAATCCACTGCAAATTGCATACCCTATTGCAGTAAATAGAGGTCCTGTGATAACATCAACATTTCAGTGACGATGCATTTACTCAGTCTGTTTCCTACTGGAGGCTGGTCTGGTGATGATAAATGCAAGTTTTAAAAATGTTCTGAATGCAAATTCAGGAGGCCTATGCAGCAATATAGCATGGATATTCACTAAAAGAACAAGTCTAAAACATGACAGTCAGTTATGTATGTGCTTGACATCAGTACTGGGGAATAATATCAGTTATTACAAGTAAGTAATTTCAAGTAGTTTTTTCAAGTTTTTTTTTTTTTTTTATCCAGTGTAAATGCGGTGTGTTTAATCTACACATCACTGGAGGTCCACAGGTTCCACTAGTCCCCCGCCAGTAGGGCTTTAGTCTTCAATCGAAGTGTCAAGGTGAGAGCAGAGAGCAGTTTGAGTTGCTGCAGGATGATATTGGATACTTAATCTGTTATTGATTCTTTCTAGTTTATTGTCCTTAAAAACACTCATTGGTCGACTTCTAGTTTGAGGTGCAACAGTGTATTTTCCCATAGCTTTTCTAAAACTCTTCCTGTTTTGCCGTGTTACTACCAAATATATAGTTTAAATATAAATGATAGATCTAATAAGGAACCCCAGCCGCTCCAACGTGTACACGGTTCTATCTTAAAGTACGACAAACTCGGGGTGTTTGAGTTCCGGTGCAGAGTTGTACAGAAGATGCAGTTTTCCCTGTGAGAAAGACTTTCTAGAATTCTGAGTATCTGTTTTTCTCCTGTCAGCCTGTGTTTCTACTCATAACAGCACACTGTCACGTGGGAGGACTCAACTGTCACATAACTGACAATTTGATGGTTGTCGCCTGTAGCAACTGTATGGTTTTTGATGTGGGAGCCAGTTGGCAGAGGAACAGACATGTACCTTAGAATGGCAGTCGGAGACAAGTCCTCATCGTTCTGCGGCTGTGACAGCTTTAATTCTTTTCCTCAGCCCTCTGACACTGTATTTTGTCACAAGGAGAATAAAAAGCATCGGTCATGTTCAAACAGGTTTTTTGGTTTTCCCGTGAACGTGTCAGCTGGTAAAATAATACTAATGTGACGTTACAGATGAGGATCCTGACAATGTTTCCGTATATGAGTTTTATTAAGATGCCGCATTGACAGCTATCAAGATAGATGACGCCTAAACTCACTGGGCTATTTAAACACTTCATTTAATGCCCTGTTAAGCCATCTGATTTATTCTGAAAAGGGCAAAGGGAACCATAACTGAGAAAAGATCTAGGCTCAATTACAGTAACTCCCAAGCAAGCAATTACATCGCTATGTTACCCAGGAGAGAAATCCTTCTGCTGTGAGAAATAAACATGCTCATTCATAAGAGAAGTGAATAGCCTCATTTTTAGCATTTTCAGGGGATTAGCAGACTTACTTTGCATAAAATCTCAGAACAAGAAACAATAAAAAAATTCTTTTTTGCACACGCTGAGCTACTTACGGCCTGTATTTTGGTAAATCTCCTCGTCAAGTTCTTTGTGCATATGTATCTAATAATACACCAATATGCCAAAAGAATAAATGAGATTAAGATAATGAAAGAGAACAAGAATATACATAATACGTGTTTTGGATTGAACCGTATTGTCGGATACGTACCGGTTCTGTTGTGTTTTTACACTGAAAAAGTAAGAATTTGTTGTAGTAATTTGCCCATTTTGTGATATCGATGAAGAGTAGTGGTCCTGATTGTAAAAACAAGTGTTATGGTCATCGCAAACATCCAGTCTTGTGAAGAAAAACCCATCAAACATGGCAACTTATTATCTTGCTTGTCATACAATATACTAAACTTCATACAATTGGGTCACTTTTGCTTTAATACAGAGGATGCGTTCTAACTAACAAAACCAAAACATGTATGCTTTTATATATCTTACGAGAATGGAGCCTGGTGAGATTTATGGCATTAATGGAGCTGATGTTACAGAGCCCTGGTGTGGGAGGAAGGCTGACTGCTTTTAGGAGTGTCTAAGAGCAAAGAGCTGGACTCTAGGGACTCAATACACTTCTCAGTACACACATACACAGCACTAGCAGAGGGCACTCACTTACTCCCATATTTGCTTTTCTCTTCATAACCCCCTCCCCTTTGCTTCTCTCTGCTTTCATAATTCCTTCAAAGCAGCCAGTTTCCATCTGTGCTGTACATGGGTTTCACATGTGTCTTTGCGTCGGGTTTGTTATCGCAGTATCGCATGTTTCTTCTGTAATAATTAAGACGTGAGCAGGGGTGTTTCATTCAAAGGTAGACCACTGTCACAACTAATGGCTTTGAAATTGAGGTAAACCTTTTACTTGTTGGTTTGTAGATCTGTTAAAGCCCTGTAAACTTTCAAGTGGCAGGTCTTTAAGCAGCAGGGATAAAAGATGATAAATGGAATTAGAGGAAGTTCAAACCATTCAGTCTTTATAAGCCTTTTTCCTACTGATAATGTACAACTACTGATATTAACATGACTGGAGAGTGTCTAGTACTGGCCAAGTGATTCAGAGTGACAGGGGAGGAAGTAGAGCAATCACAGTTATGACAGTCCTTCTGAACTACATCAAGCAAGAGAACTAATTGAAACAAATGTAAGGCTCAATTGTTACTTTTAACTCTTTCATTGAAAAGCAGTCTAGGTCAGGAGTGTCAAACATGTGGCCCGTGGGCCGAAATCGTCCTGCCGAGGGGTCCAATCCGGCCCTTGGAATGAATTTGTGCAAAAATTTCACTGTAGATATTAACATCTGAGGTTATCATACATATTTTAGTTCATGTGCCAGTAAAATAATAGCATAACAACCTATGAATAATGACAACTCCATTTTTTTGTGTGAAAAAAGGTACAATTACGTGATAAAAATGTTCACACTTACATACTGTCCTTCCACAAAAATTCTGTATAATTTAAACATCCATGAATAATCTGTTGAAACACTATTATGCCTGTCACTAAATGTTTGTGCATTTGTAGATCCACTGTGATCTGTGAGTTGTAATGCACATGTGTAAATGATAAACTGAATACTGTTAAATTGCACTTTTTCCTTTTTTGATGTGAAACAAAGAACATTTTTTATTTTTAGGTTATTATTATTATTATTATTATTATTATTATTATTATTATTATTATAGGTCTGGCCCACTTCAAATGAAATTGAACTGTATGTGGCCTCTGAGTTTACCACCTCTGGTCTAAATTAAAATTTGCCAGTAACTTTTGCTGTGAATTCCATTCTAAATTAGTTTATACTACCTACCTTTTCAATCTTTCTCTCGGAATAATGAAAACTCAACAAAAATAATTCAATATATCCAAGGGGCTCGGCGCCAAAATGAAGCCAATGCAGAAGTATCTGTAACACAGCAGTTGATGAAGTTTACACTTTTACCGAGTCAGTAAGCTAGTGCTTAGCACTAACTCACCTCTGACCCCTCAAGCTCCCGCAGCTTCACCCATTTTGTCCAAATATGGTCACTTCTGGCCCCAAAAAGCCAAGATAGCGACATTAAATTTACAAACTACTGTCTGGAAATCAGCACTCACAAAACCAGTGGGTAATGTCAGAGTTCCTCCATTAATTGTATGTTTTTCCTTCTGACAGTTTCTTTATTTATGCTGATATTTGCATAGAACAATTCCAAAACCACCCTAATTTTAGACAGTATGCTTAGCTGTGTTATATTATGAGTGGAGACAGCTTGCACACATCTGGAGACAAGTGTAAACTGACATAATTAGAACCATCCACTCATTTTTCAGATCTCCAAAAATGCATGAACATGGTCTCTGCGATTTATTTACATACAGTTTAACATGTTTTTCTCTCTTTCTTTCCTCCTCTATCTCAGGTGGCTCAATGGCCCGAAAAGGAAGAGGAAGAACAGCCAATGTTCGGTGAAGAGTATGACTGGTGAGTAACTGATGGGTGTTGTTTTTATAAAAAGACCGAAGTGACTACACCATGTGCACCATCTTTCATGAGGTGCAAATGAAGTGTGCACAGAGTCTTCATAGAGGCACTCTTCCTCTCTGACAGAAAAATGCGCCCCAAAGGAAACAACCATTCATCTGAAAATCACGCGGCCAGCATTTTATTTAGCTGTTGGGTATATTTCTGGATTCTTCTTTTACAAATGGAGATCGTAGCTGTCAGCCTCACCACAGTGAATGTTAGCAGTGCTGCAGCAAGGAAAACCAGCGATACATAATTCATCGCCATCTTGCGTACTTTACAATTTCGATTTGTCACCTACAACAACAAAAAACTAAAGCATGTTGGCATCTGTCATCAATAAACGAAAAGCTTCTGCTCGGCTTGCTTTCTTGTCCGACGCAGCACATTGTCTGAGTGACAGCCTGAAATCCCCTGAGTTATAAGATGTAAGTAAAGAAGCAGAAAGACGGATATTGAGAGAGATCGGGTGGGAGGAACATCAGAACAAAAATCTTTGTCTAGGAGATGCTTGGTGTTGCATTTATTAAATATATCTCCCAAGGCTGCATCTTTCCACAGATTTCTCCTCTCCCTTCCTTGTTTCTGCTTCACTGCTGGAACCTTGTACCATACTGTACCTGCCATGGTCCATTTATGTTGGGAAAGTATGACAGTATGTCTGTCTGTGGGGCACATGGTTGTCTTAGATTGGGTAACATACACCCTAATGATGTCAACATTTTCCTATGGGAGAGGTCCTGCAGTCCTCCTCATCAAATCTATGCCACCATTTGCTTAATACCTAAAGCAACTCTTGTGCTGAAATTATTTTTCAGTTAAATTACCCCCAAAAAATGCCTAATATTTTCTTAGGTTACATCTTTTCTGAATGAGGATCATATCGGTACGCACTATAGTTTTGGATTTTACCTACAGTTTACAGCTCTGCTTCATTCTAGGGCTACAATAAATACAATTTAAACAATTTCAAACAAGATATAAAATGAGACAACACATATATTAGTGTAGGTTAAGGTTGTGTATTGTATTTACCTCTCTTCTCTCACAGTGCAGCCAGCCACAGTTAAATAATGAACCAAAAAAGACGTGTAACATCGTGTTTTACTGGTGCTTTAGCAAAGTGTCTGCAGCCTCCAGTAGCCGAGTTACTATAATGAGAAAATGTGAACTCTTATAGCATCTGAATTCATTTATTTCCCAAGCAGCAGCAGAATGTGTTACACAAACTTGACTTTTACATGAGCTAGGGTGAAAAAGCACTGTAAACTGACATAGTCTTGCTGCCCAGTAACATTATTGTTAAGACTACCAACCGTTCAATGCTCTCCATTAAAGGGCTTTTATGTAGTGTTGATATTCTAAACTCTCAACAGTAGGGAGCCATGTACCAAAACACATTCCACCAAAGAATTAATACGGTGTATCTGCAGACTCATTGAACAAAGTATTCAAAGATTATTTATTATACAGGACATACAGAGAACTGAGATACTATTTCTCTCTCCCCTTGTTAAATGCCATGCAAAGAAGTAAAAATAGAATAAGACTAGGAATAAATAAAAGTGTACATGACAGTCTATTTATAGTAGCAGCAGTAGTGCAATACAGTGACAGTTATGAGGTGAGGAGGTACATAGTGAAACCAAACCGCAACAGACTGTGAACAGCAGCACTAAAAGGCAATGGTG
The DNA here is from genome assembly GCA_037367365.1 of Apogon talboti. NCBI lineage: Eukaryota > Metazoa > Chordata > Actinopteri > Kurtiformes > Apogonidae > Apogon > Apogon talboti. The sequence continues at coordinate 15,623,280 of JAPQRQ010000012.1, forward strand.
CAATGTTTACAGTATAATAAAGTGCATAAGACAGCAGCTAATGTGAGAATATCACAGATTGAGTCTACTGAGTCTTATGTGCAAAAAACGGTTGAGGTATGAAGCTCATGTTTTACATTCTTTACAATATAACGTTGTTGTATGTTCGTCACATTGGCTGCTGCATATTGCCGATAGTTTACATTATAGCTCTGTTAATCTAGCTCAATTTTTAGCTGACAAACAGCCCCAGTAAACCTAAAAATCACCTCTGTTTTCTTCATGGTTTGTGTTGTCAATAGCTGCACTAAAGGTCTGTTCGGAATCGTCCAAACAAAGTCAGAACTGTCACAGTTTTTCTGAACCAAAACAAACACACTACTTTTCTTTTACTTTAGAGTCATATCCAGTGGTCAAAGCAACATCAACGCTAACATTATTATTTCGTCGCTTTCTTTGACTCTATAATTTGTTTCTTCTCATCCAAAAGTGTCACATTCTAACACTTTGGTCAAAAACCTTGCAGCTTCAGTTTTCAACGCCCACAGGGACTGACAGAGTGACTCACTACTCCCTCTAGTGGTCACATAAAGCCCCAGCCCATCATATGAATACAACACTTTACAACTCTCTATTCTAAATACTCTAATAGTACTTTTAGGTCATTTTTCTTAAATATTTGAAAGTAGAAACACTATATAGCACTCCTTTAAATACTCCTTATACATTGGTTCTTGGGTTATTCAAAATTAATATTAGTGGAATGGTAGGGTCTAACTTGATTCACATGATAACATGGTAGAGAAACACTGGGGATTACTTTTATTTACTTTATACATCTGGAAACCTTGGAACGTTAACAGTACAAATGACCTCCATTCAGAATCTACTTCTGCAGGAGACACTGTTAGTGTTTTATTTACTATAGACCATTTGTCTTATATATATTGTAGTTCTATATTTTCAAGGGAACTTTGCTTTGACAGCCAGAATCTGCCCACATAAAAGTCCTCACGTGCCATATCTTCATTGGTAGATTTGACCCTATTTATTATTCTTTTTAGTATTTAATGGAAGACTTTTGCTCCTGTACCACTCAAGAAATTGACAAAAAGCACACAGCTGTGGCGGGTACATTAGATCGTGCTCGACAGCTCTAGATTCCCCTCACAGCTTCTGTCTGTAGTCTATGTCTTGTCCCGCGATGTTCAAAATGTTTACATTCTCAGATGTCACCTCACCAGTGCTGTTGTCATGTAAGGACCCTGGAGGAACATTCTTGAAACTCCTTCTGGGACTCTATTCATACCGCCTTCATCCTTAGAATTTGATAAAACAGCAATTGTTGTGTTGGGAAAGTCACGAAGACAAAATATTTATCTTCACGCAGCCACACTAGAAAAATGTCTTTCCCTTTCCTGGTTTTTTGTTGGTACAGCTATTGCAGGGCCTGGCATGTGAGAAGCAGCAGTCAGAGCCAGAGAACTGCAGCAGTATTGATTTTTGGGCTTGGCTTCCAAACACAGCCACAGCAGACTGGTCTCAGATCCGGCTGTTGCTGCTTGCCCTGCCAGCACATCGGAGCTGACGTCTTTCCTATATGATACTTCTTTCCTGTCTTTATTATCTGTCCTCTGGTCCATTACTTACTGCCTCTTTTTCTGTTTAATTCTCTGCTTCCTTTTCCATGCCTGTCTCTAATCCTGACTGGCCTAGATGTTTTTAACGCACTGTAAAAGACCGTAATCCCACTTTTACTAAAGTAGAGAGATAAACCTTGTACACTTTTTATATTTTCTCTGGAGATAATTGTTAAAGGTTCAATATTTAAGATTTGAGCATGAAGTTAAGAGCAGAGGACAGACGTTGAAGAGCTCAGGATAGAAATCGGTGTATGCTGTGGTCATGGATGTAGGCAACGGAGACAGCTTTTAGCTAAGTAATGGACTACGCTAATGTCAACAAACAACCAGCTCCCTACACAAAACAGACTACGACACACACTTCACATAAGCACCCAAGCATGAGTGAATCTGTTGAGCTTGTAACTAATAACTATATTTTGTAAACTTCTCCTGATAAAAAAAAAAAATCTTGAACTTTTGACATTCAGTTCAAAGGGGCTATATGTACTATTTGTACTTTTAAATATTAAAAATAATCTAAAATATATAATTAGTGTTAAGAATAAAGAGCTATGAAGTTATGTCAAAGATGCCAATGTATTGGATTGCAGAGATATGAGCTGAATCTACTCATACAGATGGGAAGGCAGATTTATGTGACCACTAGAGGGAGTAATGAGTCACTCACAATGAGTCTCCCACAGTGAGGAAAAATAATGGGATGAGAACTGCTTAGAAACAACTTTTAGAATCAAAGAAAGTGACAAAGTGATAAAATCTAGAAGTGCTGTTGTTTTCACCCCTAGACACAGCTCTAAATGAAAAGAATGGAGTTTGATGCTGAAATCACAGTGTTTCTTCTACACAGCTGAGTTGGACTATGAGGCTTATGAAGGTATAAAGTTATTGTGTGGTGTTATTATGTTTGCTAAGATCGCTGAGGTAATTTGTGGTTTTACTATAACCTCAAATCAGAGCTAAGCTAACAGAGCTCTAATGTAAACTATCAGCTGACACAGCACGTGAAGATTATAAGACACTGTTATTTTGATCAACTGTCCAAAGAAGCGGCTGAGTTTTAGTTCAAAGAAGTAAATTTGATTGTACCATAATACAGATATGTGTGAACAATGAGCTTTATACTTTATTCAGTGAGCGATACAGTCTGTGAATAAATAATGTTGATTTGTTGGTGATTTTGATAGCAGTAAGTGTATTCTGTTAAATGACTTCCCCCTGCTGGTCAGAGTTAGAACATCAATATTACATGGAACCCCTGTAAATCTTACCCTGCTCATGTTTTTTTTTTTTTCAACAGAGAGATTTCAGGTTTTTAAACAATGTTTCAAAATCAATTCAGAAAAAAAATCACTTGCACTCCTTTGGCACCCAGCTCCTCATCTTTTTTCCTTTGCCCTTCTCATTTTCTCTCTTTCCCCCGATCTTTCTTGGCCCCCCCTTCGTTCTCCCAAATCTGTAACAAAGCCACAAGCGAGAGCCCAACTGACACTGCCTGTCACAGCTTTTCCTGCATCTGGGCATGCACACACACACACACACACACACACACACACACACACACACACACACACACACACACCCTCACACACAAACACACACACACATATGTGCTGAACAGTGTATGTCATGACTCTAGCACATGAGATTCACACATGGCCTGCTGTATGTGCAGAACACAAAGATCTGCCAGTGTGTGTGTGCATCTATTTGTGACCTGCAGTGTACTGTACCATCTCCACCCTTCCAGTTTCTTGGCTATATATCATGTCATGTCTAGAAATCTGCTATTTCCTGTGTTTCTATGCTCAGTCTCTCTGGTCTTGCAGGCAATATGGAAAAAGAACAAGTTGTCCCTCTGCTAAGTTTTAAGTAAAGGGAAGACCACTAAGCAAGAAGATTACAGAGAGATTACAGATGCATTATGGAGAGGACAATCTGGAGAGGCCAGACTGCTGTCTAAATCTAACTACAACATGTGTATAATGTATAACATTATGACCACAATGAGGTTTATGTACACTATACGGACAAAAGTATTGGGACTCATTGAATTCAGGTTTTTCATTAATAACAATGAGCAACTAAACAGTAGTTTTATATTGCTATAAATATAATTAAATAAGCATGTTTCTTTAATCTATTGTTTACATTATTATCTAAAATCCTGAATAAATGAATTTGTTTGTACCTAATTTTACTCAATGCTTAATCATTTTATTATTATAAGCATTTTAATTTGATATCTACCTGTAGATTTCTGAATAATGTATCATATTTTGACCATAAATAATCATTTTGAACCACAAGTAACCGTCATGTTTCTTCAGCTCTCGCTCAGGAACAAGTCAGCCTTTGAAGTTGATTAAATTAATTGCACACGCATCATGATATTTATTTCAGTGATGGACAATAACATTTATATCATGATAATGTTCCAGGTCAGCAGGAATGGGAAGTCCTACAAGCTGGAATATTTTTGTTCATATAGTGTAGACATAGAATATCCTTAAAGTAAATGAATTATAGTTAAAAGTCAATGATTATGAAATCTCTGATCAATGATTTGGTCACAGAAGTTTTATCGTGACAACTTTTTAATCCCAACTGGAGCTTCATCAGATCAGGATTTTTGGAAAATGGAAAACCTCCCTATATTTATGCATCAGGTGCATCAATAGACAAAACAATTCAAGTCAAGTACATAAGTAGTAGTGATGCAAAACCCATATGTACAAAAGAATATATAATATATTTTATTACATTTATCATCCCATATATCAAAATCTTCATTAAGCTGGAAGAGGAATGCTTGTTTATTGGTAAAATTGATTTTCCTTTCTTTTTTTTTTTTAATAATGATTGCCAACAGGATACTACTGTAGCAGCAAATGTTTGATCTCATTCTTGATTAAGACATGTGGGAGGTTCTAGAAAGGAAGTAGGTAAATTCGATTACAGATTACAGTATGTTCACCTTTTGAACCAGCAGGAAAATTCAATAGTGCTTTAAAAGACTGTGTTGCAGTTTTGTTTTCCTTCTCTTTTTCCTCTGACTTACCACTTAAGCTTGGCAATTTCAGCTCCACTGGAGGGAAACATCAGTAGCACATCACATGTCAAGGTCACACTCTTTAGCAGGGATAAGGGGCTGAGGGTGAGCTCAGGTTTAGGCGCAATTTCTCTCAAAAGATGCTGTCATTGTAGAAGTCACCCGTTGAGAAACGAATGACTGACCTCCAGTGGAGGACTGCACATGAGCCGGTAGTTATGGAGAGACACAGAGCACAGCTGGACTGGAGCTCTGGGGAGGGGAGGGGGCTGGGGGGTGGGGGGTTGCTTCCCAGTCTGCTGGTTTCCTGTTTGTTGTACAAGGTTGCAGGGTAAAAAGAGATATTCAGAAAGCAGCAGTTGTCGTGGATTAAAAAGGAGTCCTCCCTGGTGAACTCATAATTTTTGCATCTGAAGTCAGTAGTGAGGAAGAGATCTGCTCAGGTTATTAATAAAAACTGATCTGAACTGTCAGGGCGCTAGAGAGAATCAGATTTTATACAAGAGTATGAACAAGAGACGGGCTAAAACTGGGACGAAAAATGTATCGGTACATTTAGTGAACACGAGGTCTGATATTTGGGTGATATCTGCCTGGGTTTGTGTACGCTCATGTTAAATGACAGTTATTACTATTTTTCCCTTTGCTTGTTTTTGGTCGATTAAGTCATTAAAATGTCAAAATTGTCTGTTTCCCTGTCTGTCTGTCTGTCCTCAGGGTACATACCTAGCTACCTCGAGAAGGATGAGCCATGTGTGGTATGCGGGGACAAAGCCACAGGTTATCACTACCGCTGCATTACCTGCGAGGGCTGCAAGGTGTGGCCACACACACACACACACACGGCTTTAGACACCGGGTGGATCAGCCAGTTGAAATGATGCCTCTGGGGTAATCTGTAATTTGGGAGATGTTTGTAATAAGTTAATGTGAACACACTGACATAAATCTGGAAAGGTGGCACTCACCAAAACAGCTGAACCAACACTTCGCTCAACACCTCATTAAATTTGTTTTACTAAATGGGCCTGATTTACTGGCATAGTCTTACATCTTTTTTAATGTCAGTCGCCTTCATTATCTCTCAGATCTGTGTAATTACTTTCATAAATGATCTTTATTTGATCTGTTTACAGTAATTCTTAACATTACAGCCATATTCAAAGATTTTTGCACTGATATCACTATTTTATTGTCATATAGGCACCAACATATAAACATATGATGACTAAATAGTTCTAAATCAGATTTTTGGACTGTTTTTGACACGTTACTACCATGTTAATTTTTGTCTAATTTAATCATTCTAATTTAATTACCCTAATATACCCATTGTTAATACCAAGCTATGACAAGGGTTATTTTGGAGATGACATGATATCACTTTATTTTTTAAGTAATGCTGAAGTATGCTCTTCCTAGTCTGTTGTGTAAAGTCCATCTAAACGTAGTCCAACTGAATGTAATTACAAGTCTGGAATCCAGATTTGGTAGCAAGTTAGAAATACATGCAAGTATTAGATTTTATCGTTCAGGAGAAGCAGTAGTCAGGGTCAGGCATCTGTTATAAGCATCACTATGTTTTAAGTCCTGCTCTCTCCCCTTGTCCTTCTACCCTCCCTCTATGTGCCTGTCTCGTTCTTTTCTTTGTGGAAACGTCTCCGACTGTGTCTTTCTGTTTCTCTCGTGCCTCCCGTCATGTCCGCCTTGGCGTTGGCCTCCAGGGTTTCTTCCGTAGGACCATTCAAAAGAACCTCCACCCCACGTACTCCTGTAAGTACGATGGCTGCTGCATCATCGACAAGATCACCCGCAACCAGTGTCAGCTCTGTCGGTTCAAGAAGTGCATCGCCGTCGGCATGGCCATGGACTGTGAGTGACGCACGAACTTACTCATTTACAGACACAGGCAGGAGTTAAAGGCAACAAGCAGACAGGGAAAGTAAAGATGAGCACTTGATGGACTGTGTTGTCTGCCTTTGTCTTCCTCCGTTGCCGCTCAGTGGTGCTGGATGACTCGAAGCGGGTGGCTAAGAGGCGTCTGATCGAGGAGAACCGGGAGCGACGCAAGAAGGAGGAAATGGTGAAGTCTCTGCAGAACCGTCCAGAGCCCACTGGGGCTGAGTGGGAGCTGATCCGCTTGGTGACTGAGGCCCATCGACACACCAACGCTCAGGGCGCCCACTGGAAACAGAAGCGCAAATTCCTGGTAAGACGATCTGGAGAAGAAACCTGAAATAATTATAATTTAAGGTTAATCGGTTATGTAGATTTATCAGTCTTCAGTGAGTGATGCAATAGAAAACCACATTTCTTATTTTAAAAATGATCAAATCAATACAGAGTCAAATTTTGGTTCGTTATTGACACAGCGATGATTCTGGCTCGACCAATCTGCCATTCACATAATTATACATCATGATTTGAGCTGATACCGACTTGTAAAAACAAGCAACAATGTCAGAAAATGTTTCATGCCATACAAACCATAATTAATGTCAGTGCACTCAATCACATCTGTTGGATTAATAGGAGAATTCTCTATAATTTTAGTTCCTTTTAGTTGGTTTTGTAAACACACAGTACAGTTCCACTTAGTATTAGATGTATTTATAAGGTCTCATTTTGATTTTTCCTGTGTTTTTTACTTCAGTTCCCATTTACACATAATTTTCATTATTTCACCACTTTAACCTTGGACGTCAGCGTCATACATACATGCATGTGATGAAGATGTATTCATTTACAATCACCGAAAACGAAAATAACCAGGACGGTCTTTTAATCTTCATTTAATGGCGCAAAGTGAGTTACAGCGTAACATATGTGAACAAGAACAATGACATGTGAGATAAATGGAAGTAAACACACAATGACACCACAAGGGTAATTTTGCACAGTAAGACGTCTGGTGCTACATTACTGCTAAAGCTGTCATTTTTTCTGCTTCCTGCCAAAGTAGAATGCAACACAACAGCACAGTATGGATTATGTCTTCACACTAACATGCATGCTAAAGTCAGAAATGATAGGCTTTGGTTTTATCTGGGCGGCTGAAAGCTTTCCTCACATGACTGACTGTCAGTGTAGCGCCTTATAACTCTATCGCTCTATATTCCCCGCTGTCTGCTTCGGTTTCTTTGCTCGTTTCTTTCTCACTGCCTGCTTCTGTGTGTCTGAGTTCACTCCAGCTTTTGAGGGGTTTATTCATCCTAATCCTTCCGGGCTCTTAACTAGACCCAGTTCTCTTCATAGTACTCATTCATACCTCGACTCTCTGTTCTGTCTTTAATCTCTCTCCCGTCTTCATGTCTTTGTTTCCTCTATCACTGTCCCTCTGTGTCTATCCTTACTTTCCCCCCCTTTTCGTTATGCCCGTCTGTTTTTGCGTGAGCTCCCTCCTTATCTTCGCCGAGGCAAATCCTCAGACATAAGCACTCATCTGCGAGTTGGCAGGGATGCTGGCAGTCGGAGTCCGTCTCCCCCTGAACTGCCCTCCTGCTGCTGGTCTCACATTTATCCTGGCCCGGTCTGTCAGGGTATCCCCGCCCGGTATCAGTCTTCATACACCGAGACACGGTGACGTCATGTTTTTGGCCCGGGCTTATCTGTGATGTGAAGACAGTCTTAGAAACACACTAATGGTTTCACAGGACAGAGCTCACACGAAAACCTTCTACGCTGAGAATTTGAGAAGTGTGTACAGACGTTAGATGAGAGGAGAGAACTAAAGGGGAGGGGAGGGAGGGTTGGAACCACTTACTGTATGTGTCAGGTATTGTGGAGGGCGTTGCTAGGCAACTATAAGCAAGTGGTCTGGTGGGATGGGAAATGGGGCCATATGGGTGTAGGTGGGCAGGTGTGAAACTTCAAGCAGAGCATAAAAAGTGGCAAACAGCAGATCCATTTAAAACCTGTTGTTTGTGTGTGTGTGTTTATTCTCATGGAGCTGTGAAAGGGAGATCATTACAGACCTTGTTTTGACTTTTTTTTTGTTTTTATTTATTATTGAAGTTTGGATTTTAGATCAAGTTTAGTTTTGGTGAATGGTTTTGATTGTTTTGGTTTTTTTTTTAATCGGAGGAATTGACTTTCTTCTCCTTCTTCTTCCTTTTCATTTATAGAACACTTTCCACTTTAGAATGCCTGACAACAAATATGATTTATATAACCATTAACAATAAAACCATTAACAATGCATTTACTTTGGGGAGAAAATGAAGGCGACTCTTATTGTTGCTGGTTTTAGTTTTAAATCTGTCCTTTTGACTAACCTCATAATATTCATGGTCCACAAAGGATTGAGACAAAAATAAGGAAATTAAGATAGAGTAAGATAATTAAGTAACCCTGCAAAGTTGGGGCATATGCAGGCATTTTAAGCCTAAGGTAAAATAAAACGACAGGAGCCTTCTGTGCTTTTGTGGTGTAGTGTATATTGCAGTGCTCGGTTCATCGGACAGGGCAAACAGTTTTATTTCACATGGACTTAGTCCTCTAACAGAGCTCTGGAGGCTGAAGCCACTCAGCTCTGCATTTCTAAATTTACATGCTAAGCCAAGCAGCACGAGCCCATCCAACCGTATGGGGACTGTGATTCACTGATGATCCCCAGGTCTGAAGAAAATACAGAGAATATGCAAAATTATAAGTAAAATTATAATATGGCTTTGGGTCAGGCTTCTAAAGATAGATATGTTATATTTATTAACAAATGAAGAATAATGGTACTCTATCAGCCAGGAGATTTACATGTACAGTCAGGTAGACGTCTAAGGAGACAGGGTTATGTGGCATTAACATCTTCATTTGCATTCTAAACCAAATGCATACAGAATGTCAGATATGCAAAAACCTCAAAACCAACCTGACTTCTTTGAGTAACACATTTACCACTGCACCGCAGATGTCCCCGATGTGAGTCCGTATCATCACACTGTTGTACCTTATTGTTATTATTGCACTCCATCTGTAAGACTGATGTAGGCGGATTCTTCGCTGGATATTTCATTCAAGGTCATGACACATTTTTTTAGACAGATTGTATGTGATGTGGCCTTTCACATATTGTGAATCCATCCAGTTTAAACCCTGATGCTTTGTTATGATGAAATCAGCCAGTGTTTCAGAGTTGTTGGCAGTTGTAGTTTGTTAAAATAATAAGTAACATCTAATTTGCTGCACCCTTGTGTCTTACACATTGTGTATTTTGGCGCAATCCCACTAGGTTCTGATATTGATTAATTCTTATGAAGCTACAGTTTTTCTAACCCTCAGTAACATAACTCCCTATACATGTTTTTATGCTTTTCAGTCTTTTTTTTTTGTCTTGTTTTCCATTGCAGTCCAAATGAAACATAAATGTTCTGAGAGCGTTTCACTTCACTCCAATTTCCCTATATGGGATGAACTTTTCAACTTTATCTACAGTTATAGTTTTTTTTTTATTTCCAGGAACATTATGGAAGTAGGTCAACTTGCTGGATTGAATTGTTCTGCTCAGTCATTCAGAAACTAGAGTAGACACATGATCTGCCACTGAGAGGAAGAGTGAAAGTTCTCTAATTTGCACATAAATACATCCTGCAACTGATTCTGATACTGAACCAACAGAGTGGGGGTAGATAGATAGATAGATAGATAGATAGATAGATAGATAGATAGATAGATAGATAGATAGATAGATAGATAGAGAGAT
>JAPQRQ010000012.1:15652717-15664010 GCA_037367365.1 Apogon talboti
CCCACCTGTGAATACCCCATCTTTACCCCGTCCCTGGCTGCCTACGTACCTGCACCACCCCCTTTTTAACCCCACTCCTCTGTCTCCTCCCAACATGAGTCCAGTGGGTGGTGTGATGTCAGGTTTTTGTGGTGGGCTGCTTACGACAGGTCCAGACAATCAGTGTGTTTGTAAATGTCAATGTGTGACTTTCAAATCTTTGTTTATGGTCAGGGTTTTAAAGGAAGATATTTTTATGGTAATTGTCGCCGGTCTATTTTACTATATATTTATGTAATAAATATGTGACTAAATTGACATCTCACTGGCTCTTTAGTCTGTTATTGGTTTGAAATCTCCAACCAGGTACGACATATGCTGGAAGGTTTTCATTAATGGACTAATAAATGAAACCACAAAAAATGTTGTCGTGTTAGCATTTTTTATTGTCTCCGTTGTGTTTTTCCTTATGTGAAGGCACACATTAAATATTAAAGGTTTAATACAGGGGTGTCAAGTGCTATTTAGTTCAGAGGTCACATACAAGTCCAGTTTGAGCTCAAGTGGGCTGGAGCAGTAAAATAATAACATAATATACTGTAAATTAATAATTCCAAATTTTTCTCTTTGCTTTGGTGCAAAAAAAGAAAAGTGCCATTTTAGCAATATTACGCCTCAGCTTCTCATTTACACATGTGCATTACAACTTACAGATCCCAGCGGATCTACAAATGCACAAAAAAATTTATAATATTGTTAAAATTATTAATATTTTTTTAAGCAATTTCAGGTTGTTGATGGTTCAGATTATTCACATTTTTTGGAAGGATAGTTTGTAATCGTTAACATGTAATTTTACTGTTTTCACTCAAACAAAAAAAAGAAAAATTTGGAGTTGTCATTTATAGATTATTATGCTGTTATTTTACTTGTTTGATCCACTTGAGATCAAACTAAAATGAGTTTTACACCGTTGTTCATTATCTTCAGTGTAATTTTTGCACTTTGAAAGTCATCCCATGGGTTAGACTGGACCTTTTGGCAGGTTGGTTTTGGCCGGCGGTCCACGTTTTTGGCACCCCTGGTTTAACCTCCTCAGACCCAGGAGCCCCACAGGATTTTGAGTTTTGGCTTTTTTTAATTAAATAATTGCCTATATTGGAAACATCATGATGCAACAGTTTTTTCAGATGCATTCTTAAAAATTTTTATGGAATGTCATTTGCGGTGGACAGTTGTTTCTTTTTTTGTTTTTTGTTTTTTGTTTTTTTCTATAAAGCTGTGAATTTCTTGTCCTCATACATGGACAGTGGGTCCTAGGAGGTTATTATGTAAAGGACTCCACAGACTCTGCAAGAACAGGAAAAATGTTATATGTCCCTGGTTTTGGAGTCAAAGCTTGTCCTCGACACATCAGAATTTTTGTCTTGTGTGGTGTCTAACAACTAATGCATGATTGGTCAGAAATTTGAAGTGGGCGTGGTTAATGCAGAAAAGCAAATAGTGGAAGGGCCCTATGAAGAGACTTCCTGGGAGTTCTGCACTTGAATTTCTCGTGAAGTATAAAATGTCCTGGCCAGAACTATATTTGCCGTTGTTAATTTGTCTGTTTTTGCAGAGTATGTACAGGCCTTTAGACTGGCTGTGAAATTTGTGCTGGGAGCCAGATGTTTGTTGATCCTAGCTAACTATATCTAAGCTCATGACTATCTCAGTTTCCAACATTTATGATAGCAACATGTACACTGATTTCTACTGATGCTCTATAGCGACACTAGCTACAGTTATCTTAGAATCAGACTGAGCTAACCAGCTCCCACAACAACACAGACAGAATAAACTATGTAAACACTAAAGCATGCTTCACAGAGTGAACCTTTAATTACATGCTAATTAACGTATATAATAATAGCATGTTTATCAGCCAATATAAAGAGTTTGTTAATGCCTTTATCTGCATTACCATGTCCTATAACTGCTACACCATTAATTAAAACTTTTGCCCCTAATGAGTATCATCCAGACATGCTAATGCTACATGCTAATATCCTCAATATCAGCCCTTTTAATAAGCTTCAATACAGTCTAATATAACAAAGGTAAAAGTGTTAATAGTGTCCAAATAGCTACAACATAAAGTCTTTAAAATTAACTGTTCTAACCTGAGGTAGAACTGTTAAACCAGTGAATAAGTAGACAAGACACTTGACAATAAAACCATAATGTCTATTATTATGTCTAGTATTTTCTGAAGCTGAACAGATGGTTCATTTGTTTATATATTTTAACCTTTATATTAACAAGGAAAGATTAAAAATCTCTTTTACAAGCATGTCCTGGCCAAGATAAACAGCAGTTTAACAACACATAACTGTGTTACAGACAGGGTAGCATCCAAACATACAGCACACATTCACAGACATCACATGGAATACAAGGTTTGCACATGCAATGATATGTGAGAGAGTAGTTTGAGTGTTAAACTACAGCCAGATGTCCAGCGAGACCCGCTCAGTCTGTTTCAGTCTGCATGTGTACAAGGCTCACTATTCGTTATGAGCATACAACAAACAGTGTTAAGTGAAAGTTTTAATGTTCAAAATAAAACTCGGAGCTTCATGGTAAAACAGCGTCTAGAGACAGTAAACTTTTAAAGGAGGCACGCACGTATAACACATTACCATAGCCTAGCACAGACGTAATCCTTGCAGCAGCAAGTCTGTTTTTTTAGCCTCAAAAAGACAAACAAGGCTTGATTCTGAAATAAAAACCTAATTTCAGTGACTGATGTAGTCATTATATAATTGATTGAATTCAAATGTGAACTTCTATCTCTTCTGATTAAATTAGAAAAATCCGAGAAAATCAAGGCCGGCTCTTATGAATGTTTCAAAGATGTAAACACATTTGAGCGAAGTTATTATTTGGACCATATAAAAAATGAAAAGCATCTTGTGGCTGAATTAACATCTTGAAAACCCACTCACACACTCCAGTGAGCGCTGCAGTTCTGATGCAAGTGGTTGCTATGATATCAGTTATTGGTTATAATAAATGTAGATGTTCCTACATAACATTAATCCAACGTGAGCACTTAATCCTACTTAGATTGAGGGCATTTACTTCACTGGCGGTATGTGAAATGTATTTGCATAATTGAAAAAAAATTTTGTTTTTAACAGATGCATCCAGTGAAAAGGAGATAAATTTGCGGGTCGGAAAAAACGGATAAATGAATGGTAAACAGGGTTTGTCTGGTCGAATCAGCGTCAGTGTGGAGGACAGCCGCTGCCAGCACTGTTCAGTTCATCAGCACGTGTCACAGCATATCCTGTCTGATTTATTGACAGATCAAATCAGATGCCAGTCCCAGTGCTGTGAGGCTTTTTCTGTAGGAGACAGCTGGTTATGAGGCAGTGACTCCTCATTCTTCAATATAGAACAGTAAACGTTTTGTAAATCTGTGGACAAAGACTGTTGGCCTCCATATATAGTCATTGATGCATATACAGCTGTTATTGCTCTGCAGTCTTCCTGTTCTGCTTTACTAAAATCCTGAAATCATTAAGGCTTTATACAGGCCATGCTCGGAGTGACAGATGTAAATTTTGAGTATTAATGCTGTATTTAACCCTTTCATGCATGAATTATGAGAACCTTAGTCAAGATTTTTTTTCATGAGTGTTTTTATTCCTCTTTAGGCAAGAAAAAACAATGCAATTGAATTTTTTTAATGAACCTATTTTTCATGGAGTTACAAAAATGTCAACCCAGCTGGACACCATGTGTTCAATTTTTTAAACAAAGAAACACGTATTTAAGACACAATATCAGAAAGTGATATACTGTGTGAAAATTGTGAAATAAAAACATTTTTAATCTGATGTTTTAATCACATTTTATTATACTGTAATACTCGTTATTACTCACTTCATGGAGATAATATTAAAAAAAAACAACTTTTTGTTTAATCTCCCTCACAAACCATCACCAACCTCATGCGCATTTGCACAACTTAATTTGCAAACACCAGTCATGTTCATATATACTATAATATACATACTGTATACATTATACATTCATATATATACTATAATTTATTTATTATTTATTTATTTACTTACACTGTTTTTGTATTGCTTATTTTAGTTCTGTTACTCTCGTTTTTGCCTTTCTTTGTCGGTACTCTGGGTGGATGGCAAAATAAGAATTTCATTGGCCTGCATTGTACTTACAAACTGGTTATATGACAATAAACTTTGAATCTATTCTATTCTATTCTGAGTCTACGAAAACTGTTAATTACAGTCTAATAACAATTGTTGGGTGATATGCAACTAAAACAAAACAACAAAACCCATGAATATACAGCAGAACAGCTGTAGAATAGTTGTCCACTGTAGTGACCACTATGCATGAAAGGGTTAAGTATTTGTATTTTGTTCTACTGTATACTTCCACTCCACTACATATTAGTGGGAAATATAGTACTTTTTTTACACCCCTAGATCATCAAGATTAAAAAGATTTGTCTGGTTCACAGGTATGACTTTTGATACCTCACATAAAGTTGGGATGGCATGTAAAGCGTATAAGGCGTCAACAGCTCCAACACAGATTAATTTTCCTTCTATACTTCACGCGTAGTTCGAGTTCAATAACTGTCCAAATCACCTGAAATTTCAGCAAGAATCAAAGATTAGAGAGAAGTCCCTCAACCAACAACACATTTGCGTACGACAACTAATGATTTCCCTTGTTTTCTTTCACACAAATCATATCATGAGCCCTCAGACTTATCCGGTGTCCCTGTGAATAAAACTGGATATAAAGTAGTTCAAAGAAACTCCACCTCCAGCAGCTACAACAGTAACATGCCCTCACGACACTGATACTTCACTATTAATAATCTAATGATGTCATACACACTCACCAGCCACTTTGTTACGTACACCTCGCTAGTATCTGGTGTACCTAATAAATTGGCCATTGAATGTATATGCGTCTAGTAGGTCTGTTTCAAAGTCCAATGTGTTATGTGTTAGTTTGGCCATTCTCCTCTGACCTTTGGTGTCAGCAAGGCAAGACACAGGATATTTTCTCTTTTTCAAACCATTCTCTGTAAAACTAGAGAAAGCTGTGTATGAAAATCTCAGTAGATCAGCAGTTTCTCATATACTCAGACCAGTCTGACTGGCACCGTGTCCCAAGCCGTCTCCAAAGGTCTGGACTGAAACAGATCGTCCTGACTGTGTCCACATGCGTAAATGCATTGAGTTGCTACTATGTGATCAGACTAAGACTTGTGCGTTTATGTGCAGTCAAACAGGTGCACTTCAAGTGACAAGTGAGCGTACATAAAGGACTCAACCAGTACTTTTACTCCAGTTGTACAGGTTGCTGCTTGTCTATGTAGTGATGCATGTATTTTCCTTTTACTTAAGTGAAGGTTTTGACGTGAAAAGAATCAGAAAAGGTTCCAGGTAGTATCCTGTGATATAGGGCAGTAAATGACACACTGGAGTAAAGGTTAACAGCACAGACACAGGTCATCACGGGTCATGTGGTAATGCTATCCCTAGTCTGTCAGTGTATCACCACCTGGTGGCAAATCACTAAGTACTGTATGTGTCTCTGTCCCACGAAAACAACATATCTTAATAACTTTCAGTGAACCCTAATGGACTTTATATAGCCAAAACCACAAAGTAGGTATATCATTTAGAGAAGCGGTCGGAGCTATAAGAAGGTAGACCAAAGGCGGGGTGAGTAGAGGTGCTGCTGATGGATCCATTGTGACTACTTTTCAGACGTGTAAAGCATGTTATTGGCACTACCGCCAAGTAGCTGAGTGACTTTAAAGCCTGCACTTCATTAATGACACTTCATTAATGCTGTTTTTTTTAATCAGTGCAAACAGGGTGGATCTTTTCACATGAAGTCCGACATGTGGGTGGAAGCTGTTGTGGGGGCTGTGATCTCACGAAGGCAGCTTTTCCACCAGCCAATCCCTCGCTAGCTGTTTGGACGCCAGCCCAGCCCCCCCCCTTCAGATCGCCCTCCCCCTTTTCTCTCCCTCTCTCTTTCTCTCTCCCTCCCTCTCTCTCTCTCTGTCTCTCTCTGTGTCTCTTATGTGTGCCATACACACACACCCACTCTCACACACACATACAATACACACTCTCCATGCTTCATGATCCATACTCCGTCATAGCAGGAATTTTCCACTCAGCAGAAGGAGAACATTGCAGCCAGCTGTGCTGTCAATAACAGTATATGCTCGAATCGTCAAGACTGTTTGCAGACTCTGCTGCTGTCAACCAGCTTTTCCTGGCCTTCTTCATGAGTATTGCTAAATACAGTACATGGATAAATCTGCATATACACAAAGCACATGGCGTACTGTATGTCGTCAGTGCATGTTAGAAAGCAGTAGAACTCTTTGGTTCTTATTTCTGATGGCGCCCTGGTCCAAACTAAATACATAAACATGACAATGAACCAACGTGAACATGTGGTTAGTTTAACAGGGCATTGGAGCAGAAGAATACAAACACAAACCACTGGGTCCCATAGGAGACAGGACGGCCTACTAATAACTCCCCCCCCCCCCCCTCTCTCTCTCTCTCTCTCTACACATCTGTCTCTCACAAAGCTCACATTAAAAAAAAAAAAACCTCAGTTCCTCCTTTCTATCTCTATATCCATAATCCCTATCACCAGCCAACATGGAGAGCGGCATAAACACGTCAATGTACCATGTGTTCTGTATACATTAGAGGGCTGTTATGTAAGTGTCGGCCCACTTCCTCCCCCTCCCCACTGCGCATACATATCCCTGCCTTCCCTCAAATCAGGTCAGGTGAGGACGGCATAGGGAGAGGATGGCCTTAAACAGCCCAGTCATTGAAAATATATACCGTGCATGGTCCTGAAAGCCTACACCACACTGGGGAAGAAAGCAAAGCAGGGAAATTTAAGGAACATTTTCACAAACACTGGCTGGATCTGTAGTAGTAAGCAGAAATAGAGAGATAAAGTAAACAGATTCAGCAGTCAGTCTTTGAAGCCCTAATCTATAGTACCAGTAAGGTCTTGGTGCTGATCGCCTCATGCTATTTTGAAAGGACAGTTTGTCTCCTTTCAGATTTATGGTGTGAACTTTATTTTGGCAGTACTCTGTATTAATCTTGGCAGCAAACGTGCTGCATACATTTGTGAAGTGTATTAAAGTTGTTTTCCAAGCTAGTTGAAGAATAATAGCAAGGTTTAAAAAAAAAAAAAAAAAAAGCTTTGTAAAATGTACCCAAAAGTGAAACAGCTAAATAAATACCAGAAGATATTTTCATTCAACTGCACAGAGGGGAGAGAAAAGGGAAAAGATACTCTTACATGGGGAGAGATCATGTGGGAATTTAGACCTATGCTTTAAACAACATAACATTATGTAAATCAAAATAATATGCAAAATTGTATGCAATATGAGGTACTTGCAAACATACAAGGGAGTTTATATTATAATGTCAGAAAAGTCTGATAATGAGCAATCTTTTACCAAGATGCAAAGAAACAGGCCTTCTTTGTCCCTATAAAGACCATATATATACTTACAAAATACACAGTGATAACTGACTGTATGTATTTTATTTTGTCATATTACTGATCCTTCCCAAACATCAAAAGAAAACCGAATATACTCAAAAACACTAAGCATCACAAGGAAAGATTCCTGAGCAAAACACTGCATGATCGTGATTATTTTATTTTTGATGTGAAAACTGTGTAGTCATTAATGTTTATTCCTATATTAATAATTAATAATATTGTCGTTTTTTTCCTCAGCGTATGTGTAGACCTTTGCAATCTTAAACTTGTTTTTAAAAAGGAGCATTATTATTGGCCTTAAACAGCTGCGTTTGACCTAAGAGCATAAGCAGAGTACAACATGTCCCCTTCATAGCACATATGGACGTATAGTGATATAATGATGTATTTTTGTTGATTTTAGCGCCATCCTGTGGCAAGAGGAGATGAGGCTTTTGATCCTACGTATTTCCGTAAAAAGCGGAAGCGGAAGTTTCCCACATCAAATATGGCTGCTGGTCTTTTACGTTGCTAAAGTAAAACAAGACTCGTGGAGAATGGCAGACATTGGAGCTGACGAGCTTTTGCAGCTTGAGTATTTGTCTTTGGTGTCTAAAGTTTGTACGGAACTCGACAACCATCTTGGAATAAGTGACAAAGATTTAGGTAAGTATTGTGTTCTTGGAAGACGTCGTTCTAACGAATTTTTGGCTAACATGCTAATGCTAGCCTAGCTGTTGTTAGCGAGACTCACCAACAAATGTCATATTTTTCCGAATAATTATTCATAAGGCCGTCATAATATTCTGGTGCATATGTGATCGTTTGCTGTTTTCATGTTTTGTAGCTGAATTTGTTATCAACCTCGCTGAAAAACAACCGACTTTCGATGGTTTCAAATCTCTGTTGATCCAAAATGGAGCTGAATTTACAGTAAGCACTTCACAATTGACAATGATTTTATTAGTACAGTCAGCTTCGAGATGTACCTGTTGCAAATTACCTCGTATTGTTTTTGTTGTAGGATTCCCTCATCAGTAACCTTCTTCGACTCATTCAGACTATGCGACCTCCTTCTAAAGCATCTGCAAGCAAAAGTAAGTAAGAAAAAAAAGTAAGAGTTACACTTTAGCTTCTAGAACATACCCCGAATTAACTAATGATTCCCACATTTAACAGCACTATTCTTTTTTATTCAGGCTCTGAAGCTGTGGTCAAACCAAAGTCAGAAAAGGACAGGTTAAAGGAGATGTTCCCAGCATTGTGCAGGCCAAATGATCCTGCACCAAAAGTAAGTATTTACATGTCAGACTGTGTAATTCTCAATAACTTTCTGTGACATTAAACAAGCAAGTTGTCGTTTTAAATTTCATTTTGTCACTAATGGCATTTTATCTAACTCCTTTAGAAACTACTGGATGAAGATGATGTGAAGGTAGCTGCAGATGCTATGAAAGAGCTGGAGATGTTTATGCCCAGTGTCAGCGGAATAGACACTAAAAGCAGCAAGAGCAGGTAAATACAATTCAATGATTTAAAGTCAATCTCTGAACGTAAGTGTTTTTGTGTTTTGTTATTTTGTGTTTAACTCCATGCAATGTATACACTACACCCTAGGTCAGAAAAGAGCAGGCGACACAGCCGGAGCCGTAGCAGAAGCAGAGACAGGGATAGAGATCGACACAGAGACCGGGAGAAAGACAGAAAGAGACGCCATCGATCCCGCTCCAGGTCCAGATCTCGTTCCAGAGACCGTGACCGTCACAGAGAGAGAGACAGAGACAGAGACCGCGGCAAAAGAAGGGACAAATCTTCCCGCTGGAGTGAGCGTTCACCTAGTCCACGGAAAGAGCAGGACAGAGACTCTGATCGGTGGAAGGACAAACATGTCGACCGGCCTCCACCAGAGGAGCCTTCTGTTGGCGACATCTACAATGGAAAAGTCACCAGCATCATGCAGTTTGGATGCTTTGTTCAGCTGGAAGGTTTGAGGTCAGTATTTATGCTCAGTAATGTCATAAACTCTGTAAACGTGATCATAACTCATGGTGATAGAAATAAGTTTTCAGCAATCTGTAAGATGACTGCAGTATTTATTAGATCATTCATGCTTTTTAGATAAAAATAAATGAATAACGAAATACAAAAGTGGCATGTAGTCACCTACACACTAAGATGAAATTACAGCTGATTAAAGTTTAAAGTATCTTAGCAGTTCTTACTTTTTTAATCAAGCCATTAATTGTCTAAGTTATATTTTTATGGATTGTCTTTTCAGAAATGGTATTTGAAATCAGAAATTACGACAAAAAGTAGTTATGTGACTCCATATAAAATATAAAACTAATGGATCACTTGTTTCTAAAATCAAAATCCAAAGACCAACACCTGCACATATCTTGTTGTTTTACTGGTAAACTTATCCATATCTTCCTCCTCTGTTTGAAGGAAACGATGGGAGGGTTTGGTCCACATTTCAGAGCTGCGACGAGAGGGTCGAGTGGCCAATGTGGCTGATGTTGTCAGTAAGGGCCAGAGAGTCAAAGTCAAGGTTCTGTCATTCACCGGCTCCAAGACCAGTCTGAGTATGAAGGTAAGGAAATCTACTCTGTACACTGCTGTTGGAAGGTTTACATTCAAATCTCAGCTCAAATAATTAAAACATAAGGTATGTAAGAAATTCATGACATGGAAAGACGAACATTTTCCCTGAGACATGAAACTGAGAAAGGTGACAGACATTGGGAGAAGTGGAGAGGTTATTTAGATCGGAGATGATTTTATGGACATATAGAACCCCCGAATCCAATCCACTAACCCATCAACTGCCTGTTTTGTATTTGAATGATGTTTGACGTTTCATTGTGCTGTAGATGACCCTGTCTGTTGTGCCTGTCCTGTGTATGTGTTTACCTTATGTTTCTGTTCTGTTTTCTGTTATTTTAATTGCAAAAAACAATAAAAGACACAGTATAAAAAAAAGAAAAAAAACAAAACATAAGGTATGTATAGCCCTTGCATACCAAGTGATTGATTTATTCATTTATTTATTTATTTATTTTTACCTCTTATGGGAGAAATGCTGCACTGTGTCAGGACAGTCTTGCAGCCTTTTATTTGTTCCATTCAGTCTAGGCCTGTCATAGGTGATCATCTGCCTACTCACATTACTACTTTGTCCCCCTTTTTTGTAGCTTTGACATCTGACACACCTGTATACTTCACTTCACAGTATCATTTCCAGGTATGTAATTGTTAAGTCTTATTCCTTTCATTTGTCAGGATGTGGACCAGGATACAGGGGAGGACTTAAACCCCAACAGGAGAAGAAATGTAGGCCCAGACGGAGGTGAAGAGACATCAATGAGGAACCCTGACCGGCCAAGTAACCTTAATCTGGGCCACGCCCCTGAGTTGGAGCAGGACGACACCCTGGAGCGCAAAAGGCTCACTAAGATCTCCGATCCTGAGAAGTGGGAGATCAAACAGGTGGGCTTCTGTGGATCCCTGGTGGTGTGGAAAGTTGGAGAAGCTCCATTTTGAGCATATAGCTGCAGCTTTTCAGTTAAAGGTTTATCACCTGTCATCATTTGTGTTGTTTGTCTGCTTTCAGATGATCGCTGCTAATGTTTTGTCCAAAGAAGAATTCCCAGACTTTGATGATGAGACGGGGATCCTTCCAAAGGTGGATGACGAAGAAGGTGAGCAGTATATATACTGTGTGTGTGTG
>JAPQRQ010000012.1:15705539-15722977 GCA_037367365.1 Apogon talboti
ATTAATTTGGAAATTATGAGCAATTTAAAAAAGTTGGGGTGTCGAAACACCCCAGGTGACTAACGTAGGGTTAAGAGTTTTATAATGAGTTCAACATCAGTGATCTAAGTTCAGTTAAATATCTAAAATCAATATTAGATGCTTTTTTTTGCTCAATAGGGCAGTTTTACATCAAATATTTGCTCTTAACATCTTTTTTTTTTTTTCCCAAGTGTTTTATGTTACCATCCATCCATCATGTACTTTCTATTTCCCCTTTATTTCCAGACAAATGCTGAATTTAAGCACTTTCTCAAGCCTATTAAAAGTCCATTCTTAAACCTCGTCTTTGTACCATTTGTATATTTTTTTGTGTTTCGTCTGGCTGCAATAGTTTTAAGATATTTGTGGCTGCTTTGGAATCTTGGGAGTTAAAATTTGGCAGGTATTTTGCTAGTTTCGAGAAATATTTCCCCCGTTTTATTGCTTCTTTCCTTGAATATGAGAGCTGTGTTTTTGCAGTCTAGTGTCAGGGAATATCTGTGATAACACTGAACGCAGACTTATAATTTACATTTGTGTTGGAAATAATGGCTTTTTGCGAGTAAGAGGAGGCTGTTGGTTAGTTTAAGTGGTTGATAGGAACATAAAATACTGGCTCAGGAGAGAAAAAACGAATGCATATTTAAAGAAAAGTGACAATGTAAAGAAAAACACTCAAAATACAATGAAGTGTAAATTTCCCAACGCTTCCGTCGTATCAATAACTTTATCGGTAAATGTTCTGACATCTCCCGTTTTCCCTGTTGTCCACTTCACTTTCATTTGTGCCGCGTAGGCTTTTTTATAAATGGCCATTGACCAGACATAAATCTGGCCGTCCTATTGCTGTTTAGTGGACCCAATACAATACATCCCTGTCCCGGGACACGTGCGGCGAGAGGGACATCCCGTCACAAGCGAAGGGTGGATGTAATTAATCTGGAACAATATTGACTCCTCACTCTCAATCCCTCAGCCCCCAATATAGCTGTCCCCTCTTAATGTTTAATGTAGCGATCGATCCACCCCCACACTGTTACTGAAATGATATAATGAGCTCCCACTGCCCACCAGGGTATCATGG
This sequence comes from Apogon talboti, assembly GCA_037367365.1. Classification (NCBI taxonomy): domain Eukaryota; kingdom Metazoa; phylum Chordata; class Actinopteri; order Kurtiformes; family Apogonidae; genus Apogon; species Apogon talboti. Next base: position 15,706,645 of record JAPQRQ010000012.1, read on the forward strand.
ATGTGTGTGTGTATATGTATGTGTGTCTGGTTCATGCGTATTTAGAAATTCATGCCTTTGTGTGTTTGCGTGTGTGTGTGTGTGTGTGTGGGCGTTCCTGTGTGAAATTCGTCTTATCAGAGGGAGATAACACATAAAGGCCCGGGACACCTTGTGTGAAATTATCAGTGCACATGCCACATCCACAGTTCCTGCTCTTCTGATCTCTCCTCGCAGTCCCCTTCACCCTCTCTCAATTTCTCGATCAGAATCTCTACCGTAATGCTTCGTGGCACGTTTGACCCCCTCTTACTATTCCCCTCCCCCCTATCTGCCTTCATCCTGATTTATCTGTGCTTTATCTTTATCAAGTCATTTATCAGGCCTCTCCATCTCCTCCTGCTCCTCCACTGGATCAGTGAGGATCGATACCACCGTATGCTGGCTCTCAACTCGCTCTACACACCTACTGGTCTGTGTCAGCAGGTTGCTCCGGGACCCCACCCCTCCTTCACTACGGAGCCGTGCGTGTTTTTAGCTCACGTGTGTGTGTGTGTGTGTGTGTGTGTGTGGATTGTCAGGCCGAATGTGGAAAACCTAAGTATGTAGGCAAAGAATTGACTGTAAAGACTAGGGTTGTCCTGTAATAGTCGCATGGTTGCAGGTAAAATTAATAAATAAACTAATAAACCCTCAAATTTCACAGGACGTACCAACACTAATGGACAGACACTGTGATATACTGAGGTCATATTAATCATTTCCTGATGCTGAGCTGGAAATCCAAAGTGTGGGATCATCACGAGGGTGAAGGATGACCCTAAGAAGGTGAAACGCTTCGCTGCCAAACGTTTATTCAACCACAAATATGGAAGTAATGTAACATTAGTCACCCAGTATGACTGCACAGATTAATATACATGAATAGGCATATTCATGTGGTCATGAGGACTTGTGAAGTTCATTTATCTCAGTTACTTCAAGTGCATTCATTAAACTATTCATATTCCCTTCAGCAGTATGGCCAAAAATAATGTTAAAAACTATCAAACTCACAATAAATGTCGATTATTACATCTCAGGTTCTACTTCTGTCTGAAAGGACATAGTAGTTCACAGGGTTCCTACACATTTTTCAAGGTCAAATTCAAGCACTTTTAAGGGTCATTTATAAATTTTCCCAGCATAGCATCTTATCACTGGGGTAAAATACATATCTACTGGAATACATACATATACTCATGATTATTTTTTTTCACTTTATATCACTGTGTACATTGCAGTATGCTATAAACATCTAAAATGATGTTTCATAATAGCAAAACATTTACAAATTTAAGGAGAACACAAAGTTTTATCCCAAAAAAAAAGGGAAGCCACTTGGCGTTCTTCAGGCACACTCACACCAACCCAAAGATTAAGAAAAAAATTTACCTGTAGTCGACCTGAGAGCACCCGCTAATTTTCTTTCTATTCTTCTATAATTCTTCTTTCTATTTTCTAATTTTTCTAAATGTAACACCTCTCTGTAAGTAGCTTTGACTTGGCATCTAACCTGGAGTTAATATTAAAAATAAACAAATAAATCACATCACAGAGTTATATGCAAGCACTTGGCTTAAACTAAAATTCAAGCACTTTTCAGACCTTGAAAACAGAACATTAAAATTCAAGCATTTCCAAGGATTTCAAGCACCTGTACAAACCCCGAGTTCAGGTTTTCAACGACTCTTTTCTGTACAAACAGTGGAAAACTGCAACATTTCACCAGTCTGAAGCCTCCTTTTTCTCATTTTTGTGAAACTCACTAAAAGCTAACCTGGTGTTTTGCCACATGTCTATGCATGCTGCAAATTTGGCTTCCAGGTGCCATTTAAACTGCATTTCTATTAAATATGTATTAATATTTTAGGAATGTACAGTACATGAATAAATTAGTTGATAAATCAAAACGGTGAGCGTACTCAACATGTTTCTTCAGGTGTCGACTCATTTTTTTTTTTGGAGTGAGAGGAGATTTATGTTTTACTTGATACAGAACTAATGTTTATGTCACTGTTGCTGCATTTATTAAGTAGAGCCTAAAAAAGTGTTGTTAAATAAATTAAATGATAGTTATTCACCCCCTCCTTGGTTGAACAGTATTATTTTGGGAAGAGGGTTAATATAGAATCTAATTTACATAAATTTGCTTGATTATTTGATTGAAAAAGGTATTAAAATCCCATTTCTTTTATATTTAATTGAATAATTATCATAATGTTAAATGCACAACTTAACAGCAGCCCTAAAAAATACCTTGAACAGACATGATGCAAATAGAAGAATACAGCTCTGAACATTTTTGCCCTAAGCAGCTCCTGTTATTTTAGGGTCCTCTCCCCCTCTCTTTTACTGCCGTTCTCTCCTCTGAAACTGAGAATATTTCAGCTGTAAGGAATGTCCGAGTGCAGCCATCCTGCTGTAAACACAAACTCACAGAGAGCCGTACAGTCCGACATAAAAATGCACAGCCACGTATATGAGCGTCGCAGGGATGCACTAGTACAAACTCTGTCTTTTTCTTGTGCACACGCGCAAATACGCACGCGCACCTCCCCTGACGCTCCTGTAATAAAACACACACTGCCCTCCATTCACAAAGCTATGCTGCTGACACTCGACTGTGCTGCCTGCCTCAAATCCCCCTGGCCCCCTGGCTTTGACAGGGCTGTTCTGAATCAACACAGAGAAGTACAGCTTTTACTTCTCCACTGGAAACCGTTAAATGCCTATTACACTACATGGCCTTTAAAAAATCTACTTTCATTAGATTAGACTGGATAGAGATGACCCAGTGTCATAAAATAGCTGGTATTGTGAATGCTAGTAATTCTCTTGTTTTATGATTATAACCACTGATTTGATAACGACAAATGGAGGTGGACTGATAGTGGCGTTTTAAAGGCAGACGTAGGAATGGGAGTTTGGAGGAGGAAAAAAAAAAAGCAGATTGTCAGAAATAAAATACGTCTATATCTAACATCGACAGTGATAAATCAATGTGGACCATTAAATATCAAACTCAAGGTTATTAGACATTGAATCTGGAAGCAAACATCAAACCTACAATAAAAAATATCAAGAGGTGAGTGATTTTTATTTTTGTGGAGAATACATTCCACTAATATCAGCCACGTTCTGCCTCTACTTGTAGTCTGTAGTTGTCAAATGTCCTTTTTGTGATTAATCAGACAGAACATATTTAACGGTCAAACCAGCTAATCTTTTTTTTTAAATCGGATTACATTATACATGAACAAAAATATGATTACAATTACCCCAATAAGTAGAAAGTTAGAAGCTTTGTCAGAACACAAAGTTACACACCAAATATGCAGGAAAAAGAGTTCTTTAAAAGCTGTATAATGTTGTCAGATGTTGTCTGACAGACAAATAGGCTCTTTTAGGTGTTGTTCCTGGTAGAATAACGTCCCCCACAGTCATGAATGAAGGTTCACTCCCCTTAACTCAATGTGCTGCCTCAGCCAGTCTCTCACAACCAGCCCATTCATAAAACTGCAGGGCTGAAGTTTGTGTGAGTAGAAAGTGTATATCTGTGTGTGTGTGTGTGTGTGTGTGTGTGTGTACCAGATCAGTATATGTGTGTAAATGGATGAAAGCCTGTCAAAAGAAATCACCCGTTCACTTAAGAGAAGTCAACCATTTAGTCATATGAGCAAATTTGTGCGAGTGCGGAGGAAAACAAAACACATAGGATCACCGCAACAAACACGTTCATTGAAGAAGCCTCGCCTCCCCAGAGCGAGCGAGCGAGCGAGCAGGAGAGCGGCATCCATGCATATCTGGCAGGCACCTGGCTGTTTTTGCACACTTTGTTGCATAGCAGCTGTATTTTGGAAAGTGGAGAACACAGGGCTGCATGTTTCTCTTTAGGGGAGAGAGGGAGCAACGGAGGGAGGAGGGAGGGGCTCGATTCACCCATCGCCCCATGCTCCAAATGGGGCCTGATTGGGCCAGTTCTGATCCAGAAAAACAACCCAAACAAGAGGAAGGCTGTGAATTCATGACAAGGCAGAACACACTGAGCCAAAGAGCCACGCTGCTGGGAGGATTTGGTTGGAGCTCGCATACTTCTACCTTTTCTTTCTTTCTTTTTTCTCTCTCTCTCTTGCTCTTAACTTCCTCCGCTCTGCCAAGTTCTCCTATTTTTTTCCCCCCTCTCGTCCTCTCTTTTGCTAAACTCGCTCTCTGAAAAGCACTGTAACAGCATTCTATAGCCACAACTTCCTATATAATTACTGCAAGGCACAAAGCTAAACAATCGTCCCACACAGCTCAGAAATCGCTGGATTAGTTCACATCTTGGAACACTCAAAATGCGAAAAAAGAGAGAGACAGAAGGACAGAGGTAGAGAGAGAGAGAGAAAAGGGAAAGGGGAGGGGGAGCTGTCCAGATTCTTAAATTCGACTTAGTTTGTACAGACACAGGAAGGGAGGGAGGGGTTTGGAGTATCCACTTGGAGAGGAGGGGGGGGGCATCGGAGAGGGTGATCTGTAGTACTTTAGGGCTTTTTTTATGAATGAAGACCGAAGGAGAGAGAGCAGCCGAGAAGACAGAAGGGGGAGGGAGAGGCACACTTCCTCTTACGCACGCAGGGAAGAAAATTTATGAATGGGTCACATCTCTCGAGCTGCTCCAAGTGTAAACAACATACTTGGACAAAGAAGAACGGGCTCTCGGCGCAAGCTGTGCCTCAACAAATGTTCCAGCGGTGGCCTTTTTAGTGTTTTTGACACAGAACTAAAGTAGTGACATGTTTAAACAATTTAGATTTAATTAAGTATGTGTATTTTCACTTTGACTGGCACCTCCGTGTGTTTCTTCCCTGCAGGCAACAGACGCAGAATCTGTCCAACACCCCATTAGCTGGGTGCTGTCAGCCACAAAATACAAACATAAATCCTCTCTTTTCCCCCATGAGAGACTCGAATCGTACCCTACACTTTCATTTTTGCGTGCATTTGTGTTATGGTTATAGAAAATCTGACCTGAGACATCTGCGTAGAAAGCAGTGTACTGTACAGGTTGTTATTGTGGATGTGAGTTAACGGAGACACTGTTAGCTAATGTTGAACCACAAATGGCAACAAAACAGACTCTGGCGCAAACTTCACGCAGGCGCACACGAATCTTACTGCACATAATGAAACTTTAAAGCCTTGTTTCCGTGCACAGGCAATCACATTACATCAATGGAAAAAATATGGCACACCGTTATCACCAATGGCTCAATTACCTTTAAATACACACAGGCAGGTCAGCAAGTACATTAATGTTGCATGTTTGCATAACCTTCCTTCAATGGCAGCCTGCAGACAGAGCACGCTTGTTAGCTGCAAACCAAAGGCGAGTGCACCAGATGAGATAGATTTACCAGATGTGCAGGTATTGCACAATCCCTTCTCGCCCCGGCCCTCCTTCGCCCCCCCTCCCCTTCCTTAATCTAGCATTCCAAAATGTCCAAATGCTTCTCCCTCTCTGTCTGTCTGTCCATTTGGTGTTTCTTCTACTCTCTCTCTTTTTCCTCTCCGTCACCACACCCAGTCAGGTAACAGCCTGACTCAGTAAACAACAATGTTTAATTCTACCAGAGTACTTTTTTTTTTTTTTTTTTTTTGTTCGCCTCAATTATATTCTGGTCCCCTGGGTTTAGCTGTTTTTTACGTGCTAAAGTTTCCAAAACATGTGAGTCACCTGTTTTTAACCTAGATGAGACACTGTGGATGGTATTTGATTTAGAATGAGAAAAGGTAAAGCTTTTTGTTTACTGTTTTGATGAATTCTTGATTCTGATTGGTGAATTCTATGGTATTTTTGTAAAACAGACCAGCTTCTCTATACGGCAAACCTCTTCAGATCAAGACGGGAAAAAAAAAAAAAAAAAGTGGTTTTCCTCGGATTTACGTTATTTAATCATTGAAACAATGAAATGAAATGATATGACATTAATTCATGCTGAGTCATGATCCAGGTTCCTGTTTTGGGTGGATCCTTTGAAATGCAGCTACCCACAGTTACAACCCTATAATCTAACACTATTTTTATGGTATAATTCAAAGTAAATTAAAATATCACATCATTTTGTTACTAATATTTGAGTCAAATAAAAAAATAGCAGTGTAATAAGTAGAATAATCTACAGTGAGCTGAAGTTTACACTGACATTACCCGTTCTGCGTTTTTTTTTTTGTCTCACAGTAATGACAGACTTGGTGTACATTATCCTTTACTTATGCACAGATTAAAGACCCCATGCCGGAACCAGGACAAACAGAAAGATGAATGTATTTATAGTGACTTGTCAGCTTCGGTTTCCATCACTCAGAGCTGAAAAGAGACGCTCCGACTGGACTTTGTGGCTTTTGACTGTGACCAGCAGGGACACTGTCTGTCAACGCAGGAGTGTCTCTGCTGTGTATAAGTGAGCTGCCCGTCAAACCGAAGCCCCCGTGACCCTGCAAATCATACCCAGGTCAACCGTTAGCAGAGGCCTGACAGCTGATTGGCTGACAGGCCAGGGGTTAAGTAGACATGACCTCCATGTGCCCCCGGGTTCATCTGCACTTCCTCCCTCGCATTGTTGGCCAACAGAGAGCAACAATGTTCCACAGAGCATGTGTCACATAGGGGCTGGACAGTTGTGACATAGGACTGGTCAAATCACATGATGTTTACACACAAAAGACGGACAGAGTTCAGATGGAGGAAACGCTGCTGAATGGAACTGAAAGCTGTCAGTTTTACTTTGGGGATGAGTTTGTTCTTGAGGTATTTCAAGTTCCCTTTAAGTTGCCATGCTTACCATTTCAGTGTCATTACTAAAGACGCAAAGGCCAGAAGTATGTTGAATGGAACAAGAAAAAAACTGTTTGTAGAGCGACACGTACTCCCACCCAGATCCTGAATCACCATTGTTGAAACACACAACAAGAAAGGGAAACTCATTCAAATAGCTGCTCAGTTGTGCGGCCCAGGAATTTGCTTTTCTATTTTACACCTTCCGATCCGCACAAAAGACCATCTTTGTACCTGCGCCTTGAATAATTTTTTTTTTTACTGGTTTCCTGGGCCGTACCCATTTAGCTTTTCAAAGCCATGCAAATGGATGATGGCGGCACACAATGCTAGCATCCAAATTCGCTTCATGATGGTTGGCTCATTAGGCTTTCTGTTTCTGCATAGCTTTGTCTGCCAAAGAGATTACTGTAACATCAGCGAGTTACAGTATCCCCCCCCCACCTAAGCCTCTGGCAGTTTAACAGCCTGAATTTGACCGCTAGTTTCATTCTCATTTTCTTCCACTCATTCTCTCTAAGTAATGACACATATACAGAAAGGGATGATGCAAAAATTGAAAGTTGAGTACTCACAGTTTTCAGAATGAAAATCAGGAACAAATTGCTCATCGCTGTCAGGAACCTGAGCTGGAATAAGAAAAGAAAAAGAGGAAACATTTTAACATGATTGCATTTTAGGCAAATTGATTCATCTTTGTCTCACTTTGCTCCCATCCTCTCGATCTTTCTAGTATTAAGTAATCGCAGGCTGGACATTCAACCAAAAACCTTTACTAGAAGTTTTTTTTTTTTTTTTTTTTTTCAGCCTGCCAGTTCCTTGTTATCCATAGATCAATGTAATACAGGCAAGACTAACATGGAGTGTTGGTAGTACAGATGGATGCTAATCTGCGTCCCAGATAGCTGATGGTATTCAGTCTCTTGTGCGTCAGTCTTCAGAGTTCAGAGAAAATGGAAAACTGAACCACAAGTGAAACATTTGTCATGCCACTATGAAGACAGAGCTGAGGTATCACTGCGAAAATCAAGGGTAAATCCCTGAGAGAGGAACATTCAGTATATTTGAACATTACTTCACAGTATGAAGTCAATCTGAGAAGTAACTCCATTTCCTCGTAATACGTCAACATTCTATTTCTATACAAGCAATTCCTTATACTCCTCGAAAAATGTGTCTGCTTAACCCATAAAGACCCAAACAGCCACCGGCATCCAAAACCATCCACTAATGCAAACTGTTTAATACCTGTTGACCCACTAATCCTATTAATACATGTAAATAATTGGTGTAAAATGCAGTTTGTCGTCTTTTCACCGTCATCAGATATGACCCATTTGGATGTTCAGAGGCTCTGTAGTTAACATGGAAACACCGTCATCTTCTACAACATTGATTCACCAGTAAAACCCATAGAGTTGGATCAGTGACAGTAGATGGACAGTTGTTTTTACATTCAGTTATTGATATCTTTGCTGAAAACATCACTTTTTCTTCAGTTTTCTCTGTTTCTGATGTAATAACCCTCAACTTTAATCTGAGTTTTTATGAATATGGACATGATCAGGGAATTAAATATAGGCAAAAACAGGATTTATACTAAAAAAAAAATAAAAAAAAAACGCAAAATAAGCAGAAGAATATAACAATCAATGTATAAATATAGAGGAAAAATTCATTTGGGAACTGCCACAAAAGTAGCACTGGGTCTTTATGGGTTAAAGTAGTCACATTTCAAGGATCAAACTTGACATTATACCAAACAAGTTGTGTGCGCCTCTAGCTTTTTACCAGTTTTTGTCTTGTTTCCATTGTGGAAATCCAGGCAGACTAAACAGGCTGTTCTGGCTGAACGAGTGGGGAAATCCGTCATGAAGTGTGAGGAGAACTACCTACACTGATTCAAAGTCTCTCCGTCTGAAGGTGTAGGGGACACTGTCTTAACAGCGTAGAAGCAGCCTGGATTATCTCTTTTTGGTAAATGACAAGTCCCTCTGAAAGTCACACTAAAAGCGGATCTCAACTAAAACAAATCCAAACTAAAAGCAGGAGTAGAAATATTGAAGTGAAACAAAACTAGGTCTTTTGTTTCAATGTTATTATCAAGAAGTGATTCATGTGTTTCTATATTTAACCTCTACTTTACCGGTCTGCGAATCACCCCGTATGTCAGCCCTTATCATTACTGGATGCTTCGTGTCAGATGTAGCAGTAAGAATATATAGCCAGGTTGCACTGAATTGTAAAAATAGATACAAATGCAGTGATGTAGTACGCTTAATTACTGATAAGTGTATTGCATTGGTGTACGATTACAAAAACACCCAGTGGTCCTGATTAGGCACTTTCACATGCTGAAAATCATCTCACTGAATAAGCACAGTCAGTAATGCCAAGCCCAGGTGCAGCAGAGCTAGACAGACGCTATTGTACGGCCCTTTTTTTAGAAATCCAAATCCATTCACAATTGTCCTTTTGAGCTTTGGACTTTGAGTCACACAAACAGATTAGAAAAGCCCAAATCATTTGCCTGCCAAGTGCCAACACCCCACTAGGGGTGAGGAGGTCAGCTTCACCCACTGAGCCAATGAGCACCATGGCATTTCATTCCCTATGTTTGAATTAATGACCCATCCCTTCACATAGAGCACAACTACAACCGGCAACCCTTTACTGTGGAAACGCTCCAGCTCCGCAGTTTTCTAAGGGTTTTTAAAGTGTTTCCATTTCTTGGGAGTCACACTTACGTCATGGTCCAGGCTAAGTGGTAGGGAAAAGTTGATGGCTATCATTAAATATCATAAACCCAATCAGGGATGTAATGGGCTACAAAAACAAAATGGCACCACATTGCTGCACACATAAATGAGCCGGGCCTAGTGTGTGTGTGTGTGTGTGTGTGTGGATACAAAGCCATTTTCTGTATAATTCAAATAAAAAAAGGGGTCATAAATACTAGAAATTCTCACAAATCACTTCAGCGTTTCTCCCTTAAACTAGCAGATTGCAGAGTCTGCTGTAAATGTGCACCGAAGCGCGCTGTAACTTCACCCAGTCAAGCAAGAGAGTCCAAATCTGACCCGGCATTTAACCTCAGTGGCCTTTCTGCTCTCTCACTTTATCCAGCATGGTTTCCAGACAATGATACACAACACAGAAACCAGAACAGAGAAAGAACGACAGAGAGACAGAGGGCAAAAAGAGGAAATCAGAAATTCAAATCCACTTTCTTGTCGTCACACTCCTCCTTCCTGTGCAGAGGAAACCGGATGATGGCGTTTTGGAGCATGTTCAGATAAATGACATCGATTTCTTATATAATGCCACATCCTGTGGCTTACTATACCATAATAATATTACCCCCTTTTAACTTTTCTGCCTCCTGCCCCCAGGGGGAGAAATAAAGCTGTTGTGTAAGACAGAACAGAGGCCAATACTTATTTCTGCAGATTCAACAATCAATCATTTCCACTCGTTTCAACATGTCCAAAACAGAACATGCTGGACCTCATCATGAAGAAGAAAAAAAAAAAAGGCTGATGATGAGCATTAGACAGTATCACAACCCTGCTTCTTTGCAAGTGTGTGTCTGTCTGTGCTCATGAGCGCCTGCTTGGCTTCACAGTGTCGTGTGTGTGTGTGTGTGTGTGTGTGTGTGTGTGTGTGTGTGTGTGCCGTCCTATGCACGTATGAGCGCTTGCATGTGTATCCGATTTGTTTCCAGGAACACCTCGTCAGGGGCTTTGAGATGCAAGTCAGCACAAGAAGGAAAGTGTGTTTATACGAGCAGAGACGCATGTTCCCCCCGATGCTTCCAGGCACCTTGAATGACTTTTTTTTTTTTTTCTCTCAGTGGGAGATCCTGGGTGGAGCTAGGCAGCCTCAGTCATATAAACCTAAAGGCCCATGAGACAAGATGTGACAAGCTCCTGAACTCTTGCCATTCAGTACTTCGCCCTTTCTGTCTCTTGCTCTCTTCCGCTGTACTTTGACAAAAAAAAAAAAAAGAAAAAGAAAAAAAAAAATCCCTCCAGCAACCCAGTTTTACAATCTTGGTGAATCCCTCACAACTGCAATCAGTCATGATAAGGTCTTTAATTAATTCAACAGGAAAGGAGAGGTCTTAGCCATGGAAGCTGAAAACAAGCCAGTACTTAGCATTAAATAACACTTTGATGAGTTATACTTCCATCTTTCATTCTTCCTTATACGCCATGTTCACCTTTTATGACTCAACAATAAGTCAGTGCCCAATTTGTGAATCTAGCACATAAATGCACCCATTACAAAAATATTTTTCGTACCTATTTCTTGTAGTACGCGTATTAAATATCACTTTTTTATTTCCGAGGTTTGAAATTGTCTGATTTTGTCAGACAGACCTTGGATACTCATAAATTTTTAGAAACACTTCTAAAAGCAAATTAGGTCTATTTTTAAGGACTTTAAAGTAGGACTTTTCATAGGTTTCTGACAGTAAATAAAAAAAAACAGAATAACATTAAAACTATATGTATAACTAGATACTTCAAGAAGAGACGTAGAGAATGTGTGGGATTTTTTTACAGGGAAAAACACCTTCAGAGGGTGGTCTTTTGCCAAATGTGTGAATTCAAATAGGCTTCAACTTTAAAGTGAGCCCCATTGTTGAAGTTTTATTGGTACTGGCTCTTGCCTTTGTCACTGGTGTGAAGTGAACTTGCTGGGCTTTGACACTGCATAAGAAATGGTGAATGGGTTAGCATGGATACAGCATTGTTTGCCATAAACAGTAGCTGGCCAGGCAGTGAGCTCTTAAAATAAAATAAAAAGAGAAAAAAAAAGTCTTGCTTGTCTCAGCAACAGCAGCAGCAGACAGTAGTTGTGTCATCAGTGTTTCTGCGTTGTGTATGACTAAGTTAATACTGGGACTCGTTCAAAATCTTGACCACATCTAATGTAACACTGTCCAGGGTTCGGTTAACATAACCTAGAAATATCATGAAATTCAACCCCATAACAACAGCCATACGCACCATATGAATAACAGGCATGAAAATACATACAGACTTTACTCCAAATGGCCATTTCTATCATGACGAGACACATTTATCAGATTAACGTGTTTCACATGCCAAATATCAGTCGCATTTTCCCCTTACACCTCTACCTCATTACACACCAAACCAGCGGACTCAATTTACTTTTAACTTGCAACTGTGAGCTCCTATAGATGCTGACTCCAGCCACGGTCCGCTCCAGGTTAGCCCTTCTGACTCACGCCTTAGTGTTGTTTTCCATCTCCTGACATACAGTATAATTACTCTATTAGAGCTCACGTCACCATTGTACTTATTAAGTCTACTAGCTGACAATTGCGTCTGACTGGGCCTCATTTCATTGCTATGTGCCTTTGAGTGACACAAGCCAAATACCCTGTTTGTTTGCATTGGCTGCTGCCTGGCACGCATAACTACATGCCAACATGGCCAAAATAGGACATGCTCAAAGCTAATAATGTCCCGTCTGTGTTCTCTCTAGAGTCTTGTTTTTTTTTTTCCCTCTGTTATATAGTTTATGAGCATGTCTATTACATCAGATGACTGTGAATCTCTATTGACATCATTTACAACAGCAAAACAAAAGACTACGAGGCATATTCTCCAACACTAAAAAAACCAGAACAATAAACAACAGGATTTTTTTTTTTTTTTTTTAGGTATTCTAATAAGTGCCATTAAATAGAAAATTATGAAGAACAGAACTCACCTTCTGTGAGCCATGTCTCTTGGAGTTGGCTTAAATCCTGGAAGAGGTCTGCATAGAAAGAAGAAATATTCTAAAGTCAGCTTTGTGACGAAAAAAACAGCTGAGAGGAAAATGAAAATCACCTTAATATGAAGGCATTTCACACTAAAAGTTAAAGTCCAGAACGTAGTACATCATCAAGACGTTTGAAAGTGTCTGGATTTGGTCTGACATTGCCTCGGGTTCACAGACCATGGAAACCTGATGTTGCCATGTCATGTAAAGAGACTTGAGGCTGAAATTGTGAACTTCCACTGAGATGTTCCTTTACCTTCAGATTCCTGAGGGGGTAATTCTGTGTCCATGTATTTCCTTTTTGCTGCCATCAACAGTCTATTTAGGGGCCCATTTCCTTGCGACTTCTGCAGAACCCATAGATGTTAGAGAAAAGAAATGAGAAACAGAGTCCATTAGGGCATTTCCAGTACATGAGTGTCAAACCACTTAGAGAGATAGAATTAAAATGATGCACTTATGGAGCCTGTCCAACAACAACAACAACAATAATAACAACAATAACAACAACAATAATATAATAATAATAACAATAATAATAATAATGAATTTCCATGAGCTTAAAATGAGAGCCTACTGCAGCATGATGAACACCATGTTCCTCAGAAAACAACACATTTGTCAGTTGTGGAGGCAATCTTGGAAAAACAAACGCGTTGTTTGCGTCTGAAGTAAGTGACCATTTGGCACACACTGACGCCTTCTGCTAAAGTCTCCTTTAGTAGCAAGTCTCTAACCAACATTTTTAATGCACCGCTTTCTACGGTTTAGTCTGAAACGCCGTTGAAAATTTGGTGACAGTTAAAGCGGAGCGGAATACTTTCTTTCGCGCATTCAGCCGCTTCAGCCCAAACTCGTGCAGGAGACGAGACGGAGGAAGATAAAGCCCCGGTGGCCGTGCTCCTAAAAAAAACCGGGCAAACGCGCTCAAGAAACAGAAGAGTTCATCCATACGTACATTTGCTAAAGTGTAAGGCACTTGCTGGTCCAAATATCCATCCATCTTATAATCCATCCGTTAACCGTTTGTGGTCATTTAGGCAGAGTTGAGTGAGATCCACGCAGCCTGCAGAGAGAGGGAGCGCTGCTTGTGAATGGAGCTGCGTGGAGGCTGCATGCATAATGAGCTCCATTCACAAAAAATGCCGAGGGGAAGTGATGGCGAGTGATTACCCAGCGGGCTGCTGCCCTCTGTACAAATCTCTTTTTTTTGTTTGTGACAGACAGCTTGTCATTTACTTTTAACTGTCAGGTAGTTTTTTTTAAACTAGTTTATGCTGAAAATATGGATTTTGTTTATACGTAGAAGAAGCCGCGTTGTTTTGGTTTTATCCATTACGCACTGCGCGCTTGTAGTTTTCCAAAAGCGGTTACATTACATAGTGCGTCTTTTTTAATTATTATTTTGAGGGTTATTTATTAAGAGTTTATTTCTGGTGTTTTGTTTTGTTTTGTTTTGTTTTTGCCACGTCTGCCCACATTGCCAGGCTCCACTTTGAGTCAGGAAAGAACTAGAGTCGAGGCTGTGACGGGAAACAGATGTTGCGCTTTAGTTTACGCACGGCAACCTCCTGTTGGATAAAGAGTGATTCGACTTTTTTTGTCAGTTTCAGTGCATTTGCAGTGAAGTGCTTTTCAGTTCCGTGCTGTCATTTCTGTAACATACATGAGTGTTGATTAGATTTTCGGCGCAGACTTGCATTTCTTGCTCGGGCCACAGGTGCTTCGTGATTGGTCGATTTCCTCTTTCAAGGGCTCAAATTTCTCGCCTTTGTCCTGATGAATACACTGACTTATGAATGAAGTCTCGGTTCTCTCTTTGAACCAATCAACAACCCGGTGGACCGGATCCTAGCAACGGTGGGCGGAGCTTGGGTCGCAGCAGCCAATCGTCCGGCGCCCACAGCGGGCTTTATACTGGATTTTCCAGTTGTTTTTCATTCACAAAAAGGCAGAGAGGGAAAGTTAGGGGAAAAAAAAAACTTCCATTCATAAAAACCTGCCCTGGCACGAACGTTCTGTCATGTTTTTCTTTTCCTGCCCAGACACACTCAAAGAAGAAGTTTGTTTACTTCACTGCATGTCTCTACCTTCTGTTTATTAGATTACAAAGCAGTGAATCTAACTAGGCTGGAGTGAACAAAGCAGGTTAACCTCTGCAGAAACCCTCAAAATGAACATCAAAACTGGAATAAATATGTCCAGGGCTATGTATTTTCACATTTTTGTGGTTTTAGGTCTACACCACAGAGAAACCGCAGGATTTAAAGTTGTCCGTGAGTCTCTGTAAGACAAACAGAATGATGAAATGCATCTTGCTTGTTTTAATGTTCCTATCTAAGAGCAGTGAGCAGCCAGGAGACAGGAAAGAAAGTTCTGATGGGATCTGAGTTATAGGTCAGTGGTGGAAACAATCTGAACCAGTACACCCCCTGACATACACAACATAATATTTAGAAGCACATACACACTCCTTTTCTGTTTATATCCATTTCAATCTCCATAACAGGTGATACTGTACATGCTATTTCCTGCTTAATGTTATTTAGATACACATTTAGATGTACATGGTGCGCTCTAAATATTACATCAACTCTTTTCCAGCCGGTTGGACAGGCTCAAGGACTTTATGATCGAGGACCATAATGGCTGTGTGGTAGTTGTCTCATTCAATTTAAGTCATCCACTATTATTTGTAACCTTACAGAGCTTTTTAGCGTGGCCTGATAGATTGATTTAAAGAGTTTACCTTGATCATTTCAGTTTTATAATTTGACACTAATGGATTCTTGCGCAATTTGAGTATTTACAAGAAGCCAGATGATGTTGTTTTGTGACCATGGAATCCCACAGTTCTCTGTGAAAAAGAATACTTTTGTTTGTGACTCATCTGTTGGCCAAAAAAGTATGCAGATTAGTGTTTTCAAATGGAAAAAAATGCTATTGTTTAGGTTTGGTGTAGAATCTGAAACAGAGAAGTTTATATGTAGTGTAAAGCCACCCCACTCAAAGGCAAGGCAAGTTTATTTGTACAACACAGTGAATACAAAGGGTAATACAAAAAAGGCAAGTTATAAATACATAGACAAGAGTAAAAATTAAAAACAGTAAAATACAGAATCTATATCATAAAAGTGGATCTGTGTCTGTGTGTCTCAGGCATCACACAAAATCCACAAAGAGCTGACTGCTGCAGTTTGGCATACTTAAGTATTGTGGTCAAGGATCAGACTGGAGAGAATGGCAAGTAGATTGGGCCAATATTTTAGGAAATATTAGTAATTTTGGAATGCAATAGCTTTACAATCACGTTGCTATGCCCAGGATCATAGAATCATCATTGAAGGGGGTTACCTAGCAACAGATAAACAATAGGGCCACGTTGCCATGGTGTCAGATTTCATGTGCAGAAACAGACATTGCCAGCTGAGAGGTTATTCAACTGAAAATGCCAGTGGAATTTATCAAGAAAGTAAAGAAATGAACTGTATCAGAGGATCTAGATATAGAATATTAAATAGAATATTAAAAAGTAGTGAAAGTAAATAAAGAAGAGCACAGATAAAACCCTTTCAGTTGCCATTTGCAGAGGTAAAAAGAAATGTTTATAGCTTTGACTTAAAAATTTTCAGAGTTAGTTAGATAGATAGATAGATAGATAGATAGATAGATAGATAGATAGATAGATAGATA
>JAPQRQ010000012.1:15724251-15742161 GCA_037367365.1 Apogon talboti
GAGAAATTCAGATGTCCGGCAGCAACACAATCAAGCAAATAATCTCACACATACATAAATAATAATAAAAATAGATAAAAATATAAAAAGTTACTAACAAAAGTAATAAAGTTCGCAGGTTAAGTACAGTTTAAGTTAAGCTTATCTAATATATTCTTCACAGAGACAAACACAAATTATTGTAAGTAAGATATTGTTCCACGAGTTTTTCCACACCATCTTCAGGACCTTTGTTCACATTTAAGCTTCAAAGAAAAGGTCAAATGTGAAGTCCAATGCCTACATTTCTATTATTGAGTTTAATGGTGATCACCTTTTTTCAGCCTCCACCTCGTAGATAAAGCCATAGATCACACATATTTCATTTTCACTTTACCCAGCAGCACAGCGCTCAAACGCATTGTAAATTCTATCGTAATAGTCATCCACCTCTGAGTCTATAAAGCTTTGTCAGCAAAGAGATAAGTACTGACAGAGACAGAGGGGAGACATTTTAAGTTCAGTGCAGCGCTGTGGAGTGAACTCAAAGTGCTTATTGATCAAAGCTGGCTGTGCTTGATGGATCGGTGAAATGTTATTATAGCTTCAGCTGTTCTAGTTATGGAGAGACAGAGTGAGGTGTGTGAGTGTGTGTTTGTAGGATGAGGGGAAGGAGAGGAGAGGAGAGGAACACAAGGGGAATAATTCTTAAGAAGTATATGTAAAAGTGTTAAAAGAAAAAAGAAGTAAAGTAAATGTGTTAAAGAAAAAAAAAGGACATAGAGGAAGAAAAATAAGCCTGAGAAAATGAGGTGGAGCCATCTGTGGGGGATGGTTCTGTGTGGACGGTTCATCGACAACACCTCTCTCTCTGTCTTTCCTCTTTTCCTCTCTCTGCAGATTATTCTTCCTCTTCTTGGTCCTGATAAGGCAGATGGTGGCTGATAAACAAATGAGGATCTTTGACAAAACAAGGACATCACACAGAGATTTACTGGAAGCATGATCCATAATCAACACACAGAATATCAACCCATTTCTACTTTTTTTTTTTTTCATTACTTAGTTTAAATTTACATGAGACTTTCTATATAAAACTCGATTTTGATGTGCTTTAGAGTGGACAATTTTTAATAATTGTGTTTCTTTGAGGAAGCAATGGTTTGGTTAAACTATAGCATCTTTGTGTCTTTGATTATTGGCTGTTGACTTATCACTAGCAGCAGCATCTACTGCACTTTACCATGCAATTATTATGCTTTAGACCTCTGACAACATCTACAGTCAACAGTCTTGTTTTTTTTCTTTTCTTTTCCACTGTTCGTGTCTTATTTCATTATTTGGTTATGGCACATAACCTGTGAGGGAGCAAAATGAAAACACATACCATGTTATTTCCTGTCGTAAACCTTAATTATCTGATGCTGCTAATTGCATTATTATATCTTTTATATGATGGAGTTTTTTTATTTAATTTTTTTTGTTATTTTGAAGTTATAGGTTTAAACTTTTTTACCACAGCTATGTCATATTTATCATCTGAGTGTCTTTTATAAGTTTGCCTGTGGCCGAACAGCAGACTGTCATGTGACTGTGGCTGCAACACTGCGATTTTATACTCTCATAAAACTAATGCCAAAACCTAAACCAGACCTTTTATGTTCAATTTCAGTGTGGCAAAGTCAGCCCTTATAAAAAAAAAAAATAAAAAATCCCAAATTTAGGTATTTATATTTGTTCAAGTTTTTTTTCTGTTACATTCAATGATACATTATTTAGATATGCAGAATAATGCATTGTATTTTCAGTTTGAGCACTGAATCTGATTCACTGAAACTGAAGACTTTAAACTAGCACCTACTCTATAATGCCATGAACAAAATCAATGTACATGAATGCTATTAGTTCTCATCGTGGCCAGTTAAAATAAATATGGAGGCAGTGGCCCAGTAAGTCATGGAGCCGTCATTGTTTTGAGTGTAGACTGGGCTCGAGAGGAAGAGCGGCTTCTCTTATGCGCCATGCCAGCTGGAAAATGATTGCTAATGCAAACAGTTATTGTGAGAACCACAGGGTAGTCTGTCTGAGTGTGTGTGTGTGTGTGGGTATGTGGGTGTGTTTTACATGCCCTTGTAACTGGTTTGAGTGCGTGCGCCTAGAGACAAATCTTTCCAAGTTTCTTTTCTAGGGTGACCAAAAATAATATCGATCTCACGTAAGTTCACATCCTTACTGTGCCACGTTGCCAAATCTGGACCCCCCAAGGTTGCCTTATGTCCTGCCTCCTCTGCACCCAAGGTGCCTGATTTACATCAAGAAAACTATTTCCATGTCTTCCGCTTCAGCAAACAATACATACCTGAAAATAACTCCAGACAAAATAGAGCCAGCCCTGTTTGTTGCGTGATTTTTAAATCGCAAAGAACGCTTCCTTTAAGGGTCAAATGCTGGAGTATTTGAACTTTCAACCTTCCTGGAAACGTAGAATTGTGTGTTAGCGGTGCTAAAGTTATCCGCATCATGTTGCTTGCAGAGAGCTGCCCCGATCAGAAACCAAATGGTGCCCTGATAACACCTGATGAACACATTTCAACACAGGGGTACAAGTACGTCTAGAGTTTGTGTATCGCTGCTGACATGACTGGTTGTTAGCAGACTGTTCCAGGATCTAGATTTACATCTTCTGGCTCTGTACTCCTGATTCTGGTGCAGATTGTAGAAGATGTAGAAGGTTGTTACTCCGTGCTGCTTTGACCACAGACACATCAGATGATTTCCCACTGATGCACCTCCCCTGTGGAATTCCTGGCAGTGATGTTCAGTCAACACGCCAGACAGACTCTGATGAGCCCTGCCCGCCCCCACCAACAGACAAGCTCCATTTGAGGTGTGTGTATGTGTGTGACAAGAAAAGGAACGGCAGAAAAAGAGATCTTTGCTTAGTGTGTTTTTTGTTTTTTTTTTATGAGAAAGTGTGTGATTCATGTTTAATGCATGTGTCCATGTTTGTGTGCTTTTATACATTTCCCCCCTCCTTTGCTTGTTGTCATTGTGTGCGCTGTTAAATCCGCCCAAGGGTTGTTCTTCATTCTCCCAGGACACAGCACCGTTGCTGGGATGCCTACTTGTGTACAGCCATAGTCAGGAAATGTCACTGTTGGCATTTGACGAGGGCTAGTGCGCCAACCCAAGCGTGCCTCCTAGCCACCTGCGGCCCAACCTCCTTTGCGGCAGACACTGGCTTACTTGTTTGTTCACCGACCAGTCCTTGCCATTACCCACCAAAGTCAGTCTGTCTGGCCTGCTCTGGGCTTGTGAAAGATCAATCAGGTGAGCACAATAGCATTTATTGGGGTGTTTTTGACTGGCAGCCCTGTAGAGAAGTGGCTGCCATGCAGCTGCATTGGCCCAGTGGAGCTGCCAGACAAAACACAAAGCTCAGTCTAAACTCTCTCTCCCACATTGATATACACCCAATAAAACAACTGGGTATTTTAGCAAATGAGTGAAAAGTCTTGCATAAGTTCATACATAACAGCACTGATGTATGTGATGGACCGATAAATCTGAACAGAAACTAAAGCATTTCTTTGACTCATTCTTTGTAGCATTTCCCAACTTTGTTTACCACATCGATTATTTGTCCTTTGTACTAAATCACCGTGAACAGCACTGTAAAATGGATTAATTTGCCATACAGTGAAGAGCCAGAGCATTTTAAATGAGAGACATTTAATCTAATTTGTATTTGGCAACTTTCATCTTTTGTTATGAGATTAAATAATTTGCTTGAATAGACTACACACTGTGTAATTTCTGCCACTAAGGGTCTCTGTAAAGAGGTTGACAACACTGTGAAAACAAACAACAGGGTGTTGTTTTCACTGCTGTTGCTGATGATCTATCTGACATGACTTGGATAATCTCAGACTTACAGACAAGGTAATGTTTTAATGTTTTATTCACATGTTAACATTAGAAAAGATGATGTGATGATACTGACAGATGACATGAAATGGAGTGTTGCATAAATAAAATTATATAATTCTTTCAATTTCAACATTGTTAGCCTTATACATTTACACAAGTGAAAAATATAGAACATTTTCCAAGTCATCGTTATATTACATTTGTAAAGATGTTACGTATTTTAGCTTTAAGACCATAAGAGACACGTGCACTTACATGTATTACCATAGTGACTCTGAAGAGTGTTGCAGGAGAGATTGTTTTGCTCTAAAAGCAGGACGGCTCTAAGTGGAAGACACAGAGGAGCCTTGTTAATGTCTGTGTCGGTCACTTGCGGCTCACATAGCGCTGGTTTTTGTGTAAACGCTCCTATTGTCGGCACTAGGCCCCTTTCACCCACATTTCCATTTATATCCCATTTTCCACTTCATTTCCATGCTAATTTGGAGGGACAAAAAAATCCCATCTTATGTCATTTATAGTGATGCAGCTGGTTTATCTGTCCATACAAGGGGAAAACCAATGGGGCTGGCCCTGGGGCATGGCATCCCCTTCATCAAAACTGCCTCTGTTTAATCAAAGGCTGGATGTGTAGAGGGTAGTAATGTTTGCCATACTGAGGATCAAGATGTCTTTTATGGATACCACATAATGGAATGCTCAGTATTGGGTTAAAATCAAACAAAACCCAGATTAATAGTAAGTTATTTTAGCTTTTCTAAGCTCTGCTCTGCATTTTCTGTTGGGGTTTCATGGTTTTGCAAACCTGTATTGTACTGTGTTCACAAGGGAGCCTCTCTAATTTTGTTGGATTCCTGCTTGTAATGACTCTCAATCCTTGTAAACTCTGTGGTGTAAACAATGCCTCCAGATCTTTCCACCAAAACAACACACAAGCGTGTTTGGAGGTCTAAACAAGTGGGCGGTTGTGTTTGGTTTGGGTTTTTCCGGTACTGGGAGACCTGATAACACAAGGTCACTAAGCTTGACCACAGATGTCCCCCCCATGGATGACGGTGCTGGGGAGTTTACACTAAAAAAAAAAAAAAAAAAATCATTCAAGAACATGTGCCTCAGTACGAGGGTAATTCAAAAAGTTCTAAGACAAATGCCATAAATTCAAACTGAGTCAAACTAGTTCACAACAAAATTCTATCAAGAAGGAATTTTTCGGTGGAAACATCGCTTGCAGAAGTGTATTGACGTAGGTGGATGTTATGTAGAAAAATAATTTTGTTACTTTCAAAAATAAAGTTTTTTTTAATTTGTCTTGGAACTTTTTGAATTACCCTCGTATTTCCAATCCCGTTGTCTATAAAGATGTGTCAGATTTAAACACATAGAAAAAAAAAGTGAATATTTTAAAATTTCTTATTTTTCTTTTTCTTCTTCTTCTTATTAAAACAATAATAAGACATGAATAGTAGATGATGTCTGTAAGTAAACTGGGATCATGGGGGTTGGTGTCAATTATTCAAGTTTTATGTACATTCTACATTAAACTCTAAATAACTTGCTCCAAGAAACGTGAAACATTAATGCCAGTAAAGCGGACACGTTCTTTTGACTAAAAAAAGAAAATCTACTTTTTACAGTAAATAAATACAAGCATTCTTCAGAGTTTGAGACATTTGACTTCATGAGGGTTGGGAAGGTCACATTGAAAATGAGAAGTTGACAATAAATCATGTTACTATTTTAATGGCTTCATCAGAATATGTAAATTGTTACAGTTTCTTTCCTTTTCATTATTTACATATATTATAACTGGGAACAAGACTGAAAAGTCTTAAAAACATAGAAAAGATTACAGATTATTATAGTCTATGAATCTGTCGGTTCTTTTCTTGATCAATCAATTGGTTGTTAGACGAATGTTGATCAGTATTTGCCACAACTTAGAGATATTCAGTTTGCTATAAGAGATCTCCAAGAAACCAGGCATTTTTCACTTTTTAAAGCTTCAATGTAATTGATTAATCAAATATTTGGTTCAGTTCTACTTTCACAAACATGCTGTAATAATGTTACAAGTCAACAAAACATGCAATAAAGACCTAATCATTTTTAGATATTTTAAAGGGTAATGCAGGGAATTTTTCACGTATAATACTAGTGGTTCCTTCCGGTAACTTATGATATAGCCCATTGTCAAGTACGCAAGAGCACTAAGTCACTGGTCTGTCAATCATCCAAGGTCTGTGATGCGTTGTCTCCTTCACGGGCTGCTCCAGCACCAGTGGTGATGAAAGCTCATAATATTGGTAATTGACCCCATGCAGCAGACACTGATCTAAGCCGAAACATTATCAGCCAGTGCTGGGTCGCATCTCTAGGACAATAGTGGAATGCTAATCTCACAGCTACATAAACAACAACTGCGAACACATGCTTTCCACTCAATCTTGCTCACTGACTGCTCCCTGTTTACTTGTACTCCATCACCCAGAATCCATGAGGGTACGTCACTTGCGGCCGACAATGGCTGCTCCCCATAGGTTCTGCCCCCGCCCACAATTCATGTAATAAAAATCTCCAGTGTGGTGCATTTATGGCGATTTTTTTTTTTACTGAATTTGCACCTCTTTTGCTTATAAGTGATTCACAAAGCATGTTTAATGCCGTCAGCATGACCCGTACAGGTATACCTTAACACAGACATGTTTGGTATTTTTTGATAATCCTAAAGGAAGTCACAGTAACTGCATATTTATACACACATTTCTAACAATGTGTACTCCACATGGAAGATCTGCAATCTGCAAATTATACACTTATATTTTCACGTCTCTGTATATTTTTAATGCACAACCCAGTGTAATTTGATGTTTTATTTGGCCTATTTAATGACGTCTTTGAAGGTTTCCAACGTAGTTTTCTCCAGAAATGGGTTTCATACTGTAATGCCAGGTGCAATAGTATTGTCTATAGTGATTCATGGAAGACTGAAGGCTATCGTGACTGTAAACAGAGTACTGGTCACCCACATACACAATTAAAATAGCGTATCAAGAGATAAAAGGTGACCTTTAACACCCGTAAGAGCCAGTTAATGCCCTACATGTATGAAATGCCCGACACTTCACATTGTCTTTGAAGTGAACAAACAGAGAGACGGGCACCGATGTCGTCCTGTGCCATCTGGGCCATCGGTAGTCCAGGAATGCCCTTGATGAAGGTGCACGTACGTGTGGCTGATAGTTCAGAAGCAGTGTGCACATAGTTTAAAGCCTTTTACCATAAGCTCTGTCCTTGTGGGTGGAAATGCCAGCGAGTGGCTGCAATGTGGCCCTAATGAATGATATCCTTTGACAGACACTAGCGATATTATCACTACATTTATGGTCACTGTGGGTTGCTTTTGGTGAAGCCTGGTTCCTCAAAGTAAACACACATTTTCACAGCCTTGCGTAACTCCGGAGGCTGGTCGCAGCTGCTGGAAGGAGGAAGAACAAATTCATCACAATGGATTTCAGTTTGTGAGAACAAGTGTCATCTAGAGTCACTCATCTGTCTTATTTTCATTATCAATGACCACTGAAAAACCTCAGAACATGATCATTTTAGAAGTACTTCTTGTGTAGTACGCCATTTTTAGATTGTTCTCATATGTGGTGTTCTCCTCACGTCCATTTTTTAGCTTTGAATACAAGTAATTTACAACTTGTGGGTTAGTTTTTCTCAAAAGCAGCATCTGCAGCTTCATAGACAAAAAGAATTTGAGCGTAAAGGGCCCAAAAATGAAATGGTTTCACTTTCTGATATCACTGTGGGGCAGCTCCCACTTAAGGCATCACTTTAACCCATAAAGACCCAGTGCTATTTTTGTGGCAGTTCCCAAACAATTTTTTCTCCAGATTTAACCTTTCTTAAGTGATTTATCACCATTTATTATGATATTGTACTGCATTTTATGTCTTTTTTTCAGTGAAAATCTGGTATTTTCCTCTATTTAATTCACTGATCATGTAGATGTTAATAATAGCTCAGAATAATGTCGAGGGTTATTATATCAAAAACAGAAAAAACTGAAGGAAAAATGACTTTTTCAGCAAATATATTAATAACTGAATGTAAAACCAAGTGTCTCCATCCACTGTCACTGATCCAACTCCATTGGTTTTACTGGTGAACCAATGTTATCGAAGACGACAGTGTTTCCACGGTAACTACAGAGCCTCTGAACGTCCAAATGGGTCATATCTGATGACCATGAGAAGATGACAAACTGATTTTACACCAATTATTTAACTGTATTGATAGGATTAGTGGTTCAGAAGTTATTAATCATTTTATAACAGTAGATGGTTTTGGTGGACGGTGACTGTTTGGGTCTTCATGGGTTAAGGATGGACACTGGGCCTGACATTAAATACACAATTCAGCTTACTTACTTTAGCCTTAGTTATTTGGAAGATAAAATAAATATTGATGTTTCTTAGACTATTTCTGTAAACACCCTTTTCAATTTAGAGACCATTTTCCTGTTTCAGGCTTTCTACATTGCTCTCAGTATTTGTCACACAGCTAGATATTCTCACTAAACATCCAAGCAATATTACATCAGTGATGGAAGATCACAAAATACAACTCTGACATATTTAAAGCTCATTATTTCCATTTTGTACCTCTATGTTTCTATTGCATTACATTTCATGGGGATATATTGTATTTTTTTTACTCCACTACACTTATTCAATACTTTTCTCATAGAAAAAAATTATATGGAGATACAGTAATACACTACTAATCCACTCAGTAGTATAAAAAACATCTGTAAATGGCTTCACATTGAATCACAGCATTAAAGTGTATTTCTTAACCCAATAATGTAACATAATATTATCTAGTACTACACGTTAAGTCATGCACTATGAGTTCTTCTACTTTTTATATTTGAAAGTGCATTTTGCAGGTAATACTTATCTACTTTTACTTAGTACAGAACATTTTTAATTCAGTTCTTTTACTTTCAACGGAATATTTCTACATTTTTGTATTTAGCTTACTTTCTTTGTCACTTTTACTTTAAAGAATTGGAGTACTTCTTCTATGTGTGGTTGCCATTATTACATTATTAAATAGTACAAAGTAAACGATAGGCTAAACAACTAAAATAAGACCTGAGAAGTTGTAAACAACCCTTTTGCAAACCTCCTTGCATACAAAGAGCCCTTGAGTGGTAGGCGGGTGTTAGTAATTCTGTCTAACTTGCCATGTTGTTTTCTTTTTCCTCGGTGCATGTTTGAGGGTATAGCACCATATGGCATGACATAATAAAAATAATATTCCATTGAGAAAACTTGGGCCCCGTACTGCGGGCAATGCTGAGTGACCACTCCCTTCTCGTGTCATGCTATGTTTGCTCTGCTCAGGTATAGCTGCACTGATGTCAGCCCTCTGTCGGCCTAACATCAGGGATGAAGTCAGTGGTGTTTGAAGGAGTGAGATCATTTTTCCATTGACTGCAGAGTGCGGGGCAGTGTAAGGGACACCTCTTGTGGCAATCAGGGAGATGTTACTTGTCTGCCTGCTTGCCTGTCTATCGACCTGTCTGTCTGCCCGATTTATACTTGCCCGTCTATCTACTCGCCCGTCTCTCTTTGCAAACACTGTGGTAACATGCTTTATTTACTGGAAAAAATCACTTCCCCTTCTTTCTGACTGCGAAAAGAAAAACCAATGTATGATGGATACTTATTAATCAGGTAATTTTTACATTAGGTTTGACACCATTATCTTACGGTGAGAGACAGTTACTCTGATTTTATTACTGTTTCTGTGTTACTTACCCTATTATAAAGCAATTTAAGCAACACTTGCAAGTGCAAACTCAAGTGAAAATGTCTTATTTCAGCGGGGAGATAAATAAAATTGGGTTAAATCATGTACCACTGCATAACTTTTCCAAAACCTGCAGCCTTTTGAACGTAGCAGTCGCACTAGCCTGTTTTTCTACACATTTATACATCTGTTCTTACATGTGGTTTATTACAGTTCTGTTGGCAGATATTTTTGCATATTTTATTCATTTATCTATTTATTTTTGTTGGTTTTGGGAGTTTTTGCAGTGCTGAAGATGCACACAGTCACATTTAAGTAGATTTTCTCGACATGCCAAACAGTAATGTATGTAAATTGTACAAAAAACATGTAGTAATTCACCATCACTTCCAGCACTACCAGGTGCCTTAACTAGTTACACCTGTGAGAGCCAACAGCAACACATGACACAGAGCAAAACACCCACACCGGTGCCAACAAACAAACAGGACTACACACACACACACACACACACACACACACACTCAGATACACACATATTTCACAAGTACTGCCTGTATTACATCATATGGTCCATGGGCACAGTTAGTCACCCTCATGTGGTTGAACCTCATCTCTGGATCTCTGAGGGCAATATCACACACACACGTTCAGACACACAAACACTCACGCGGCCGCTAACAAATCAATCTGCCTCTCACATACACAGACTCTTAAGTCGCACACGCCCATTCATACGCACACACCTCTCCTCTCCTCTCCACTCCCCCCCTCCCCTCTTTACCCATCTCAGCATGACATCAGCTCGTCCTGGGTTACTCGGCCTCCCGAGTGTCCTGATGGCAGAGATAAGACAGGAAAGTCACTGATTAGCTGGGAATCTCGTTACACAGGGAGCAACGGATCCCTCCCTTCTTCCTCCGCTCCTCTCTTCTCCATCAGTGATGCCTTGCATGAGCGGATCTGATGCCTGTGATGAGCAGACACCAGACAGAAACCAAAGTATAAAATGCATATGTCGGATCACAGATAATAGCAAAACACAATACATGGAATGAAACCCATGTCCTTTTGTCGTTGCCTTGAAGATCTTTACAAAACAATGAGAACTTTATTGAAGACAGACCAGATTTTAAGCAGGTAGAAATCACTACAAAACACATCAACGCCGTGACAATAACATAGTAATGGTATCTTTAAGATGTCCCCTTTGGGTGATGATGACATACACAACCTATTCTTCTGATGTTAAAACATTTCCCAGTACCGTTGGAAGGGTATTGTTGCCTCCCCAGTGAGTCAGGCCCATTGTTTTGGGTACAAGGAGAGTAAACGTATGCTTGAGGGAGCCCTTTTTAAGACTCAATCAGTCCTTTAGTGGGGTCCACTGACCCAGAAAATAGGTTTCCACATCCAGAGGAAATGATACTCAGTAATCACCTTACTGGCAACAGTGGGGAAGGAATGCACAGGGATCACACACAAAGTTGCCGTGTAGCATAGAACAGAGTCAAACAGACTACAATACATTAGATTCCATTTGGATATTTAGGTTTTTCTTGTACCATTGTTTGACTAAGGAGGTACCCTATCAGCCCTTGAAGTAGAACTACAGCTTGTTCTCAAACCAGTTTCTGTCTTGCGAGGTGAATCTCATGTTTTGCTGTTGTATTGTTTACAGCACCGTTTACAAGCATGTTTCCCACACATTCCTGTCATATACTTATCATAAAAGAGCATCCTACGAAGCCAAGAGCAGGTGTATCATGTGTCCTCCTTCTGACTTTCTCATGGGAGATGAGGTTGATATGTAGGTTAAAGCAAAAACAAAGATCCTTCACATCTTTAGTTGTAGAAATGTTTGCTTGTTTATAAGTGTGGAGCAGAGGTTAAAGTATTGTATCTTTATATACACAGAATGTTAAAGGGATGCAGGTTTTGCTAAAAGTGGGAAATGAATGATGAACATACAGTATGTCAGTCACTGAAGCCAGTTTTGATAAAGTAAAATCACCAAAACTAAGTGTGCTGTGAAATTTGGACAATATGTACAATATCTGTTTTATGACCTTCATCAATAACCTGTGTATGTGAAAAAAATTCTTTCTACATCCCTAAAGCTAATAATGCCATATTATGACACATTGTACACCTGATAAGGGTGGGTCTGGTTCGGTGAAAACATTTTCCCTGTGCTATTCTGTTACACATACCATTGCATAATCACAAGTGAGTCTAAATGGGTCATGCACTTGTTATTTAAGATCTTTGGAGGACCTGTTTTGACAGTTATGCCAATTGATCTGGGTTGGAGTCTAGTTTCACATGGGAATTGATTGTGTGATAAAGATAGGATAGAATGATTGATTGACTTGATTCAGGGAGCAGTAAATGCATCAGAGAACACAAAGAACACACACTCTTTATAACACTAGCTTAGCAAAATTAAATCCTTTACATCACTGTTTTTATTGAGCATAGTGTACCTGGTTTAGGTGAAACTGACATATTTAATCATGATTTCCAATATTTTGACACATTAAATCCTACTTTTCTAAATACCATTTACCTTTACATTTATGAAGGAACTTGAGTAAAATCTATTGTTATGTGCAGTCTTGCTTTCATTTTGTTCAATAGAATCCCTTTTATTAAAATCACAGACTGCCATGTTCTATTTTTTGTTTTTTATTACCTTTGTTACTGACATTTTATTACATTTTGATAATGTGCAGCAAAAGAGCGTAAAGATTAACATAGGTAGAATTTATAGAGCAAATAACAGCAACCCATAATAGTGTTTATGTACACACTTATACTTATTTTTATATGTACACATATACATACATACATAAAAACATACTCATATATACACGTACACCTTGATATGTGTACACGTAAGTCTACGCATATGCACGCAAACACAAATCCACCAGGGTGTCCTTACTCCCATCAGTTGTAGCCATTTGTCATCGTTAGTCATGTTAGTCTGTAATGATGACGTTTGTTTAGTAGGTTGTGATTCTCGAAGGAGGCTAGTCATATCATCTCTAGAAGCCATTTCTAATGCAGAGGGGACTGTTCTGTCCAGTGTCACAGTATGATTTGCTTTGTTGTGGTGAGCACCAAAATACTCCAACTAATTTTAAAAACATCTACTGATCTAAAATGTTTAATACCTGTTGATCCACTAATCCTATCAATACATGTAAATAATTGGTGTTAAATTGTCATCAGATATGACTCATCTGGACTTTAAGAGGCTCCGTAGTTACCATGGAAACACGGTCATCTTCTACAACATTGATTCACCAGTAAAACCCATGGAGTTGGATCAATGACAGTGGATGGACACACTTGGTTTATGTTCAGTTAATGATAGATTTTACAGAAAAAGTCACTTTATCTTCAGTTTTCTCTGTTTCTGATAAAATAACCTTTGAATTTACTCTGAGATTTTATGAACATCTACATGATCAGTAGATTAAATATAGAAAAAATACCAGATTTTTACTGAAGATGTGCAAAATAAAGAGGATAATATTACAATAAAGGGTGATAAATTACTTAGGATTGGTAAATGTAGAGACTGGGTCTTTATAGGTTAATTTGTGTCCTCTGGTCGTCACAACATCTG
The DNA here is from genome assembly GCA_037367365.1 of Apogon talboti. NCBI lineage: Eukaryota > Metazoa > Chordata > Actinopteri > Kurtiformes > Apogonidae > Apogon > Apogon talboti. The sequence continues at coordinate 15,737,621 of JAPQRQ010000012.1, forward strand.
ACAAAAAAAAAAAAAAGCGGGAATATGGGATAACATTTTCATTACTAATATTCATTCTCTGACTGCATATTTACCTGAGTATGTGGCTTACACACCTGAATGTAAGTAAGAGCAGATGGCAGAGGTGATGAACTGAGAAAAGATGATAGTGTCCCCAGGCAACACAGTGTAAAGGTGAGATAAAATTCTGTTGCTGTGTTTGGTTTGAGTAAATATTTTGGAGGGTGAGTGTCGGGAACCTCATCATTCACATCCTCAGTGACACTGAATAAGGGCCAAAGGGTTCCTGCATGATGTTTTCACCTGGTTTTATGATGATTATTGGTCACACTCTTTAAGAACCGTTTCCTATAATGAGGAAAAGGTGGTTCAATGACCTTGAAATGCGTTTCTGTGAAATGCTGATCATGTTGTAGTCACAGATGCCACCATGAGGTCACTTTTGGAATAGCAGCGCTGCCATTGGCCTTTGGATGCCTGCTTTATTATGTGAAGTGTGTCACTTGTTTGGAACACAATTTATAAAAGAAAATGAAGAAGGATCAGGGATTAAACTGCATTCAGACAAAGAATAATTTATTTCCATTTTACTTAAATGTCAAGGACCCCTTTTTTGCGTAGACTTGTGACAAACACTAACTAATCATGTAACCTGGTCACATTTAAAGTGATGTTACACTTATAACTGATGTACAACTCCTCAAATACAAAATATATAGTACAAAAAAGGCAGCATCTGAAATACACAATACACTTCATAGCACTTGTTAGTACAGTATACTGTACAATTGATTCAGCAAACATATACCAAATATTTGGGGCTTTTGACAGGTAATGGAAATCCCCTGTTTGCAGTAAGTGATAAATGTATGACTCTTAGCAATGCAATGCAAACATTCGAGATACTGGATGGTTGCTGGAAGGTAATATTATTAAATGAAGCATGAGGAAACACTATGGTATTTTGGGTTTATGGACAGTGGTGAAGGAAGTAATCACATCTTCATCTTTTACTAGTAAGAAAAATTGGTAATACTGCAATTTAAAACTGTTGGTTACAGGTAAAAAAAAAACAAAACATGTTTAGTATTAAAGATATTTATATAACAGAGCCTAGCCAAAAAAAAAATAAACAACTGGATTTAACAAAGCAAATAGTTCAGATCCTTCCATTAGATAATTACCCCTGTGAGAAATATGTTACAGCTGCAACACGTTCTTTATCCTTAACTGATGCAGATGTGGGTTCTCATTTCTACAACCATCAGTTTACAAGAGAGCATAAAGATTGGAATCTGGAGCGAGGAATCACGATTGACCCACTTCTAGGGTGATGGGTGAGAATACAGGCAGATGAAGTGATTACCCATCATGCCTGTATGTGGGGGTCAGTGTTATGATGTGGGGTCGATTCAGTCGGTCAGGTCTGAGTTCAGCATGTGTTCATAAAATGAGGCTAATTAGCTGAATATACACTGTGGACTTCTTCCTCTCCTGATGCTTTGGGATGTGACGGAGAAGACTTTACACAGTGGTCTGAGTCTTCCATCGTCAATACAAGATCTTTGTTAAAAATGAATGCATTAAATGACAGAAATGAATGTTGTGATAACTATTGTGGCTTTGGATAACCATTATGCAGCATAAACAGTGCTATGGCAAATGCATCCTATAATCAAAGCTGAATTTGGTCTAGGAGGCATATATTACTGATGTACATATATATTTATGATACAGGCGGAGAGGATGGGGCTTATTTTAAATGCGTGTATTTAGTTTGGTAGCTTAATAATGCATCATGTTATTTATTTGTTTATTTATTAATTTTATGTTTTCAAAAGTTGTGAATATAAATGCATACATATAAAATAACACACCATTTATAGCTGGTGGATTTTTATTTTTACATTAATAATATGAATCTGAAAAGTAACCAAATTGCTATAAAATGCAGTGGAGTAAAAGGTGTAATTTTTTATTTTTTTTTAACCTAGGTACATATGTGAATCAAATATACTCAGTTATAATAACCACATATTGAATTTCTCCCTTTAATAAATTTGACTGGAAAATCAAAAACAAAACAAGTTGGAGGTTGAAGCTTATAGTTCCAAATGTGAACTGTGTGACGATGATTTTCACTACAATATGTTTCCAGTTGTATTATTTTTTTAGTCGGTGTGGTCTCTGGTGTGGGCTTTGTTTACACACCGTTCACGTTCAGCTTGGCAAATTAAAAAGCTTTTTGGAAAATTACCCAAAACACAGCAAACCTCCCAAATTAATTGCACTTTTACCAGAGGACCTCTCACAATAATTAAATTCCACACCAATATCATTACACATTCAGCTTATACTTGCTTCTTGTGTCAAGATGTCCGTGAATGAACACTAGGTGGCGTTAAAAAACTGTTGCTTGTCAGATGCACAGTCTGCAGAACTGGGAGAGTAGTGGGGTGAGAACATCAGAAAGGATTCTATAAAATAACAGTAAAAAAAAAAGCAGGGAAAGCACTGACACTGCAAACATCTTTAGTTGTAAGATGTTTATTTATATATCTACTTTTTGTTAAACCATGTATTATCTGTGAGAGAGTCAATATAGAAATATTACATAAAACCTTCTTTTTTATAAACATCTAATCACATATGTATGATTTACACCAGGAAATTTAATGCCGTTTTATTCTGTTTACATCCATTCATTTATGATTCGCAATATATTTTTTATGATACAGTATAAAGATGATGATCATAGCGAATGATCAAACGGGCGCCGAGGTTGTGCAGTGTCTAAGTGGGTTCACTTTGTCTGTTTCTTGTCTGTCAGATGTTTAAGATAACATTTTTCAGTCTGCCTTTTTACTGCAGCTAAACGAAGACGGGAGCAAGACACCGCTTAAAAAGATCCAAGACACTCCATCATACTGCGCCGTGGACGTTTCAGATGAAAACAAACGAGATATGAAAACATTGCCCCCAGTCCTCCTCAGTGTCTGAGCCAGTTAAAATTCAGGAGTGATGGAGTTATGATGGTAGCAGTGTGGTGCCTGTGCTTTAACCTCCTAAGACCCAGCAGCCCCACAGGTTTTTGAGTTTTGGCTTTTTTTAATTGAATAATCACTTATATTGGAAACATCATGATGCGACAGTTTTTTCAGATGCATTCTTAAAAAATTTTATGGAATGTCATTTGCGGTGGACAGTTGTTTCTTTTTTTAAAATTTTTTTGTATAAAGCTGTGAATTTCTTGTCCTCATACGTGGACAGTGGGTCCTAGGAGGTTAAGGCTGTATATCAGTCTCATTCACCACATCGTGAAGCAGTATTTCACTGTTGCCCACTTGTTTGACCTCTGGGGGAAATCCAGACAATCTGGTAATGATGTCACTTTTCAAAACCCATCAAGACCAATTAGTGTACAACTCAAGGACACGTGCACACAGGCGCAGAAAGACACACATAAATACACACACAGACATTCATACGCACGTATATACACACACTGTAATTAAGAAATAAGCCTACATAAACAGAGTAATACAATATCTTAAAACCCATTTAGTGGGAGCTCTGAAATAAACCTTTGGCTTATTACATTTGTCAGGTCTCTCAAACTGATTGGTCTGTCTCTTTTCCTTCTCTCTCAGACGTTTCTTCTTTTTTTTTTTTTTCTTGGTCTGATGAAATATTGTACAGGAGATGAGTGAAATCTTGCTGGCCTGACACAAAGGGGTTGTTAGAGAGAGAGAGTTCTGGAAGGAAGTGTACAGACCAAGGAGACGAGAGGAGGGGAGGAAAAGCAGGTAATAATGCTGGGCTTTTTTGGAACAGACCCCAAACTGGGCTAAGTTTCACCAAGGTCTTCGTTTTTCCTTCTCACAGTCTGTGGGTGTAGAATAACACAGCTTTGACCCAGTGTCTCGTCCACATGACAGATTGACAGAAATGCTATTTCTCAGTGTCTTTTTCTCTCAAGAATCCTTTTGTTTTTAATGAGAAAGTGAGAAACAGAAAAAAGAAATACAGGCAAGGAAAGTTCTGGGGAAATTCAACTTCAGCCGAGCCAGTCAAGTGAACAGGAAACAGTAAGTGGGTCCAAAGTGTGCATCAATTTACTGTTTATGATAAATGTGCAGTGTTGGAGGGGAAACTTTATATTCAGATAAGTCTGATGTTTGTGGTTAGAGTACTGGAGCCCATAATATTCCAATTCTATTATCAAAAACCACACTTGATCTGCAGCACAAGACAAAAATAATCAGATATAAATGTCTACAATAAAAGGCGTTTTGTACAACAAAAAGTCGCACATGGGTTCTTGCACTTGCATCGGATGCTGTGTTTGTGTATCTGTCTAGACGAGGAATGTAGATTTACAAGCCCGTACAGCCACGCAGATGTGGAACCAAAGAGCAAGTGTTATGGCGTATCCCCTGGTGGGTAAGTCCACCATCTCCTCTCCTCGTCCTCCATCCACACCACTGCTGCTGCTGCTGGCCTTCCACCTACCTACACCATCCAACCTCCTCCCCTCTTCC
>JAPQRQ010000012.1:15763301-15773702 GCA_037367365.1 Apogon talboti
ACTACTACTACTACTACTAATAATAATAATAATAATTTCACATCACCCTATTGCAGAGGTGTGACTAAAATCTGACATTCATATTTAATATGTAAATCAGATAATATTCAAATATCAGATGTCATATTGGGTTTCCCCTTTTGGAAAATCTCTCTTTGCACTGCAACACAATATCAGTGTAAGTACACACAGACTCTCACAGACTGTATAGCAGCTCTGTCTGTAATGTGGATGCCTTCAGGACATTTTCCTAATATATGCTGTTCTAACAGCTAGTCAATACAAGACTGAATAGCTCTTTTTTTGAAACCAAGAACTGATGTAGTGGTCAGACATGTTGCATGCACTCAGTGGGAGATTGTGTTACGGCTTAACGACAGGAAAATGTCAATGGATAAGAATGTAAAAAGTGGGCTAACAGGCAAGTGATTTTACCAGACGTGGTCTGGCATGTTTTCACTGTAGTGAGTGGAGGTTACAATAAGGTAAGAAAGGGAGGGGGATCTATAGTCCCCCCATCCTCCTCAATTAGCCTCATGTCTGTTACAGACATAATTATTCATGCTCTGTACGATCAGTTATGTGTTTTTTTTAAGTGGACAAAAAAGACAAAGTTTTGGAGATGAGAGATGGTAGCTAATATGACATGTAGATATTTATTATGGAAAAAAGTCATGTAGTGTGTTAAAATAAAAGTTTTATTAACAAATCAATCAAAGAAAAAACATCAATGCTGTTTTGTTAATTTGCTAAAACAGGTTTATTGTATTTGTATCATTTTAAGGTAAGACTGTAATATTGATGTAAATATTAATTTGAAGTATATAAATTCATTAACATTGAGGGTTAGACTTAAACCAGTGAAAATGTAAAGCAAGGGTTTTCAATTTACTTTTTTCAAGTTTTTTAATGATATCTGTTTTCACAAGTGAAATAAAAGGATTTGCATGTGATGAACATGCTTTTGTTCTGCTGCATTATAATCACAAAGTAGTCAAACTTTTACAGTGAGATTCAGGTTGTATCGTATCAGCATTTTCATCAGCCTGACCTTAAAATAAAGTTACAAATATTTGCAACAACTCATTGTAAATAACTATGGAATTTGATATGTTGTGATGTAGAATAACATTTTTCTAAACTGCAGAAACCTGATGTCATATTTAACTGGCATCTTAACAGGGTCATACTGTAATAAAACAATGGTCTGTTTCCATAGGATACCGGGCACAATTAAACGTTCGGATATCTCATTAATCATTTCAGCCTTTTGAAAGCCCTTGAACAATAAGAGGATGCAACTGCCGCTTTTTAGTGTGTGTGTTGAACACAAAAGTCTTGTCACCCACTCACCTTTCACATAGCGATCTGGTGAGTGTCCTGTTAAAGACTAATTTGGTGAGGAAATACACAGATGATTTGTAATATTGCCAGCTGTGACAGAAGGCACAGATGAAAATTCCAGCCTTGACATATTTAAGATAGAATTTTCTATTTATTTTTACCGAGAAACAAGGTGTGTTATTGTTTATTCCAGTTTTGTATCATTGTAAACTAATTTCAAGCAGGCAAATTAACACAGTTTTATTTCATTTATTTACACACATCCCATTTTTTTCTGTTTCTGGTCAAATAAGTCTTTGTAAAACAGAAAATGGGGGAAACTGGATGTGATATTTCAGATTCGCTGCACAGCTGCCTCCCATCCACCCCAGCTCACCCTGACTCACCTGTGACGTCCCTCTTTCTTTTATTGGAGCTCTTCTTATCTGAGTCAGCTGATGCCACGCTCTGGGGCGAGTATTCTCCATCGAGGCACACGGGCACGGCCCCCGGCAGCCGCTCGCCGCCTACACTGTCCACCTCTGGCCCTACGTTGACCCCTCCACCTCCAGCGCCCACCGCCACGGGGGCGACAGGTGGACAGGCCTCGGGAGCCCTCGCCCGCGTCTCACAGGGGCTGAACTGCCAGTCGGCTCTCTGATAACCCCCCTGGCTCTCTGGGTACAGTCTGTCGTCACGGGGGTAGGCTGGATGCGGCGAGGCTGGCACCAGGCAGGAGCTGGAGAAATCTGTGTAGGCCAGGAACTCGGGCTTCTGGTGCAGGGAGAACGGGGCCTGCTGGTACTGCAGGTTCCCCCCCGGGACACCTGAGTGAGGGTTCCTCATGCAACCCCAAATGGGGCTGCCAGGATGAGCACTCCGCATGCAGCTGCTAGCTGGCTGATCCATAGTGGCGCAAATATACTTCACACACTCTCGAATCACTCAATTATGAGTCCAACTTAAGGCAGGATTTCTCTTTATCAGTGTTGGGAAAACTCCACTTAACTGATTAAACACTAGTCATCATCTCACTGCGTCCACCTCTGGAGTACTCACGTCTATCTGAGGCTGCTGACTCTTCCACGGCCCAAAGCGCGTGAGGATAGACGCCTTCCTGTGACAGCGTGTTTCCCCTTTCTCTTTGGGAGTGTGTGTGTGTGTGTGTGTGTGTGTGAGTGACGTCCTTCGGAGCCTCTGGTCCTGACACGCTCACACACACTTTCCCTCTGTCTTGCTCTCACACACCCTCTTTCTCTCACTGGCTTGTGGCTTGTTGGGAGAGCTGCATCCGTAACTGCATGACTCCCCTTCTTGGCTGGCTGTTTTCACAACTCTTCTAAGGCATTCTTGACAAGTGAGCCCTCCTCCTTTTTAAACATATAGGTGGGAAAGAGTGGCAAGTTTATGGAGTGTAACGTGAGATTGCAGAGGAGGAGCCCTGTCGGCCACATGTTGGTAGTACCCTCCAACCAACCCTGCCTCATCAACTATTAATCACGGGGGAAATTTTATATGCACATCTAATGGGCTTTCCAGACGTGGGGCTTTTTAAAGGGACATTGTCTGTAAAATATAAAGCAAGCACCCACCCACATGGGAGCTGGGGACCCCGACTTATTTCGGCTTCTTAGTGCTTTCTGACACCCAATTTAGTTCCTTTTTTTGACACCCTTTAGAGGAAAGTTAACCCTAACCCTTTCCCTTCGCGCCCCTGATCCCTGCCTGTCCTCCTCAATCTAAGAAGCCTTTTTTCCTCTTTCATTTGTTTTTATGACTTTAAAGCTTGTGTATGTGTGTGTTCACATTTATGCTTCACACCCAAATCCACCTGGCTAGACTTTGAGGTGATGGGAGACGCTCACTACGCAGGCTCTCACACCTCTGGAGAGTTTCCCACTTTTACTGAAACACAATATAACATTTCAGAGTAATATTTCAAAAATATAAGCCAATATTTTCTCTTGACAAACACTAAGGCTGAGGGATTGCAACTGAATGTTCTTTAAACGCATAATTATTTTATATCGTCTGCGCCATATTTCTCTGTGGAACACTCTTTACTTTTTTAGGTTTTAGAGATAAAACAGCGGCAGCAAGTGTGTGTGACAGCGAGCCCATGTAGATTAACCGCATTTGGAGCGGCGTGGATGTTATTATTCAATTATCTGATCACAGATTTTTAATCTGCGCAGACTGCGCTCGATAAAAGCCACTTCCCCATGAAGTAATGTCTCTAATACCATTAAAACCTTTTGGCAAAACCAAATTGTGGACTCCAGTTTCCGTGTATCCGTTACCCAATAAACCCACTGAACCACATTTTACAGAAATGCAGTTTTCTTCATACTGCTCATATTTGAGAGGTGAGGTTTGTCCTCCTCTTGTGTCCTCACTTTGCTCCTGACCTCTAAGAGAGAAAAAAAAAAGAGAACGTGGATCACACCTACACTCAGAGAAAGAAGAAATACTAAAAAGAACAGACATATAAAGTATAGAAAGAAGAAAGCAAGTTTTATTTAGAAAACTCGTATTCTAGTTTCTTGGTATATACATTAATGCAACTGTATATTGTATAATTAGAACCAATATTATATATATTAATGTGATTTTGTATAGTTGTGTGATTTTATACTGATATTTTCCTATTGGGACAATAAAGAAAATCTTAATATTAAAAAAGTCTTATAGAAATGGAAATCTTGTTCTATACGTCTGTGCTGAAAAATACACTATTAAACATTACAGAAGATGACTTCACTGCACAGAGGAAAAAATAAAAACAACAGAATAAAGATTGGACCTGCGCAAGATACAGAAAGAGTCAAAGAGAAAGTGATAAAGGAAAAACAGAAAGAGTGAGCAGTGTTTGAGGTCACACACAAACCCTTTCCATTTACCCAGCGAATTGTTGAGCCATGAAGCATCCCTCGATTTTACTGGCAGTCTGAGCCCTGGTCGCACCACAGGGAGCAGGGGTTACACTGCATTTGTGGTCAGAGCAGAGGCCATCTGTGTGTCAGTATAAATTAGTGTGTGTGCGTTTCTGCGTGTGCTCTAAAAATACATGCGAGTGAGAGTTTGCGTGAATAAAACAGAGAAATAGAGAGTGTATTTCTGTAAATGGAGAACACGCTCTAAACAAAGTGTCATCGGTTCAAATAAAACAATGACGAGAAACTTTGTGCTAATGTAGATTGTGTGTGTATGTGTGTGTGTGTATATATACAGTATATGCACATGAGGATTTGTGATATGCCTGTGTTTGCACAAGAGAAATCCTGTTTGTTTGAAAAGCCCGAGTGTGTGTGCACTAACTCAGTCATACACACACCACAGATTGCAGATAAATGAGTTGGACATGAGTCACATCTGCCCTCACTCTGCAGACAACCTGTCTCTGTCAGTCTAATACTGTGAGTTTGTGTGTCAGTACGTGTGTTTGTGCAAGAGAGAAAGGGAGAAAGTGCACGATAGAAAAGGGAGTTAATACACGCACATGTGCAGTCGATTTTATAAATCATTGCTTTGTTAACGTGCATTTTTTTTTTTTTTAATATTGCACACATCTTTGCTTAAATAAGTGTATATTTGTGGGATGGGGGTGTGTGGGGTTTTTTTTTTGTTTTTTTTTTAATGTGATCCATCTTTGCGGATTAGGTCTCTCCATCAGTCTCTTGTGTTTGACAGCCTGACCCCCGGTGACCCCTCAGTTCACGTGGGTCTTACTGGACTGTGGGAGCCCCTCATTCCTGCTACTGTCCTGGAGATGAAGCTGAGGGGAATGGAAAACAACAGTAAAAGTTTAATTCCCTAGAATCACTGAAATTCTTACATGGTCTTTGCACTGACAAATCTCTCCAATCCTCCATCACAGATGCTGAGATACCATCTTGGCTCTTGTCTCCTATCAGTCAGCTGGCAGACCGATAGGAGCCAATACACAAGATTGTGGTTTCATGTACTTTGTTGGGGCAGCTACAAACAAAATCAAACACTGTAAACGGCTTCTGTAAAACCTCAGGCCATGAAAAGACTTTAGTACTTCTATTTTTAATCCTCGTGTTGGACTGTAAGCCAGTAAGGAAGTCCAACAACACAGTATGAAAAATAGACAGTCACATTTAAGCATCATTATGGGCTGCAGATGTCATATCTATTTTAGAAAGTGGTGTAAATTAGGTGTAAATATTAAAAACTCTGTCTGACAAGTTAATATTGAATACAATTGTTTTTATTTTTACTTTTTTGTGTTTAATTCTTAAGTCACATCAATCTGTTTTAAAGAAAAAAAAATATTTATTTTTTCATTTTGTTGCCAGTTTATTCTTCATTTATGACCAAAAATGCATCTATCATTTATCTGTAAATACATTTTACAACATTTTACATCTTCCTTTTTTCTTTTAGTACCACTAACTTTTCCAGCACTTTTTGTTCCCAACTTTTTGGAGACGTACCATTCAATTCTATATTACTTTTTTTTTTTAGCTGAAAATAGTAAATTTTCTCAGAGTTAACATTTGTTTGTTTTATGCGTTCTATTAGGAATAAAATATGGGTTAATGAGAGAAACTTATTAGGGTTATAAAACAAAGTCTGTTTTTATGACACTTTTTGCTCTGAATGGATGGATTAATCTGATTGTTAGCGAAAGATGTATTGTCTGTGAGTACAGCTTTAACTGAGCGCGTGCGTGTCGGTGTGCGTGGGAGGTGGGAGGTGGGACACACCAACAGGTGCTAATAATCACATATGATCACATATGATTGGAATCAGGTGTTGGCTACAATTTCTTGCTATTGTGGGGGAATATTATAGCTCTCTGAGGCATTGGCCTGTCATCATCTTGCATTGTGAAGTTGTTTACCATTTTCCATAGTTAGAGCTAGTTAGAGTTGGACAGAAGAAACCCTGGTTATAGTTTTAAGCCAGTTGGAGCATGCAGGTTTTAAAAGAGCACGTCAGCTTAAATTTCATCTCTCTGATTAACTGTTAGGAGCGGCAGAACGTTTGGATGACACATTTTAATGAAAAGGAATCATTTCTCAAAAGAGATGAAAAAGTAAACAGTATAATAAATGAGCATGAGTGCAGTCTGACAAAGCAAAACAAACAAAAGTGTCCCTATTCATAACCTTGTCGCACATTTTTTTTTTTTTTTTTTTGGTGTTATAATATAATTCTGTAATGTAATCTTATAAAAATATATAAAAAATATTATTAACTGCTTGTAAAACTGACAAATGCTGTTAAGACTACATTGCTCCTCTTGTACAAAACAGACTAAATTACATTTCTTCATTTTTGGTGAACTCACCCCTTACACAGCCTCCTCTTCCATTACAGGTCTTATTATAGGTTACGACAATAAAAACAGGTAATCTTTACTTTACTGACACAATACCGCAAAAACTAATTTCCCTGCTACCACAATATTACCGCATACTGGATAATATGAGCCGGACCAGGCTGGGACCTCCAGCTGAAGCCAGGCTACTGATTTCATTGGCAAATACTATATCTGGTATTTGAGTTCCATCCAGGCCACAGCAGAAGTTTGTCCTACATCCATGAAAAATCTATTGAAGACTGCCCTCTAGTGGTTGTAAGTGGAACTGCGGAAAAATCGCCTCTGTCTTTACACCAGAGTTCTGTGGATTTTTTATTTAAACAAACTCCCATTGACTTTTTTTTTCTCTTATTCCAGACAGTAATTGGGTTAGTGTTTTTTGTAATTTCTGTATACACATATTTCATCACTTTATAAACTAATTTTCTCATAATCAGTGAGTGTAGAAAATGATTTATCATTTCAGGATGCAGCATTTATTTCCATGAATTAGATACATTCAGTGAATTTCCAATGTGCTTCTGTGCTGCTGCTAGTCATATAAATCAATAAGGATACATGATATTTTATAATGCATACCGAATTTTATTCATAGACAGACACCAGGGCATATGTATATGGGGTTTGTGTGCTAAAATAGCAGCAAATCTGCTCTCTGTGACCTGTGTAGTGTTGGAGTGGTTCATACACTGACATATACACTACCTCAATACAGGAAACCAGAGTTAAACCTCACACATGATAAATCAGAATAAATGTCTGTGGGGTCTCAGCGTTTGTGGGTGTCAGGGCAAACTGTAGGGACGTCAACATGAATGTGTGTTTGGATGGTAGCACTTTTGTGTGTTCGTGGATTACCTTCCTTCCTGCCTGCCTGCCTCGCTTGTTTCCAAGTAGCACAGGGTTGGACTTCCTGCTTTGGGAGCTGGAACTCTTTGAAGAAGCCTACTGAGCGTGCTCCCCGGAGGGTTGTCAGGATCAGCCTTGGCTAACAAACACCTCAAAAGGGAGCATGCTCATCGGGCCAAACATTTCCTCAATCACTGAACAAAACTCTAGAGGGGTACACTCCCAAGGCGCATGGGGCGCCGACTCCCTGGTGGTGATGGTCGGTGGTTTTAGTGTGCACAGAGGAAAGAAGCTGCTCACACGCAAGGAAGACCACAGCAAAAACATATTCACCATTTTCACATCAATGAATGTACAGTATGTTTGTATATATGTCTGTTTTGATTATATACACAGTATGTAATTTCTGCTACAAAGGACTTCTATATGTAATATCAAAAGATATTGTAGTAGATGATATGACATATAATTTCACAATCCATCTTATATGACTTATATGACAGTTGTGATTAGAAATTATGTAATTTATTAAAGTTTTATTCACAGTATGTTTTTGCAAAGATGACCATAACTCTCAATGGAATGGAACAAAAAGTGATGTCTTTATTTTGTTTCAGATGCAACACTACCATTCTTATCACACTATAAGTCTTGTTTCCTTTTCCCATTGATATATTATATATATTTTTCCAGATATTTATTCTCTTTATTATGATTGCTTTATGTATTCTGTTCTTTCTCTTGATTATATTTCATAATATTTTGATATTTTAATGCTTAAGCACAGTTTTTATTTTCCCATTAATGTGCCAGGACATATAAAATGTGTTTTATGAATAAACTTTATATAAACTTGCCTTGCCTCACTGTGTCATAACCCTTTTCCAGTAACGTTCAACGGATTAAAAACAACATGTGGTGATGTAACTGCAATTCTGTGAGTACATGCATGAGGCGTTTATTAGGCTTCGCAAAACATTAATTTTAATAATGAGGATATGACGGCATTAAAAGAAATAAACTGGATAAAACAGGCGTTTGCACTGAATAAAATGACAATAATTGGACCGTAATATGGAATATACAATGGGCCGTATCATTTTTAGATATTCTAACACAGAAATGTTATAATGTCAAGTATACCTTCAATTATGATTTATTTTAGATCAGCCAGTCTGAATCACAGCTCCTCATAATGGGCGTAACTTTAAGAGAAACATAAAATACTTGTTAAATTTGACAGTAAACAGTGAAAGGCAATAGGAAACATGAGAATGGGAAAGCACCTGGCATAAATATCTGAAAACAAACTCCAAACTCATACGGACACTTAACGCAATGGGATTCCAGCTGAAAAATACCTTCATTTTCTGAGATATGATACACATGTATTATGGATGCAATCTAAGCAATGGAAAAAAATAGATGCATACTCAGCTGTGGCCAAAGCATGTAATAGATTGGCAGTGACGTTACCCACTGTCTAATGACAATGTGTGAGCAGTAAAACTTGTGGGGTTCAGACAGTGTAATGTAGGGTTAATGCACTGTCTGCCCTGTCTAAGCCACAGCAGTCGAGGTTATGATAAGACACAAAGCATTGGTGATTTGAGATAAATTGCCAATGACAGCCTCCATTATGATAATTACCCAACATGTATATACCAGTGAAACCCTATAGGGGTTCAGTGTGGGGTCAAGCCAAAAAGCAAAGGAGGGCATGATATCATGTGTGGTAATATATGCAGTGCCAGAACAGGCACAAGAAAACAAATGTCTATATTTAGCTGGCTGACGCTTTTACGATGATGGATACTGTACCGAGTGAGTCAGCCCTCAATCAAAAAAAAGAAAGAAAAAAAAGAAGAAGACGAAGAGGAAGAAAATAAAAAGGAAGGGGAGGAAAGAAATTCCAGATGTCAACAGTAAAGTTTGTCCAGCTCCGGTCTGTGGCCACTGGAGCTTTGTGTACCTGCCCCTGTTAAAGCCATTACCTCCATCTGCTGCACTGGGGGAGCTGCACAACAAAGCCAGAGAATTCTCGGAAGCTCTTCAATCAACTTCTCCAACATCGTCCCGGCAGTGCCGCTTGCTGCTGCTGCTGCTCTCTGCCAGGCTCACTCGACCTTCCTCTCTCTCTCTCTTATGAACACGCCGTTAATTTGACAGGGTGGAAGTGAGGAAGATGATGAAGGTGTGTGACAGCATCCTGCGGTATTGTGCTGTTTGTTTCAAAAGGAAATGTGTACAAGAGTACGTACAGTATGTGTAACTGAGTCTACGTGAGTGTATTAGATATGATGGGGTTTAAACTTAATACTAATTCACACTTTATACTAACATTTACTCATATTGTACTTAGGCACACATTTCAGGTACTTGTTTTCACTATTTAATGCAATCTGTTATGCCAACTTTGGATTTATTTCAAAAATAAAATGCATAATTATGTCTACAAAATCATTTTGGACCATGTTCAGTGATGCATGACTCAAAACAGTAATATCAAGCATCTCTTTAGCATGATAACATCCGTAATAAATAAGACCATGTATGGTAACGAAAAAAGTAGACGTTACATTTATTAAGCAACAAAACTATATTCTTTTCACATTTCTAAGACGTTTAGGTGATCAGTTGGGATGTTCCATTCACTTCTGCATGTCTTAGTTTGCCTTGAAATGTGAAAATTTCACTGTTGACCCCAAAATGTACCACACAGAAAGGTCATAGGAGCATGTTTTAGGCTGTTTGGAGTCAATTGGACCCCACTTTGAGAGGCAAGTTTTGTAAAACTTAGTTAGGGTTAGGGTAGAGTTAGGGTAAGGGTAGGGTTAGGGTTAGGGTTAGGGTAAGGGTAGGGTTAGGGTAAGGGT
>JAPQRQ010000012.1:15790570-15811755 GCA_037367365.1 Apogon talboti
ACATATATATATATACATATATATATATATATAATTCATAAGTTTTAGTAATACACAACATGCATGCATGCACAACATTAAATCACACTTCTCTGAAGTTTCCAATATTCCTGTTATCTGAGGGAAAGACCTTTTCTCGCTAAAACAGCGGTTACAAAATGCAGGCTTTAAAAAAACCCTTGTGCTCTGCCTTACTGTCTGAATGGGCCAGACAGGTCACTTGGCCAAACCGATAAGGATCTGCTGTTGAACTGCATTTTACAACAAACAAGAGCCCTGATAAATGACAGTACGGGGGGAGTTTACCCAAGGCAGCAGACATAAACACAGCAACCCTCATGGATGAAGGGAGGTAATTTAGATGTACCACCACCATTAGCTGAAATAGGGTTCAGTGCATACGAATCCACATGGCTTTCCCTGTATGCCAGAGAAGGAAAAGGGGAAAAGTACACGGCAATTACATGTGCTCAACAAAAAAGGCAGCAGTGGAGGAAATGAGAGAGGAAGCCGAGGTGAAGTTTGAGCAGAGGAGCTTCTCCTCAGCTGTCTAGAAGTCGGCCATTGAGGTAAGGTTGCATTGAGAATTGCCAGGGGGCTTTGGTGTAGTGTGCTGGCATTTCTGACACTAAATCTCAACTGACTTAACAGAGATAAGACATCTGGTTGACTCCCTCTCTGGGTCAGACAAGCAAACATTATCCAAGTTCAGTCTGATTGAATATCACTTTGTTTTTGACAGGGGATGACAACCGTTAAGCTTTTATAACTCTTGATACACGGGGTCAGTTTGCATAGACGGAGGTCTAAGCTCTTTTTATTCTCCTACTCTGACTTATAATCAGATACTCCAAGTCTTTTCTCATATTTCTGACAGAAACCTTGTGCGCGCAAGTTGATACTGAATGTTGCTACAGCTTTAAATCTTAGTCTCACATATAAAATTTCCCATTAAAACAATCCAGTTCAGGTGTTCAGTGCTGCCTCTTAAATTTGATATCAAACAAAACTGCTTCGACAGGATTTTAACAGCTGTTTACAGTAAATACACAACAGAGCTAAACCGCTCTCCATGTTAAAATGTGTGGCTGTGAACCGGCGAGTCCTCAGGCCGCTTTGGCGTCTGATGGAGTTGATCCTTGAAGGAGCCAGCCTCTATTTAAGGACTGCCCCAACCTCAATCTGCCATGATTCGTCGCACCCACACAATTGGAGCAATTGCAGGGGAGGAAAGTGGAAGTGGAGTGGAATTTCAGAGACTATGCCATGGTGCAGCAGGGAGAATTCCCACCAAGCACACGACTCACTTAGATAGATTGCATCAAGGATTAAGAGTAATAATAGCCCATATTTGTCAGAGTGGAGTGCAGCACAGCAAAAGTGCAACAGTTTGAAATAATTTTGATAAATAACATCCTGAGTAAAGGTGACAATTTGGATAATTCAGGACCAACATACTGAATCGCTCACAGGGATGATGCTTATGGCGTATGTCATACATATAATTACAGCACTGAGGTGTAATCTAAATGTTTAACAGAAAACTGACATCCTATTAATTCATCTATGTAAAACAAAGCTGACACCGGAGTTGAACTTCAAGGAGCCTCTCCTCCTCCTCTCTTGCTCCCTCCTTTTCTTTTTTTTTTACGTCGTCCTCCTCTCCATAAAGATGCTTATCCCGTGGCCTCATTACGTGAGCAAAAAAGGCTGTGGCCCTGTTCTTTGTATCATTTTTTGGTGGGGGGGTTAAGGATTTGTTATGGTTTGCAGATGTCACCCTGCATAGCATTTGGAGGGAGTCATTCCCTGGTGCTGTCAGGCAGGGACCCTCCTCTGCTCTCCTGTCCTCTCTCCTGGGTGCGGTTTCAGGGAGGGGTCTGTGTAGGGAAACCCCACCGGTGGAAATCAACAAAGACTCAGAAGGGGTAGTAGAAAGTCACACATGACATGTGTTTATACATAAAGCAAGCCTACCTGGATGAAAAAGGATAATACACTTTAAGTTTTATGAGGACCCACTCAGAAAAAACATCCAAACACTAAGACATCGCAAGTGCATGCACACATCCAGTCGGAGCTCACAACAACTTTACAACCAGCAGAGGCTGACATGTCTACATGTCTAGCTTTATTTTAACCCCTGTCACTGAAAAATTAATGGAGCAACTTGCATCATCATCATATGCATTTTTCTTGCTTACAGCCCTGACTTTAAAGTTGCAATGATTAATAAGCACATACATATTTGAAAGGGAAGATTTTGGTAAAAAAAAAAAAAATAATAATAATAATCAGCTCTGTGTAACTGTAACTCAATTTCCAATGATAACAGAAAAACCAAAATGTCCTTTATCTTCATACTGTATATGCAAATAGCTTTAAAAGACTGAGTCAGTGAGTCAAATAATATCCTCAGCACAATGACCCATACTATAACAAAGCCGGCAGGGTGATTTTAATGATGGTGTTTCGATTCCAGCTTGGCTCTTTAAGGAAAAGCAAATGTTCATGCACCACTGAATTATAAATGGATTTGATTTTGAGGAGTACTTAGGCACAGGCCCAAACTAGGCTGAAAGGCCCAGGGACTGTAAACTAATATTGGTTTACAACACATGGTCCAGATTCCATAACAGACATTAAGACTCAATCCTGGAGGACACTCCTGTGGAAAAAGGATGATTGATGAGCATAAAGTAAAGTGTGTGTGTGTGTATACGTGTGTTGGAAAGGGGGCTGGTATAGAGTGCATCAGTCTGTGAAGTGCTGTTTGGTCGGTGGATACTTTCAAGGAGCGGAATCGCAAAAGAATCATCTTTGCCTGGATTCTTCAAAGTGCCGTCGGAGTAATGTTGGAACTCGAACTATGTTTTATTCATGCGTTATACATAAAGTACAAAAAAACAGTCAGATGTATCTCTTCTTCTCAAATAGCACTTAAGCTTTATGCTTTTAGTGACATGTAGTAACATTATGCAGTTAAATTAAATTAAAATAAATGTAAGTGAAATCCATTACAGTCACTGATAAAAATATATATGTAAGAATAATTAAATCACAGTTATAATTTCAATTGATAAAAAAGTTGCAAATATTTTCTATTCTTTTTGTTAAAAAAAAGCTTCTGTAGAAAGCAACAATAATCCAGTTGTTTGCATGTTTTCTTTATATCTTCTGCAGTATTTCTGGACAGTGGGGACACATTGATCCTACATCTATAGACAGGCTCCATTCTCTCTTTCCAGTTTTACCACCTTTACCAATCAATTCCATAGTCCAGTTCAAAACATTTGTTAGTAAAAGTGAAAAAATAAAATAAAATCAAGTGCTTTAATATGTAACATCTCCATTTTAAATCTTATATATATATTTTGTTAACTAATGTGCATACATTTTATCAAATACCTCCAACAATTAGGAGAATTTAAGAGAAATCCATAACTTTATTGTCCAGTATTAAGCCCATTTCATTTGATTGGCTGTCAACATGCATGTAAACCATGATGTTAGGTGAATAAATCTATACTACATTATGGTGTTATTATGATTAAAGCAATGATGGTGAAAACAACAACTCCCATCATCCCACGGCACTTCACAGCTGATAAGACTTTTGTTGTTATTTTGATTGACAGACACCTTGCAGCAGAAATTGCATACTGTGGATTTAGCGACTAATCATGAATCTTGCAGTACTTTTTTGATAACACACACTGAAAAAATGGCTAAATACACAAATGGAACAAATCGCTTAGCTACCGAATATAATATAATTCAGTGCGCCTCCTTTTTGCAACTCAATCCTGAGTATTTTGCAGTGATTTGGAGGTCATGCTGAGTGTCTGTGCTCCCAGTCAAAGGCTCAGACTTGGCCCAACGCCAGGCTCTGGTGATGGGTATCAGCATGCTGGCGTTTGCACTCTGAGTCATTACAGTAGTTCTGTAAATAGCAACCCAGCTAAAGGAAATATTTCAGATTAAATCAGAGCATGAGTATTTTCCCCCAAACCTCTTCCCAAACCGAAACTCACTAACACACAGATGCATATACGCACGCACACACACACACACACACACACACACACACACACACACACACACACACACACACACACACACTTCACAGATAGCAGCTTTTTTGACACGTGGCTTCCTCAAATGATAATGACGTTGAAGGGATCACATTAAGAAGCACTTTGGTGGTGGTGGTGGTGGTGGAAGGGAACTTCTCCCTCTTACCCATGTCCCATTCATGAATTTGATTTACATTCTGGATCAGGTGACCGGTGCTTTAGCTCTCCCTGGTATTCCTTGAGGTCAATACGTTTCGGTTAGATTACAGGTTTTCCCAAGTGCAGCAAAGTCAGACCATAAGAATGAAGAACTGATCAGTGGGGTTTCACTACAGCCTTTTGCACTCTGGAAAAGCTCCCATGGAATGAATTGAGATAATACAATAACTTCAAAACACACTTCCTCCGTCCCAGAGGCTACATCCAGACTTCAGTGTAGCTGTTAATCTTGATGATACAGGATACAATGGCTCCGCTGTGGCTGCACCGCCGACTCAAATCTGTTCCTTTCCCCTCCATTTAGGTGACATGGATCTGATATTTTATTTGTTGTTTCAACTTGGGTTTACTTACATAGGTCTAAGCTCTCAGATTGTTAACTCTTTGTGGTGTAGATGTGATCTGCCTAGTAATGTTTCAGTTTTACAGCTGAGTTTACTGTCAACATCCTCCAAAATTAACTTATTTACACAAATAAACATTCTGTACTCACTCAGGCTGTATCTTTCTAAAATTGCTGAACATATAATGCATACTTGGTCATTCTTTGCTTGGGATAAATAGGAAACCATATGAAAATAATGTTTCCCTTGGTTAGGATGCTTAAGATGATAATAAGAGACCATATTTGTGGGAAAAAAGTCACTGAAAACCAACCCTGTTGCTACAATAAAATGTTTCCATTGTACATTTGTGCAAACCACAGATATGTGTAATTTCAAAGGTCATTTGTCATTGTAGGATTCCATCTTCTGTAGTTTTCTTAGGTTAGGCAATAAAAGGACTTTGGTTGGGATTAGAAAAAGATTGTGGTTTGGGTTACTACATAAATACATTATAAGTCAGTTTTATCACATCTCTGCACATTTATTTTGCATTAAACCAAACCCTAGTATCCTTCCACTGGTGACCAAAATCATCTACAAATCACGTATAAAACGTTTAATAACCTTTGAACCACTAATTCTATTAATAATAATTCTCAGCAGCATCAGATGTGTCTTTTTTGGACGTTCTGAGGCTCTGTAGTGATAGTGGAATCACATCTTCTGCAGCATTGATTCACTGATAAATCCCATGTGGACAATGGTTTAGGCACATGTTTTTATTTTCAGTTAATGATATAATAAAAAAATATATAATAAAAAGAACACCGTCTTGATATAATAGCTTGTGAATTTCCTATGAGCTTTTATGAATCTACATGAGTAAGGAAATTAAATACACCAGATTCTCACTGAAAAATGCTTAATGCAGAGGATACTATTGTAATAAATGATGATAAATCACTTAAGTGTAGAGAAATTAAATTGGAAGTCGCTGTAGACAATAGTTAAAGGTCTGTAGTTAAGGGTTAAATTTAACAGAGTGCTGTCAATAACTGAACACGGCCTTTAAAATAGTTTGAATATGAGTGTCATTTCTGAGAGATATAGCTGAAACCCCCACTGAGAAGTTAAAACGCTATCACAATGATTTACACATATCTAAAAATGTTCATCTGAAACGTATTTTAGGCCCAGAAAAGGTGACATTTCATAGACATATAGAAACATTTTATTGTGGCGAATGGGTTGTAAAAACAGATGTGTGTTACCGTATCGACGCAGTCCTCTGGGTAACATGTCAGGTTTATGCTAAGTTTGTAAATGTAGCCCATGACATTTGTGTGCATTGAACAGCGCAGTCATATGTCTTTTTATTTTTGCTGGAGGTTTTTGGTCGGCTCCAAGAATGTGTAGGAGGCCCTTTATAGTGACATCACCACCTTCAGTATGACTCCCCAGAGCTGACCAAAAAACCGAGCGGTCTGGTCACGACCTTTTGCTTTGTCAGTGAATTTCACAAAGACAGATAGATGTCTTTACAGTAGCATTATCCGAAAGGGAAGAAGTGTGAATGGGAACATTTGACTCATACAGACTGTATCTAATCTAAAAGGAAGTGGTAAAGATGTCTCAGTAGTGTGGAAATTAGCAGAGAATTAGCATTGTTTTCCCATAACATATAAAAAATCAGTTATGTCATATATATTTGCTCAATTTTGCATTATTTTATACTGACCAAAAGGATACCCCTGTAGGGAAATTTAACCCATTAACCCATGACATGATGAGTAACAGGTGAAGGCGGTGGACGCATATTTGCTTACATTTAACCCTTTATCGGGCAAGTGACTGTTTTTGGTCATTTCCACATACATTACAAGACAGTGACAGTAACAGTGAGGACACTGAGTCAACAATCTCAGGTCCAAAGTGGTCTACAGGGTCTGTAAGGTCCACCTCTGCATGAACAGTGAGTGTACCTGCTTTGTTAGGTACCATGAAGTAATGGTACTAATGTAAGTAATGATGTTCAAAGGGATAATGTGGATGTTGACAGGAGTCTGGATCAGCACTTATGTTGGTCTAATGTTATAAAAATGTTGTTTTAACATTTTGCTATTTTATTTTTTGCCACTTACAGGCAAGGAACCAAATATGGTAACTTCATTGACCTTGATTTTCTACAATAAAAATTTTTGAAAAATTTCACAACAGTAATAAAGTCTTGTTATAGTTCTCCAATAACACACTAAGGTTGAAATTTAGAATTTCAGCATTTTTCTACGAGTGCCCAATAAAGGGTTACCCTCTCCTGAATGATTTATGACAATATTACCTGCTGTATTTTGCATTTTTATGTGAATTTCTTTTAGGATTTTACTACATTTAGCCTACTGATCATGTAGAAACTCAATAAATTCTAAGGTTATTGTATAAAAATAGAAAGAAGTATAGAAAAAGTGACTTTTTCTTTAAAATATTGACTGAACATAAAGCTAACACTACGTTGACACTACAGGTCTTAATGCTCAATTCCAATTTTTTGCTGAGATAAGTTTTTTTGGGTGATTGTCCCCATTGTAATTCAAATGTCATCAGACTCATGTGTGAATAGTCTACAGTCCCGATGTGACCCACATCTGCAGAAGAATGTGAATATTTGATCTTGCCGGGTCCTGTTTCCAACATCGCAGAATTGTGACACCTGTTGCATTTCAATGACAGAAAAGTCAGATGAAACACAACATTACTGTACAAACTGAAGTCACACTGTAAAACCTCAGATATGTACCACATGTGAAAGTGGCCTGGGTCTGATTTGAAAAAAAAGGATTTGTGCTGTCATTAAGAAAATCAGATGTGGGTCACTTTTTTCTGCAGTGTGAACGTAGCATAAGCATCCGCAACCACTGTCATTTGTCAACCTATATGAGAACTAATGTTACAGAAGATTATAGTGATTCAACATTCACTATGGAGCCTCTGAATGTGCAACAAAGACTCATCTGCAACTGCACTTTATCTGAATTACAGTTGTCCCTCACTATAACGCGGTTCACCTTTCGCGGCCTCGCTGTTTCGCGGATTTTTTTTAGTGCAATTTAGTGCATGCTTTTTTTTTACAGCGTATGAACACGCATTGTGTTCTGCGTCCTGATTGGCTAAGGGAGAACCCACGCGTTGTGTTCTGCATTCTGATTGGCTAAGGGACTGTTGACTATTGTCAATCAATCTCCTCCGTGCCGTGTCTCCTGTACAGTACAGAATGCGTACATCTTGCCAAATTTACATAAATGTTCGATTGCTGTATGTTTGCAAGTTTTTTGAGAGTGTTTAAACAAGAGATAAATGTGAGAAAATGTTAATGCCTGTCTGAGAAAAGTGTATAAAGTGTGTGGTGAGAGGTTTTACAGCCTTAAAACATATACAGTATAATAATTAGAAAAAATAAAGCTGACTACTTTTGCCTATTGCGGGTTATTTTTAGAACGTAACCCCTGTGATAAACGAGGAACCACTGTATTTCAATGTATTGATAGAATAAGTCATTGAGGAGTTTGGTCACCGGTGGCTGTTTAGGGTTAACAAAGAGCAAACTTGTAGTGAAGAGCATGATTGTGTGGTGGTGGTCTGTGTGTGTTAGTGCTGTGGTGGTCTGAACCTTATGTTGGCTTCCTCCCACCGGCTCCCAAGCAGAGGCCAGTCCTGCTGCCAGGCCTGGCCCCACTGTGGGAAACGGCCTCTGTGTTATTGTACGCGCCATGAATTGCTGATGACGCATTTGTTTATACGCTTGCTCAAATAATGGGAACATTAAATATTTGGCTGAAATAATAATAATCCATTTCCTCACCACCACAAAAATATGACTAATCACATGAAAAATTAAAAATAAGCAAACAAGTCGTCAAATGATTGTATTTTGTGGACATCGTGAAGATTTGTGCGCACACGCCCTATGTGGTCAACATTACCTCAGATTTATGTGCACCATTATAGCGGCTCCGCCCTTGGTCATTGGGCCACTGCGCATTCCTTTAAAAAATCATTACATTATGGGCATAATTGGAAATGCTGCCATGCTGTTTTTAGTTTTTTTTTTTATTCTATAATGTCTGGATCTGGAGATTATGTCAGTCTTTGTTGTGTCTTTTGTGGAAACTGCATGGAAATTGTGATAAAATTATTTTTTTGTTTGGCTGCAGGCTTTGGCAGTGAAAATAACGCCTGGAATTGAAGGATGGATCAAACTGGGCTGCATGTGTAGCCTAACAGTCAGCAGCTTCAGTGGAAACTCAAAACTCCCATGCAAATCCTTCCATCTTAAGCAGAGAACTTTCCTCTCACTGTGAATCTGACCACAGGGCTGTTATTCCCTTGTGACAGATATTCCTCTGTCAAGAACTATTATACTCTCTCGCAGTCATTCTCACACGCTCCTCATCCCACAAATGCAGTGAAATTTCTTGGAAGAAAAAAAAAAAAAAAGAAGCAAAGGCCAGGACATGTGAGGATCAAACACAGGAATATAAGACTATAAACATCACACGCACACTAAGGGCTCTTTATGAGCCAGCAGCTCTTGACTGACAGACGGCATGATGGTTGGCATGTAAAACCAAGGGAGGTCAGGTCTATTCACTGACTTTCCTGTTTATACGTGGCGTGATTTGTCTTGGGCTGAGCTCGTTGGCTGAATGGAAGAAGTGTTTAGAAATGCCTCGCTGGCAGAGAGGAGACGCAAGAGTGTGAGAAATATGATGAAGAGGAGGGAAGAGTTGATTTCAGTTCAGAAATTTTAACATTATATTGATCTTATACTGTTTGATTTATGTGATATTGAGTGAGTAAGTATTTGTAGTTTTTTTCTTTTTTTTGTTTGTTTGTTTGAGTGACTGCCTAGTTTTAGTTTAGTTATAATTGATTTAGTTTTGGTGTTAGCTTTAATTTCGGGATATAATGAGATAAAAGGAATGTAGAAAATAATGCACAAAACCACTTTTTATTAAAGGGAGACTGAGAGACATCTAACTGCAGATTGTACATGTGTTCAGTGATATATAATCATCTGAAAATAGTAAAAGTGTATTTTTTTTACAATAAATACAGTATTATACAGTATTTATTGTATTAACAATGTATTGTATAATGTACACTTGTATATAGTAATGTGTTGTATATACTGTATTGTCTTGTTTGTCTTTAAATGTTGAAGACTATGGATGAAAAATAGCTTCCAGCTAAATCTGGCATATTTACACAAAGTAATGTTTTTTTGTATTGAGTGTTTAACATTGCATTAATATGCATTGTCCTCATCAAATAAACAAATAAAAGAAAGAAAATCTAAAGCAAGGCAAGGCAAATTTATTTATATAGCACCATTCATAACAAGGCAGTTCAAAGTGCTTTACAAAGGCATAAAATTACATAAAAATCATAGGGAATAAAACATTAAACAATGTGAGAGTGCAGAAAAGATAAAAAAGATAAAAATAAAGAAGTTAAAACTGGAATAGGAGATAGTTAAAAGCTAAAAACAGTCTTGACTAAAATTGAGAAAATCAATCACAACAATTAAAATTGTGAGTTGCACTGTATGTTTTAGGGTGAGCATGTTTTGATTTCCCAAAAAAAAAGAGGATATTCAGTTCTGCCTCGAGATACTTAAATGATACTCAAAGTTTATGAAGTATAAGATACCTCAGTATGACCACCACCTGTGGAACGTGGATCATTCATTCATTCAAGAGTCCAAGGAAATTTATTATTATTATTTATTCAGTTAACGAAATTTTTTTTTCAGCGTAAATTTTAGTCTTATTTTCTGTTAACTATAATAACAGTAGTCTAAATGTTCTATCAAAGCAACATTTTTCCCACATATATTCATGAGAAAGTAGATATCTTAAGAATAACTCCTGAACAGATGTACTGTATTTGTTTTTTATGCAGCTGTTATTTATCACTGGATGGGAGTAAAAAATTTTTTTTTAAAAATCATCTTGCCTGTGTATCGTTGTCATACATCACGACTGATCAGCCCTGATCATTCCACAGACCAGACTGTGATGAAATACTACGGCCCATACAACATCTGCTGGGAGATGATCATATTCGTAGAGAAACAACCAATCAGATGCACCGCAAATAAAGAGGTAGTATTTATTAAACTTGGCTCTGTCCGCCTAAATCACCCCCCTGTTTTTCTTTAGCAAAAGCCTGTCTGACTGATTTTTATTTTTGGGTGATAAGTGCCTCAATATTCGCCCCGAATGAACTCCAGAAGAGGATTCAGGTTAAGACGTATCTTGCCAGACATGGCTAATGAACAGAGTTGTCTGGGGACTTGCAGTGTCAGTCTACCTTCCGGCGTTCTTATCATCACCCATACAAAACCTCCCCACCAATCAAACTGAATCCTGGAAAGGAAGTTGAACATGTCAAAGGCTATTAATTCTGCCGCAGCCGTCTTTGTCTACCTCACAGAATACTAACGGAGGGCTGAGAGAGAGAGGGAGAGAGAGAGAGAGAGAGAGAGAGAGAGAGAGAGAGAGAGACAGCCCTCTTTTTATATCTTTTTTTGTAGGGTTTTCTATGAGGAAGCACGTGAATAAGGGCGTCGATTATACGGAAAGTGGATATGTTTAAAAGACAAATGTACCTACAACCCACTGCCTAGGGGAGTGAGAACCACGTAAAACCCTGTTATTTTAAGAATCAGCCTTAGACCACCAACACAATAAGGTATTCACTTTTTTAATAGCAGGTTGTTGGCCCTGGTTAAGCCTTGTTTCCTCTTTAATAGTAATGATATCCTGTTCTGCACACTTTCTTTCAGTGGAACTCAGGTAAAGCATGGGTGGGACCTTCCGTTTCATGACATATTTTGTCAAAGTGCTGCCCTTTCTTTGTGCCTGTGCATATAAAAGACCTAAAGTATACTCTTTCACGCACTTCCTTCAGACACAGCACCCTTAAAAGAAACTCTATATATGTTTCATTTGAAACAGTCACACTGTGGCTAAACAGTTATCCTTGCTCGAAGCTACAGTGTTTTAGCAGCACATGTGTCCTGCTATTATCATATTACATCAGTTTGTCTTTTTGCTCCAAAAAAATAAAGACCTTATACAGCAAGGTTAAAGTCATTTAGGTTATTTCGTGTGCTTAATGCAGCTTGCCTTGCATGACAGAAAGCATGTTTTTGGGCTTTTCTCAAAGCAATTATTCCCATACCACTTACTCACATGCTGCAAGCAAACATATTTGTTAGATATAGCATGTTTTGAACACATTCCAACATGGGCCCTATCTATGTCAAGAGCAATTTTGCTTTGTTGCTTCTACAAAGCCAGCGAGAGACTCTGCAAAACATATGTGATGAACAGGCTGCTATACTTTACTGAAATCAGTTGAGTGTATGCATCGACATCATATATATGTAGTATATCTGCAGCAATTATGCTCATGTATGTTTCATTAAGGTGTGTATTCTGTTAAAATTCAGTTAAGTGATACTGAAGAGCCCCTGTGTCACGTATGCTGTACCTGTAAGTGCTGCTCAACTGGTGTTTTGTGTTTTTCTCTAACTGACATCACTGAATGTAAACGACTAGGTAATAATAGACAAAAAGCAAACATAAGAACACAATCAGAAAATTGTCTTGTTTGCTTATTTTTTTTTCTCTAAAGTGACCAATAAGGAGCACATTATATTGTATTTTTTGATTAGAGGAAATTTGTATGTGGATTTTTCCTTTCAACAGGACAAAACAAACCCTCAACTTTCAATGTCGTCTGTAGTTGAAGAACAAAGCAGCTGTCTCCATACGGTTTCGTCTGCCATTGTAATTCACATGTGCTCTCTGCCAGATCATAATGCAAACTGAAAAATTGGCCTAAGCATCAAAGCCTGATGATAGAGAGAGAATACTGTTGATGTTGACTTGGAAAACAAACACACAAACAAATGATGAAATGGGAAATCCTCCTGTGTGTGTTCTTTCATCAGTTCTTCATCTAAAATCTCACATCCTCATGACATTTGAAAGTTGTTGTTTTTTTTCCCCCCTTTCCAATTTCTGTGGTCGTGTTGAAAACAAAAATCATGTGTCTAAGTGGCTGTCCTCCTCAGGCCTGTGTGGCCAAATGTAGCCAACACTGAAGGCTCAGGGCCTGGTGACTAAGCCAAGACGTCATGTTTGGCACAAAGACACAGGTTCTTTTTAGCTTTCTTCCAAATTCCTTCTCTTTGGAGTGTGCTGGAGGAGCAGCAGACGAAGGTGCAAGCCTTTTCATTTGACCTTTTCTTTTTATTTCCTCCTTCCTCTGTCCCCTCCTTTGTTACTTCCCTTGATGTTTTTCTGTGTAATAAAAAGATGGAGTACATAAAAGTCTTTTTTATTCTTCAGCCATCGTTCTCTCCTGAACGTCTCGCCTGGATGTTGACAGACTGAAGGTGATGGGAGTATGCTTGCCCGTCCTCAGAGTGTCTTAAACGGGACATGTGTGTAGAAGCTTTGTTTGACCATAAGACCCTGGCAGGGTGCATCCACGGCGGCGTGGGTGTTCAAAGACAACAGAGGTATATGCATGAAGTCATCTCTAACAGTAAAAACTCAAGCTAAAGGGAATAACAGGTCAAATGCAGAGGCGAAACAGTTGGATCAGCATGGTTTACTTCATTTACTTCACACGGACCGTTCCGATGACCTCATTTCCTCCGGGGCATCCTGCTGGACGTACCCGCTTGGATCCTGATGAATTACTAGAGTGATATGAATGATAGGCTGGGATCTGAAATGGGCAGATCTGTGAATGTTTTGCACATCATTGTCTAGCAGACAGGACCATCATCTATGTTACCTGCACCTTCTTCTCCCCAGTCCATTCCAGGCCAGACCAGACCAGGCCAGACCAGGCCAAGTCCTCCTCTATTCCAAGATGAGAGATCTGGCTGGAGGTTAATATAATATGTCATGTAAATTCTGTTTAATGTTAATATTTATCGTGGTTAGGCTTTCTCTTTTGTGAATTAGCATGGGAACAGTTTAACAGGTATCAGCCAAAGTTGTTGCACAAAACAGTGGCAGTACCCCATTAGAAAAGGATGATGGGAAAGGGGGGTTGTGTCACTTGGCGTGGTCAACACAGCCCACATGACCTGGTGGGACATCCACATAGTTTATTATAATAACAATAATAATAATTATTATTATTATTATTTGTAGTAGTAGTAGTTTTTTTTATAACTCCCATCTTGCATAAAATGGGAGTTAACATTAATGCTAGCTTTCAAATGCATACATTCCAGGTTTAAAAGTTTACTCTGGAGGAGCTTGAGAGAAGAAGGAATGAGGTGGTTGTGTTGCGAGCCCACGGTGTGGTGTGTTTTCTGGGTGTTGTGGGATTGTTTCCAGAGCTCTTGAATGCTCCATTGCAGCTCAGTGTATGGAGGTATCATACCACTGTGACAGCCCTTTTGTGAAACAGTGGAACAGATTAAACCCTGCTCCGCCCAAGCTGAAAAGCAATCAAAATAAATAAATAAAAAAAGAAAGAAAGAAAGAAGGAGGAGGAAGCAGTTCTACCTCTCTCTCTCTCCCTCTCTCTCTCTCTCTCTCCCTGTCTTTCATTCTCTATCGCTTCCTTTTTTTTTCTCCAGTCTCTCTATCTCCGCAGATCTTTACCACCTGTTACCTGACACACATTGGCCCTCAGCCACAAAGCACTGTTTTTAGGACCAGGACAATGGCTTGCCCTATGAAGAGCTACTAAATCCATAGGGTGGTGTGGCTGTGAGTTTACAGTCAGCTATTGTTGGCCAACACAATGCAGGAGCACATCCCCTCCTTTACAGTATTATAGCAATTGTGCTCCGAACAGCTATTCTGGGGCTATTCCATGCGCCAAGGTGATTTCCGCTTGCGAAGTATCATTTTTCAGCTTATTGATGTCTCGTTTTGTCATCAGAAGCTTTCACGCAGAAGGTCAGTGATTCTTTTGGAACAGACTGTCCCCAGTGTGTGCATGTGTGTGTGAATGTGTCTAGGGAGGAAATTCTACAGAAACGTAGTATGTAGTCAGCCTTTCACCTCTCTCCTTTTGCTCATTTCTCTTTCAGGCTCTTTGTTTTTTCTGTCTGCCTGTGGGAAGATAGTGTTTTTCTTTACAATGCCATGTGACACCTTGGGAGTTTTTTTCAGTTGTTTAAACAACAACAACAACGGCAGCATAACATACCAACATATACAAATAGACAAACAATAGAGGCCAATATAATAACAACAGGAAAGAGCAGATAGTTGAATGACAACATGCACTGTTGAACAAAAAAAAAGAATTTGGTTCTGCTCTGACTGATGTACACTCAACTTTTTGCAGTTTTTTTTTTTTTTATGGAGTCATTCTGGTGTCCAATAACTGTTCTGGTGATCCATACTTGAGTTATTTCTCTGTTAAACCTTAAAAGACCAAGCTGTAGTTTTGTGGAGACTTCCAAATGATTTTTTTCTCTACTAAACTTTCAGAATTTATTATCATCTGCATTTTTCAGTAAAAATCCTAGATTTTTATTTATTGATTATGTAGATGTCCATAAAGTCTCAGGATAAATTCCAAAGTTATGATATCAAAACTGAGAAAAATTAAGAAAAAGTAAGTTTTTCAGCAAAATATATCATTAAACTAAACATAAAAATAATTTATTTATTATTATTATCCATTAGAGGCAGGTCCGGTCACTATCAGTTTGTATGTAAAAGCTCCTTTTAGCACAGGTTAACTGGCCATAGTGATGTTATCTATTTCTGGCACAATAGTTAGAAGAATAAAATTTGCAACACTTGTTTGCGACACTTGTGTGGCGTGTATTCATCCCAAACTTGTAATATGTGTAAAAAGAGGAGGATTTTCTGCAATTCACTGTTCACACCACCATAAGTCTTATTAAAGAGTACCTCATTTTGTACCAGAATTAGTCCAGTTGCTGGTGTTAACTTAATTTTAACAGAGTTCGTTAAATGTCGCCCTGTCATTAAATACTTCCCACGTTGGATTCGTTCACCAATGAGGCGATGATGACTGATGGGTGGATTGTCAGGTCAAATATCTGCATCAATATATTTGAAAACCAAGACCTTTTGACCCCTGATCATCTGTTCCCACCAACCTACTGCTATGGGTGTCACTCATACTAAATTGTATTTTTGAATGAACGGTAAACAAAGGAAGTAAAGGTTATTTTCCAAAGGTGGGGGCTTATTTTTCAAGTATTAATGTTAATGTAATTTCAGAAATATATATATATATATACATATAAACTGGTTATAGTTGAAGGGCAGACAACATCTATTTTCCTCAGTCACTGGCCACCAATAGCCGTTAAAACAGAATATTGTCGGACACCTTGGCCCAAAATCTCTGGCATTTGACTAATCTTCAGATATCTGAGCTGTAAAAGCCAAAGCATATGATTCAAATCATCTTCATACTCCCCGAAGCCCTCAGTGAACACTAATGCTCTTCAAGCTTTGACGTTTTGTTGATTCTTCTCCTTATTTATTCAAGGTTTTCTTTGGGCGAGGAAGACAGCTAGTCATTCATGTTGCTTAGTGTGACTTTATTAAGTTGTCAAAGACATCTGTGTGCGTAACATCACATCTGTTTATTCATTTAACTGTAAAGCCTGTGTTGGTAACGAGTCTACTTTTTCAACTTCGACGCATCGGAAATAAACGCAGTTAACTTTGTCAGACAATTTCATCTTTTACTGTCTTTTTTTCACACGGTTAAGACAGGCGCAGTAAGTGGGTTCACCTCTTATATAACTATACATGAACATTTCCATGATACCAGTTATGGTCCAGAGCTCTTCAACATCTTCAGCTTTATGTCACAGTGTATTTTTAGATGCTGTTCGAGCTCATCTAGCTACAACTTGTCACTGATTGTGCTTTTAGAGGACATTATTTTGGGGGACTTCGAGGTATTTATGTAATGTCACTGGACTGTAGCCTCTTAAGGACTGAAGTCTGTGTTGCCATGGTAATGCTCCATGATGCTTGTCGCACTATCCATTCTATACGTCCACGTAACTAGAAGAACATCAGTTAAAAGCTCAATAAAACCAACCGTCGGGCAACAGAACACAATCCAAACAATAATAATAATAATTTCATTAAAAAAAACACCAATGTGACAAACTTTGCACCACTAAGCGGATTCAACAGTACAAGTATTATTTCTCTACTGCTAAAACTCCCTGAAGTGCAAAAATAAGTTGTATTATGACACAATGATTATGAATTTTACTGTTTTCTCATCATATGTTGGTTTTAAGTGAATAAAGTGTCTGCTATGAGCTAATCCACATTGAAATAATTCCAGCTAGAAACAAATGGCCCAGGGGTTAAAGGTTAAATTGCCTCCATTAGAGAATAAAAACAAAATCTCCATGAACGATATACTGGGAAAATATGTGACTTCTACCACCACATTGCTCTTTCCGTGCAAAAGCAGTCAAGATGAGATGAAAGTGCAAGGATCGGTGAGATGTTTTATATGGTATTTCATTTTAACTGGTACACTGGTACAACATACTATAAAAGTCATGACTGTTTCATGTTTAACAAAGGGCAGTGTTTCCTGTAGCATGACTTTGTGGTTATAAAAATCCTTGTAAAGTAAGTCATTCATGTACATATAGCTCTTACATATAGCTTTGGTTTGGCCGCACTAAACTAAAGCATTTCTCCGGAATTAGATCAAAGCTGTTTTGGAGTGACTTGTAATCTATGACATAGCGAAATACTTTCTGGTGTTTACTGGACACTGACATAAATATACAAGACATGGAGCATATTAGAAAATGCATTAAAAATATTTGGAAATTCATGCAGCATACGTAATTTGGCTAATCTTGCGAGCCTCGTGCAGCTTTTCAGCTCCTCTGCTGATTTGGTTGTCACCCTTTCATGTCTGGTTCTTCAAATATTTGAAACCATTTAGGTTTACAAATATTATGAGAATATGTTTTGATGGGCCTTTGTGGCATGCCATCCATTGAAAAGAGTCCTGACGGGGTGATGAGGATACTGGTCTGGGCACACACACACATAAACACACTAAACCCAGGCTGTCTGAGAACCAGCTGGCCCTGGTAACCTCTGGCAGCATGGCACTATGACTTGGGTCTCAAAGCACTGACCCCAGAGCAGCTAGAGACAGCCCAGGGAGCCATGCGGAACAGAAATTAAAAAATGGGGGCCTTCCCCTTGAGCCCACTTGTGGTCCCTCATTAAACACAATCACATTCCTTTAGCCGGGATAGGACTGAAACAGGAAGAGCGGTTTAGGGAACCGGCTTTATCACATTGAGTTAATTTTCCCACAATAGGCGTTGGGAAGTCACCACGAGGCGATTCTATCTTTGTCTGGAAAACAAAATATTTACAAGTCTTAAGAGGACCGTTATCTGATAGAGCTGGGGTGTTGTTGAATCATTAATAATCTAAATTCCTTAATTTGGACATGAATCTGAGAGCACAGCAAAGCTTACTTAAGCCATGTGACTGTTTGGTTAATAAACACAAAGGGAGGGGAGAGGGTTTTAACCTTTAATCTGCCTTTAACAGGGGCTCAATATCTTGACATGTGTGAGCTTCTGAGAGACACGAACGTCAATTAAGATTTATAAACATGGCGCATTGGATGACCTCTTAAGTGAGCCAGCCTGTCAGGAGGAAAAAAAAAGCGATGACGTACTTTCACTTTTCAGACGAAGATGTCGGTGATGTGAGAAAAACGACTCCTCTGTGGTTCTGTTTGAACATGTTCTCGTTCTCTCTCCCTTTTTTTGGAAGCCAGTCATTTAATCATTCATTGATATTGAAGTCCTGAACATATTTCAGCCCCGGTTATGTGTGAGAGAAAGAAAATAAAACCATGACATGATCATCCATTAATTTAACTGGCAAAAAACCCAGCAGCCCAAAAACCATCCATGATTTGTGATCATTTGCATAGAAATTTAAAAAAAATCTTTTTCTTGGCACCTGCCATCATATAGATTTCGTGGGAAATCACTTCAGAGGTTTGGTCCAAAGGTGAAACTGCAGGTGTGGGATATTTTCTGTGGAAGATGGAATGGGGATAGAGGTTTAGTAATGCTCCCATCCAGCATTTCAAATGAGCCGAAACATCACCAGGGATCTACTGAAAGTCAGATGAAAATGGTTGTACCATTTACTCAATTAGAGACTGGAGTTGCACCAATGTAAACACTGGCTTGATGAAAAAGTGATCACAGACGCCTGAGAAAAATACTTCCTGGATATCGGCTTGTTTTGGCTGATCTTCATGTTAAATCGTATCAAACTCACATGGATCTTTAAATCTTCTTGTCTCCTCACGCTTATTAAGACAACTGCTGCCTAAAGTAATGATGTATGCCAATTAGTATCTAATAGTGATACTTCACCATGACCCCAGAATAAACCTTCCCAACAGCCAGAGCAGCTCTGTCTTTTCTGAGTGCTGGGAAATAGCTAGTAATATACTAGCTAAAACTGTTTGAGTTTTTCTGTTTCATTTTGATTGTAAATATACGTTACACACATGGTTTTTACACCACTACATTCACCTGATCTAAAGTAACTAGTTACAGTTACACAACAGATAATACAAGGAGCTTTAAATATATAATGTATTGTTATATGTTAATATTAGCATAGTTTCCAACCACTTTGGCTTCTAATATTTTTTTTAACCCTTTTAAGACTGCTATTATAACAGACCACCTAGGTGTCTTCATGTTTTCTTTGCAATAAAAGTGTCAGAAAATGTCTTTTTTGCCAATTCTTTTGCACCTTTGTTTTCAGGAAGAACTTAACTTTCAATATCTGGCCATTAATTATTATTATTACAAATAATAAATGCTTAAAACGGTGTGTTTTAGTATAAAAAAGAAAAGAATGGACTTGAAGCTTTTAGCATATTTATTATCAGAAACAACTGTAAATGTCCATAATGAAACTTTTTGAGCTTGCAAAAATAACCTTTCAACTATTTTACATCTGCTCAAACATGTTTTTTGGTCTTGAACATTCAGTATCCATATTATAGCTTCATATTTTTGGTTATTTTCAGGCATTTTTTACCCTGTGGAAGTCTCTGAAACAGTTCCTTTCTACTTATAATAGAGTCCTTTATTGCTGCCATAAAGTGTTATATAATGTCAGAAAGCTCAGGATGTCAGCTGTCTGATGCCATTTGAATTAAACAGCAATTTGAATGCTGTAAAGTGCAAAATGCAGCACCGGCAAGATTGCCGTTGTTAAAGGGTTAAATAGCAGTGAGTAGTTTCAGATATCTTTGGGTTGTTATCAGCTTCACCAAATAGTGATTGTTGCCCCCTCCAAATGCCTCATTTCAATAAATATTCCAATCATCCAATATCTTACCAAAAACAAACGTTAGGGAAAATGTCCAAAAACTGGAAACAGATTTGTATATTAGACCTTGTTTTTTTCTTCATTCCCCTCTCATTAATCATTTCACGAGGCCTCAGATTTATTTGGTGTCCCTGTAAATAAAACAGGAGATAAAATAGTCGAAGCTCGCTCCCCCTCCAGCTGCTCCAACACTAACACGCTGCTGTCACACTGAAGCTTCAGTATTGATCTAACCATGTCATATATAAAATGATTTATTAGTCAGGAGGGCCATCCAAAACTAACTTTTCATCTACACTGTTTTGCTAATAGTTGTGTACTTGCAGGAGTTGTAGCCATTTTTACATATTTGGTATAAGTTCTGAGGATTTCTTCCACTTCTGGTGAGTTGCAATAAAAGCTCCCATAGGTTTCCAAAAAAGATGTGATTTCCATAGAGACTGAGCAATAAAAGAACAGGTAGGTGCACGTATACACATATGGAGACACGGGGATTAAGGGGCAGAGGAACTCATCAAGACAAGGACACAGATCCAAGGGCAGGGAGCAAAGACTGTTTATCCATGGCTGGGGTGGGTCAAAAACGAACAAACACAACCTTAAACACAGGAAAATGTGATTCAGGTGTGTGGGAAGTGGAGGTATACAAAGTCCTGCAAATCAGCCATGTGCTCTGGAAACATTTCTAATCCCATGAGTGGGTAAAAAAGACACAAATCAGGCATCATGTCCCGGGTGTTGTCTCAGAAAATGAAGAGAGGCGGGGGATAAAGGAAGATTCAAAGGCTTTTAAACATTCAGGAGGCTGCGAGGTCAGCCTGTCGGTTACAGATATTCAGATTGGCTGCTGTTGGCCGCTTTAATGAACTACAAAAGCCTGTCTGAGAGCAGAGGCGTTTTTCAGTATTTATTCAACATCAGTGGGTGTGAAGTGACATTGTTTATGTGCAATGTTGTGTGGCATGACATCAGCTGTAAGCCCGTGAAAGGCTGTCTGTTGCCTTGATTACAAAAATTCATGTGAAGCATGAGCACCGTCAATTGATGTGCCAGACTCCCCCAGTGTGAAGTCATGTGCCATTTCCCTAGGAGGCCTTGTACACCCC
>JAPQRQ010000012.1:15818083-15839184 GCA_037367365.1 Apogon talboti
GGAGGGTCGGGGTTTGGCTGAGAGCCAGGGGGGGCGTCTGTTTGTCACAGTTTCACCTCTAAGTCTCCAAAGAAAAGATGTGAAAGCAAAAGCTGCAACATAATGAGACTTTCTTTTTGTCTCGTCCCAACTATTTATTAATTTCTGATCATTACTTCCACATTTAAGGCATTTGTATTTAGTCTGTAAGTTTTGGTCTTCGATTTCAGTTTTGTTTTAAGAGTTTAGCATTGGCTTTATCTTGATGAATTAAACACTTTAAGGGTGATTTCACACCTGAAAGCCTGAGCCAGGGTTCACATTTTCACATCGTAGCCTATACATCTGGTCTGGTTAGATTTGCTTTCACACTGAAGTCACTTAAATCTGAAGGTCCTGACCAAATGAGGTAAGTGTGAAAATACCATCAGTTTAGTGTTTATTTCATTTTAGTGTTAGTTTTTCCAGGCATTATAAGGAAAGCCTTTTCTTATACAAGCTGAAAATGTGAAAGAATGCTTGACAAATTCAACGCTGCTGTTTTTGAGCTGGGTCATGTGATGGTCAGGTGTCTACAAGTATAATAACAGCCCATGCCAAATTCTACATAGAGGACATGGGACATTTTTTATGCTTAAATCCTTATGCATGCTCCTGAGACTACTATGTGAAGCACTAACCAGCTCGAGTTTGGAAACTGAATCAGCAATATCAAGGTTAAGGTTAAGCTTAACACATACAAATCTGAAAGTCCAGAACAAATGAGGAAACTGTGAAAGTCCCTTAGATTAAGTCATTAAGTGTTAGAGAATAGAATAGAATAGAATAGAATAGAATAGAATAGAATAGAATAGAATAGAATAGAATAGATATTTATTGTCACTGTTACAGAAACATTGAAAATAAGTTTAGCAGTTCTGTTCTGTTTAGCAGCAAAAACACTTAGTGCAAAAAGATTATATAAAGTATCGCACAAAATGCTGAAAATGTAGGCATGTGCAAAAAAATTACAGGATAAAATATTAAATGTACGTACACTACTAACGTACTACAAACACTACCGATATATATACAAAAGCTAACTAACTATACAAAAGCTAACTCTATACTACAGATGAGAAATATGTATAACAGATAAGGATATATATACAAGCAATATAGGATATATACAGGTGAGATTAGGACTATGGGTAATAGTCCTAATCTCACCCCATTTCTCTCAAGAATATGGGCAATTTTTCCTGCAAAACTCCTAATCTTGAGTTTAACAACTGTGTGCAGCAGCCTTGGTTTCAGCTCACATCAAGGTTCCAACATAACAGATTCCAACACAAACTTCATATAAACACATTAACGTGCACAAATCTTACACAGTGAACCTTTAAGCAACTCTGTCTCTACTATATTTCCTTTTTTTTTCTCCTGCCGGCCGCTTTTTCATCTTTTATCATTAGTTCCTGCTTTTTTCATCCAATGTCGTCAAATGTCTCCCGGGAGGGCAAAGTACTGTTCTAATAAAATTGTTCAACTTGACTTTGGAAGCACATTAAAGGATGGGATGGACAACTGTTAATGTTGGCTTTGCCAAGAAGAGCAAAATCAGCCAAAATAAGTAGGCTGCCCCCTTGGAAGCCAAGCCCAGACACATGCACTTCAGAAAACACTCATTCTATCTCTCTCTGCCGACATGTAGCATTTATCTTTCCCCACTCCACTGCTCCATTGGCACATTTGCTCTTTAAAGAAGTCATTTCTCATAAATGCGGGTAAAACATCTAGACCTCTGGATTGTCACAATAGCCCGAGTTACTTTTCAATAAAATGCCTGTTTTTTTTTTTTCTCACAAAGTTTTCACAAAGAACAAGAGGAGGTACAGTGAATGAAGTCTGAGTCATGAGGCTTAAAGGCCAGTCAGCGTCTCCCAGGTGCCTTATATGAACACTGCAAGCGAGGGGGGTGAGTGTGATGATGTTATGGGATTATTTTTATAGAACTGCTGCATGAGGACACTTTGCTTGTGTTGCCATGAATTATTCAGCCCCCATCTGCGTTGTTGGAGAATGCTGTGTTTTTTTGGGAACTCAGCGAAAGAAGGAGCTGCTTTTTTTTTTTTTTTTTTTCTCAAGGAGAAGGAGATTAAACGCTTGTTGCCTTTTTTTTTATGACGCGTCACCTCAAATGTGCGCCGAGCTGCCAGAGCCTCGTCCTCAGTGAGCTGTTTAAATTCACGACAGGGCTGTCTGCTCCCATAGTAGACAGCACCACCACAATGCACACACACTCTCATGCTGTGCCGTACACACTTCACTTTACTTGGATGAAAAGCCAGTTTGCCAGGTTTGCCTCCCTGCCAGGTCCCTCTCTGACTGCTTACACGGCTGAATGTGTTCGCTTGGTGGGTTGGAGACCACCAGGAACGTGGATGATGAAACCGCCAAAGAAGTGCAGGGGTTGCCAGATTTGCTGGCTTGTCAACTTGATGCCAAAGCACTAAAAACCTCATAGTGACAGCACTCCCACATACAGGTATTTCATTGCTCCTGTTGAGACTGGAGTCATTTGTTTCCCAGTTTTCCACAACAAAGACTGAAAAACCCTAAAAGACATCAGTGTCAGACCCCGGCACATCAATTTGTGTTGTGACGCTAGCTGTGGACAGGTGAAATTGCTTGAAAAATAGGAATAGTCACTGGTAAGCTCAAGGGAAAGCCCTCGTTTTCCTTGCATCATTAAACTGAACTACATCTTGGGAAACATAACTGCTTTTGTTACCACAGAGCAGCACTTCTGCCACGTCTGGCACGGGCCTTAAAGTGCACATTAGTATTTTCCAGCACATCAATGGTGAAAGCGACCTGGTTGTGTAAGAATTAAAATGGGAGTCACAGCCTATAGTCAGTCTGCATTAAGAAGAACAGAGGAGGGTCTCTGTTATGACTCCTTAGTCCTGTCTCTTCACTCACACTCCCCAAAAGAAATGCCCAGAAAATATAGGGTTACCTCTGACTAAATCTCTTAGAGATGGAACAAATTTAGTCCCATATGTATTCACTCACTGGCATTAAGTACTCTTATGTCTCACTGCATTAGGAGACATATTTGGTAGGAAAACAGATTCCTAGCCAGTAAGTCTAAATAAGTCCAAATATTAGATTTGTGGCACTGGTACTTGATATAATAAGCACTTATGTGAAGGCCCAATAATTTGATTTGGAGACTTTAGAAGCTGACCAACTGAGCAAAATCCTGACATCAGTTTCACGTCTGCTCCCAATCATCAAAATTAAATGCTAATTATTTTTTAATAAAACGAAAGTGTCATTTTGACATCTCTTACCATTAAATTTAATCATAGTCAGTGTGGGCTGTTGTTAGTTAAACGTGTCAAAGAGCCAAACACATTATAAATTATTCTTCTTTAATATCTCAACCACCTGCATTAAAAAATCTTCGTGGCATATTTTTGTGATCTGAGAAGGTTTATGATCTGATGACTCTATCAGAAAGTATGTTTCAGATATGGTGGATCTAATAAATATTTCAGTCCACCCATAAAAAATATTATATACAGGTGTCTTTTATTCAAATATTAATTTTATGATAATTCTTGTGAAAAGACAGCCTTATCAGACATTTAGTCTATGTGTCATAAAAGTGCCACAGACAATTAAAATCGTCATTAAAATATATAATCACAAGCTCATAACATACTGGAATAAGTCAATAAAAACATTTGCAGGTCACACACATGCCTCCAGCTATGTGGTGTCATCATTAAACTAAAACGGACCCCTCCTGCTGACTGGGCCTGTATTTCACACTTCAGATTCAGCTCAAACAAAGAAATTCCAGAAAAAAACAATTACTGACAGGTGCAGGGATTATAAATCATCCAAAAATGGTTACAGGGCACTGGTTATGTTAAATACAAACTTGTTGTATTCTTGTTTCTGTTACTGTTTTTGGAAAGGTAAGTTTGAAGCAGTTATGTTATAATACTTATCACTCTCCGCTCCTTTTCTCATCCGGTTTGCACTTGTGTTCCGAAAACGTGCAAAAGTCTGGCTGATTTACTGAGTGTCAGACGAGTCGTGATCTCTGGACTTTACAGACAGCCAGTGGCAGTAAAACACACTCCCCATATGTAACCCACCTCCTCCACTAATGAAGCCCATAAACCAGACTGTTTGACAAGCAGCAAACACAGCTGAGAGCGCAGGCGGTTTTAATCGGGTCTCTGGAGGGAGACGGACACCTTGGGAGAGGACCCTGGGACACTCCGATATACATCAGGCACGACAGGGAGGCCCCAGGCCCCAGGCATGGTTTGAGCAGGGGCCCGTCCCTGAGGTCCTCGGCTGCACAGGTGCATGATGGTGTCACAGGGAAGGAGGTCAGAGTCAAGCGTCAGTGCAAATGACTGCGCAAGATTTGAAAGGGTTCCTGATTTTTTCTTTACTGACTCAGGTTGGAAGCAAAAACAGTTATGTCATCCCCACTTGTTATTACCAACTGGCACTGAAGGTCATTACCCCGCCCCCCCAAAAGGGGAGGCAAGGGCTATTGTTTTTGGTTTGGTTTGTTTCTTTGTTTGTGCGTTTGTTTGATTGTTAACACTTTAGCGGCAAAACTATTGGTTGAATTCATACCAAATTGGGTTTATAGATTGCCAGTGAGCCAGAATAGATGTGATTACAGTTTGGGAAAAGTAGGTCAAAGTTCACATTTTTTATGAATTTTTACAATTTTTTTCCCCCCATTTACTTATAATGGGCAAAATTTCAAATGTGTGTAGTGACAAGACTATAGGTTGAATTCATACCAAATTGGGTTTATAGATTGCCAGTGAACCAGAATAGATGTGATTACAGTTTGGGAAAAGTAGGTCAAAGTTCACATTTTTTATGATTTTTTAAACTTTTTTCCCCCCATTTAGTTATAATGGGCGAAATTTCAAAGGTGTGTAGCAACAAAACCTTTGGTTGAATTCATACCAAATTCGGTTTATAGATTGCCAGTGAACCAGAATAGCTGTGATTACATTTTGGGGAAAGTATGTCAAAGTTCACATTATTTATGATTTTTTAAAAATCTTTTTTCCCCCCATTTACTTATAGTGGGCAAAATTTCAAATGTCTATAAAAACATTCATTTTGTTTCAATTTACTTCAAACTTTGCTCATATATAGAGGCAATTGATATGCTGACATCAGCACACACATAGATATGATGACATCAGTTGGCTCAATACCAAAATAAGCTACAATACATAAAAGGGGCGGGGTTTGTTGTGTCTGACACCACTTTTTCTTATTTGTCTTCTCTTTTTTTACTTTCACTTTTTTTTTTTTTTTACATTTTTCTTATAAGACAAATACACTTCTAGATTTAGAATTATGACATGTAAGAAAAATATATTATCACTAAAATTATAAAATATTTGCTACCCAAGCCCATTAAAGTTAAATAAACTTGTAGGTGAGACCAGCTGTGTTGATTTAATGCCATGTGTAAATTTGTCTCCTCATTTATTATTTTATTGGGTTCACCATGTTCTTGTTTACAACTCCTGTCATTAATTACTAAAAGGATAACTTTATTACTATAACACTTCAGGACAGACCAGAACAATTCATTACTCAACCTCGGACAAACAAAGTGTTCCCATGGATTAACTTTAAAGTCTATTAGTTATTACACTGATACCGTATTTTTTTTTTTTTTTTTTTTTTTTAACCATTCACTACCTGATGCCAAAACCTATAATAAAGTAGACTCAAGATGTTGGACTCTTTCAAAATTACGGCAGGTCTTGCTGTTATGAAAGATTAATCAATTTCATATGGTGCAAGAAATCATTTAGTGAAAAAGAGCAGAGAATTCCACAGGAAAATAAAGCAACAGATGCTGAACCACTCCGAGACCGAGCCTGCCAACCGAGGGTTTAGCAGAAATGATTCCCTGGCCGTTTTTTTTCCCCTGATCTTGCAAGGAAAATAAAATCTCTCCTTGGCTGCAGATTAAGCATAGATGGAGGGGGGTCAACCTTGCTGATGCCTTTTCATCATTATTTAAACTCCATCTGCCCGGTCAATCAGCACCTCAGAGACACCCAGTCCTATTCATCTACAAGGAACATCACTTTTAATAGACATCGCAGCTCTTCTGATTTCTGATGAAAACATGCACTGGACACATATCCGACTTTACTCTCGAACTGATACAAGAGGAATCAGATGGCATAATATTTCTCAAGACACGGATACATGTATGAAAGCGGTTCCAAAAGGAAGACATTAACTTGCAAAAAAGTTTTTCTTTTCTCCCTTTGGAGATCTAAGGTTTCGACACAACAGCCCATTTGGACAGTGTTCTGTTGTTATTCACAAGAGGACGCATGTTTTTAATGGCGCAAACATCAGTGGAGTCCTACAGCATTTCGCTTTCTCCCTGAGTATTTGAACCTGTAACGCAAAGTCAAATGTTTGCTCTATTTGTCAGCGGTTTGACTGAGCGGTCTATTATTTCAAGTAGATGTACTGTATCATGTCATATATCTAGTGCAGGCAACTATGTTCAACGAAAATATGTAATTACAGCTAAAAATGTGTGAAATTGTGCTAATTCAGTCCTTTGGGGTTTTGTGATTTAGAAAAATATACCTTAGGGTAATGAAATCTTTCCGAAAATATTTGGATTGCAGCTGGCGTGAAAGCAAAAGCATCCTCCCAAAAGAGATACACTGATCAAACTGAGGAATATCATCAGACTTATCTTTTTAAAAATGCTCTATTTTATAATAAATGATTACCATAGTAAGCGTACAATGGCTTTTTGTTGTTAAAAAAAATCCATGTCGAGGCAGTTTTATTTAGGTAGCTCACCATCACAAATCACAGATTAGTATCAAGGGGCTTTACAATCTGTACAATATATAACTACCTCTGCCCTTGGATTAAGTAAGGAAAACCTCCTGGAAAAACCCTCAGGAAGAGGAGGGACACGCTGATATAAGACCTGAGCTTCTACCAAAATCCTGCACACTAATAGCACAACGCAGGTTAATTATAGAAAAACTAAGGAAAAGAAAACATGGCTTTTAGGTTGCATATACAGTATGCGCTTTGCAGGATGTGGATCACCGATCGCATAAAAATGTTAAGATTTTTAGCCTTTGTCTGCAGCTCTGCCATAAGACATTAATACTCTGAGGTTATAACAGTTAGGGGAGGTTGTGTTGTCATGTCAACGCATTGAATTTTGAGTATCTAGGGTCCACTTCGGTTCTGCATTGTTGGATTTTCTGTTAACATTCTGAGAAGTTCTTTACAGACTCAGTGGGATGTTTGCCTTTTCGTTCTGCTTAGTGTTTGGTCTGTTTCTTAACAAACCAAATTTTACAACCTCTGCCCTTTGTAGCACCTTTGTAACACATGTATGTGTGTGTGTGTGTGTGCATACGTGCCTGGTGTTTAAAAAGCCATAAAACTCACTATTTGTTTGTCGAGTTATTTACTTTTAATCACAACTCTTTTGTTTTTCAGAAATCCCAGCTGTAGGGAGTTGTGGAGTGTATAAGCAATAATTTATTTGTTGGACAGGATTCAGTCTGCTTAATTTCAATGTAGAAAAGGCGCATAGTACGTCAGCAGCGCGTCTGTCCATGCCAGGTGAACAATGTGTTTAAAATCACGTAGATACAGGCAGAAGGAAAACAAATCTAAATGTGTAATTCATGGTTACATGCCCTTTTGCATTTCAAAGCCTTTTTATTTGATCACAGCCACTTTGTTTTTCTTATTTCTTGTGATCCACCGTAAAGTTTCAGTTATAAAATTCAATAGCATGATAATCGTAATTGTTGTTATTATTTCATCTTACACAGACCACCAACCAGGTTCTAAATCCTGCCTTTTTCATAAGTTTTAGCAGCGTGCTCTTGATGTTGAACCAGCAGCCTGCAGGTTAATGCAACTATGCTTTTCCTTTTGATCCTTCACCCTTTCACTTACACACACATGCCGCTCTTCTCTCTAGTTGTTGTCAGATGTGACATCCGACACCGTGTAGCCCAGCCATGCTAACAATATCTCATGCTTACTGATGACTAAACATGGCGTCTTGCGCTAAGCCCCTCCGTGGCTGTGGAACATCTCACAGAGTGACTCGACGGAGCTCAGCTTAAGAAGGATGTGAGACAAAAGTGAGGAGAGCCATTTAGGGGCTGGCGACTGCAGCAACAACAGGAGGCACCTGCACAGAGTCATGAGACTGCCTGCCTGGAGCCCCGATGGAGACTTATGGGCGCTGTCACCAATCCAGGGCTGTGTCCTTACTGTCAAGCTGCATGATGGAGCCCAGAGAGATGCTTTATAATCAG
This sequence comes from Apogon talboti, assembly GCA_037367365.1. Taxonomy (NCBI): domain Eukaryota; kingdom Metazoa; phylum Chordata; class Actinopteri; order Kurtiformes; family Apogonidae; genus Apogon; species Apogon talboti. Next base: position 15,826,444 of record JAPQRQ010000012.1, read on the forward strand.
GCAGTCTATCTTAAAGACAGGCACACTGTCTTTTTTCTTCCTTTCTGGCTGGAGTGAAATATCGTGCTATAAGAATTACCACCAGTATTGCAGATTTGAGAGAGCTGTTTCCAAGAGCTGCTTCCATCAGTGTATTTTTATTTTCATTTTTATGCATATTTTCAGATTTTTGCTGTATTACAGTACAGCAAAGTTTGGCAATAAAATAGCAAAAACAAAAAATATTGTGAAGTTTTTGCTAACTAGAAGAGTCTTTTTTTTTTCTTTTTTTTTTTTTCCGTAGGAGTTTAAATGTAGACTGCCCAGCCACAAAACACAATATTTTGTTGAACTTTCTTACTTTGATTATGGGATGCATTCACCATGGCATTGTGTAAGCCACGCAATGCTCAAACATGTCACTAAAATGTTAAAACATTTACTTCCATCCAAAATCGCCAAGTTCTTGTATTAATGATGATGTGTAAGCCTTCTCCATCACATCCCACAGATTCTCAATGGGGTTCAGGTCTAGACTGCATGGGCACAAAGAAAGTATGAAAATTTTATCTCTCAATCCTTAAAGTACTCTTTCATTCTTTGAGTCTGATGAATCCTGGGGGGGTGGGGGGTGTTTCTATTAATGGATATTAATGTAAAATCCTGGTTATTCAGTTTATTCAGGTTCAGCTGAACTCATTTTATGGCAAGGCAAGGCAAATTTTTATATATAGCACCATTCATACACAAGGTAATTCAAAGTGCTTTACAAAGGCAACATTACGGACACATAACGTTGCTGATCCTAGACCTGACCACCTGAAGCAACCCCCATATCATAAGATCACAATCTGCCCCCGCAGGCTTGTACTGTAGACACTAAGCATGATGGGTAATCACCTCATCTGCCTCTTTGATGACCCTTATGTGTCCATCACTCTGGAACAGGGTCAATATCTGGACTCATCAGACCACATGACCTTTTTCCATTGACGCACAGTCCAATCTTAACCAACCATCATCAATTTTTTTTGGGCTGAACAGTGTGTAAGAATCATGTGAATCACTTCAATGACGCTCGTGTTAAGTCAGTCATTTGCAGACATTAGCCAACTCCATTTCTAAGCTGACAGTAGCTGTTCCACACTGATATTGCAGAGGCAGATCGGAAAAAAATACTGACGCACAAGGATTTTTGCTGAAAATCCAATCAAATTCTACAACTAAATCACCATACAGGCTGTTATGGATGTGGGCAACTGAGACAGCTGCTGAAAAATGAGCTAATCAATATCAATAAACATCAATAAACAAACTTTACATAAGCTCACAAGCAAGTACAAACTTTACATATTAAACCAGTAATAAGAGATGGAAACACACTGACTCAGCAATCATGTAAATCACATGACTGATCATCGGAAGATGTCTTCAATGTTCCTGTTAAGTACAAAAACACGGCAGGAGGTCGAACCAGGGTCATCCAGAATGAAGAATGTAATTATACAGAATCTAAACATCACAAACATTTTAGATGGAAAACAGCGAAAGGATGCTACTATGGGCTACACTCTATTAGCAATTACAAAAAGAAACACTCACATACACTACCACCTAATTCCAAACCAGGTGAAGTTTAGACTAATTCGCTTTTTTTGTTAAACTTTGTATGTTGTACTAATTTAAATTTTTTCTTAGTATATGGAAACGCAGCTACTGTAAAACCCTTTATATTTTTTTATCCTACCCCTCCTTTGCAGCAAGTTTCGTAACAGTGAGAGCACCATAATATTAAATGCCATAAAGTTCAAAGCAGTTACTTGATGAAGAAAACACACTTAACAAAGGCTTTTCATCAATCAAGCATCTGCCTCTGCCCAGTTGTGCGGTCAGAAGGAATCTGAGGCATGTGCAGTGCGGTTTAAGGAGTGCTGGAAGCAGCCACCTCTTCAGTCTTTTCTCAGCAACAATGCCGTCGACTCCCTGACAGATCCAGCTTGACTTTGTAGGATGGCTGCGTGAAACCCATGGAGACACTGAGAGTCCATGGCATTCACTTTTAATTAATCAGGGCGAGGTGAGATCAAACAGCCAGCACCACTCCCACTACAGGGTGGGGGAAAATAACAGAGCGAGGATATTTACTGGTTGATGGGATTTTACAGCAGAAGGACAGTGTTTGTTTCCTTCATTTTTCATTGTGATTTTTAATAAAGTGATAACTGATAATAACCAAACACACGCATATTTGTGTTGTGGCCTCTCATTAAAAATGAAAGGCTTTACTAGTCCAGATGTACGCATTTAGGGCTTGGGAATCTACAGTGTAGTCTGTCAGTTTCAACACCTGCGTTCCACTCCCTCATAAAAACCACTTTGTTTCATTCCCTAGGGTGACTTAAGGGCATGTTAGACGATATCGCATCCCTTTAGACTCTGACTGCAGTTTTCATTGTCCTGCTGACATCCAAAAGACATTTGTGTTTACTGAGAGATCACTGTTGTCATGGATTCTAACAGGCATTTTGAGACGGCCTCAAGATGAGAACTTTAGCTGCACTACTGATTATATAACCCTCAGTAAGTGACATTTTGACATGATAGATATTTGGATTTCTGAATTTTGTATAGCTGCACCATAATATTATTAACAATAACAGTAAATTTGTGGCATATATCAAAACAGAGTTACAAAGTGCTTTACAAGAAACATAAAACACAATGATAAAATACGTAGTAATTTATGAAAAACAGCCCGGCAAAGGGAATATAAAAAGAAAAAGAAGTAAAACTTGAAACCATAAAACCCATAAATATAGCATGAAGGATGTAACATAAAAACATTAAAACTCAAAACAGAGCAATGTAAAACTGAAGTGTGGCGGCAAGAACAGGACAGATTAACACAATAGGTAAAAATCGAAGAGGGAGAATAATAACCTTAAAATGTAATATATTATTTTATCGTAGCCATTTGAATAAAATTTAGGAAAAGATTATTTAGAAGACAAAACTAGTGAGCTGTAAATCTTTTGGTCCTCATACATTTGTACTTAAATGTGTTGAAAACTGTCAAGTCGCAGTAAAATTTACTAAACATTAAGTTCAAAGAAATGAATAATTTATTTTAGATCTTTTGCGACACCTGCCAGAGTTATCTCAGTTACCGCAATTCATCCTAATAGATCTATTTTCATTTACATTTGTTATTGTTGTAGTCGAAATTGGACGTGTCCAGGATTTTTACCGACCGTATACTGTATTTCACATCCTACATTAACACCTGTGTGACTTTTTGTCTGAGGATGTATGTGCCTCCATTTCTCTTATATCAGCAGACTTATGTGCCCGAGATGTACACTAAAACTTTAAATGAAAAACCTGTTGACACGTCCGCGGGGACCGGAGCCGAGCTTGTGGGACTGCAGCTCTCTCTTCGGCTCAGCTGGGCCAATAGCTAACGGGCTGCCATGAGGTGTTTAATGGCTGTGTGAAGTTCCCACAAGGGGACGGCTGCTGGGAACATGGATGAATCCGGCCCCCTCACTCCCTCCTGCTCTACAAACACAGCTCCAGCCCAGTGATGGATGAAACAGGCCGGAGCCTACCTCAGCCTTATTTATGGGTGCAGAAAGCGCTCTCCGTCTGTCCGCGCACAGCACAGTGAATGCCATTACATGGTGGGGGGAAAATAAGAAAAAGAAGAAGAAGAAGAAGAAAAAAAAAAAAAGACATCTGACATTGAAATGAACAACTCGCTTGTAACAGTTATTCTGGAGATAGGAAGTGATTGCAGTTTGTAATATGGACATTCCAGAGGTGGAAGGAAGGCAGACCACCAGAGCTATCCTGAGGTGATCTGCTCTTCCAATTATGTTCACCATGATCCATGCAATGCTGATCGTCAGACCTGGAAACGTCGTTGTTCACTATAGGGGCACAAGCTGGGTATGTGGCTGGTATAGGAAAGGAGAGGAGAGGCAGGGCGATGTTTTGATACTACTGTGGACTGTAATTTATACTATACTAACACATACTTGTATCTAAATGTCTGAATAAGTTGATCAATCCCAAAAAAAAAAAAAAAGTACGCACTAAATCAGAGGAAGATATATCAATTTAACCCATAAAAACCCAGTGCTACTTTTGCGGCAGTACCCAAATATTTTTTTCTCTATTTTTAACCTTTCTTAAGTGATTTATCACCATTTATTACAATATTATCCTCTGTATTTTGCATTTTAGGTGAAAATCATGTATTTCTCTATATTTAATTCACTGATAATGTAGATGTTCATTAAAGCTCAGATCAAAGTTGAGGGTCATTTTATCAAAAACGGAGAAAACTGAAGATAATGTGACTTTTTCTGCTAAGTATATCACTAACTGGACAAAAAATAAGTGTGTCCATCCACTGTCATTTATCAGATTCCATGGGGATTCCACGTGTTTTTCTACGTTCACTACGGAGCCTCTGAACGTCCAGATGGGTCATGTCTGATGACCATGAAAAGATGACAAACTGTATTTAACATTAATTATTTACATGTATTGATTGGATTAGTGGATCAACAGGTATTTAACACTTCAGATCAGTAAATGATGTTGGTCGTCGGTGGATGTTTGGGTCTTTAAGCACAATAAGTACTTGGTTATGGTTAGGAAAAGATCAAGGTAAGGGCTACAATAATACAATACGAATATAGTGAAGTGACGAACATTACAAACACAAAAGTCTAATTTTCAGTAGGAAAAATGACAGAAATAGTAATCTCCCATGTTACATTCACAGACTTTTTTTTCCCCCTTGTTACGTTTAATATCACTAGACCGACTGGCATGGATGCTTCTTTTGACGCGCACGAAATTAGCACAACAGCAAGAGGCTGGCCCGCAATCAGAAGATGTTGCATACATAAACCTCCATTTTAATGCTCATTGCTTTTCTATTGAGTTCTGGCTGAACATGTATACTAATGTGTACATGCACAAGGGTAACTGGTGGTCCTGGGTGGGCCATTGGCACCTTCAAACTGTGACCTGAGCCATGTCAGACACCGAGTCTGCTCACAACACCGGATGGAGGTCTGGACTCAAGGCTACAACAAGGCTTTACAATGGGGTCTGCATTTTTTGGGAGTCTAGCAGCTTTTAAGGACTGCACAATAAATGCGCTCAAGTGGTCCTCCACTCCTGGAATTCCTTTCACACGCAGCAACAAGTTTTGTTTTCACCACCGTGGTTGTAAGATTACGAAACACTTTCAACTTAATCAGAAAAGTATGATTGGAATTGTAAATTGCGCGGCACTCGCTTTGGTGTTTTTTAGATTCAGTTCAACACTTCTATTATTGTTTTAACAACGTCCAGGCTGAATCTGAACCAGACACAGAGCTCATCATTTATACTGCAGAGATTGGAGGGAAAACATAGTGTCTGTGCTGGGTGATTAACTGTTGACACAAGAGAAATCAGGCTTTATTTATTGGATATATTTCTGACCGTGCTGTGGTCTTGCCAAGTCGCTGCAAAATATAATCAATCATCTCATAAAACCCTCATCTCCATTGATGTAACCATTCTTCAAGAAGGTGTTTGGCCTGGCTTGTCTGGCACTCATATTTCATTTGGCTTTGAACAATGTTATTCAAATTTATTAGAAAAAAAACAGGACTTCTAAAGCAAATAGTGCAAAGACGTGCAGTTTTGCCTCCAAAGTCAATGTTACGCCATTGGTTTTCTTTGAAAGTACTGCTTCTTGACATGGAGTAATTGAGGCACCATACACAGTAGCCTGAGATGGTTTTGTAATGCATTTAATTATCTGTATTCTTCGAGGCTTCTTGTCTGCAGAAGGACCTCAGAGGCATCTGCTGGGTGAATCAACTCTCGCCCCATGTATTCCTCTTTAGTGGAGGTAGAAATCATACTGTTTGCTCCGTGTTCCTTCCTGCTGAGTCCGATATGCTGACTAAGAAAGCAATCCCAGCACACTGTGATAACGACACGAAACCAACCAAAGACCCTCCGAGCAACAGTGAAATTCAGGCATGTGAAATCGGTTGAGTCTAACGGGGAAAGACAGAGGAGGAAAGGGGAGACTGTCAGTATTTTTGACGATATAAAGGTTGTAAGTAATACGTCATTGCGAACAAGGCAAAGAAAAGTGATTATTTTTATATCCCGGGATTCTTCTGGAATCTCAGTGACAGTTTGGACTCAATACAAACCTTTAATATAGTAAATGGAAAGATTTTCCATGCATAGACTGATGATAGACTGTGAGTCATACAAAGAGACACTTTCTCATAGAATCATCTTATGAACAATTAGCCTTAGCTGTCATAACATTAATAATCTTCTCCACGCCCCAGTATTAGACTACTCTGCTCTCACACCACTATTTCCCGACAAGAGCTCTTTATGAGAGGAGTCAAGAGGGTTTGGGATAGTCATTACCTTATAGTACCTTAGGGAATGAAGGATTCTGTTAGAAAAAAAAACAGTGTCATTACTTTTTATTAGAGAAAGACTACGTCCGTTAAGGAAGCCTCTTGTAACTTAAGCCGAACACCAGAATAAAATGTTGCCATTGTATGTTTCTGCAAACCACACACATATACAGTATATCTATATATATATATCTATATAATCTCACAGTAATTTGTCATTGAAGGATCCCCTTTTTTTTTTTTTTTTTCTTTTTTGCCTTTCTTCTATAGGGTTGAAATGGATGGCTCAGTCCAGGGTTTTGCCACCAGAGACTGGCATCCTGGTTACTGGAGGTTTTGGCTTCATTCATTGTGGTTTGGTTGAAATATCATTAAATACATTGTGACTCATTTTTTATCACATCTTTGCAGACTTTTTCTGTATTAAACCAGAAACAACGTTACCAGGGCTTTGTTACCAGGGTATTATGTTAATGCCTAAACCTAACTATAAAATTATTAAAGGTTCAATATGTAAAACTGACAGATGCTTAAGTGTTCATGTGAGCCCATTTGTTAGCTAACTCCATTTCTATGCCAATCATCCTTTCTCTTGCCTACATCCATGACAACAGCCTGTGAAATAAAAATACTACTGATATTTAATTGGACCACCTTTAGCTTTGATTATAGCATGCAGTTGCCATTGCATGATTTCTTTAAGCTTATGCAATGTCTCTCCATTTATTTTTGTAATTTTCTGACACATAACAAACAAAATATGTTTTATAGTCAACGGTGAGACACAAGTCATTTTTGATCCTTTAATGACATGATATTTGCCTATTTAAATGCTATTTTTACAGTTTACTGTTAAATTGCATCATCATTAATGTTTCTGTCCACAGTCACATGACCAGACCTGTGTTGATTCCCACCTCCTTTAATGCTTTTTCAACTCACTTTTGAAGTACGAGGGGAAATATTCTGCCATTTTGGTGCTGGCGGCGTGTACCACATGCAACAAGAGATGCAGTCCACTGAGCCATTTCACACAAATTAGATGCTTCTATATTATTTTTACAACAAACTGCAACTTTCTCAGCTCTAAAAATAATCTTTTAAATAGACAAATACCATATGTCTAGACAGGAGCACAATTCAAATAGAATTAAAATATGCTGTTCAGAATTTTTCCGATGTTGGTTCCCATGAGGCCCAGCAGAAGGGGCGTGATTTCAGCTTTCTATACAATGGCAACATTTTTTTTCTGCCAAACTGAGTGAAACACCAGTGAAGGCATACAATTCCAGAGGCTCTATGACATCTGATAACGGCTGCAGAGCTGAATTGATCCCGATCTTAAACTCCCCTAAACTGGGGAGATTGCAGAGATATTAGCCTTAGCCTCTCCTGGGTCGTGCACCAATAACCACAAAGATAGGAAGTAATTTCCATTGCACTTGGAGCTGATTGCATTGAGCTGGTCCAAGGGGGTCAGAATAAAGTGAAAAAGACATACAAGGCTGATTAATCAGCACCAGGCCTAAAAAACAAAACAGGTTCCATGTGGGACACAATCTGAATGCACTGGGTTTTTGTATGCATTAGAGCAACATTATTGAAGTTCAGGGTGAAAGATGCAGGATCATAATGCTTACACCACTGCCCCAAAATAACCTCCTCAGCTGAGAAAATATGACACAAACATACAAACAAACACTAAGGCACCGTACTGTCTGTGGAAGTAGCCATAAACCCTGAGGGGAAAACTGGAGTTTGTTGTTCTGGGAAGGCCAATACACCACTGTTTACTTCTCAATCCTGCGCAGTCGGTTTTGCAATGCCAGAGAAATGAGCCCGGTGCTTGTGTTTTTCCAAGATAGGGTACAATAGAAATGACATCCTCCCTCACTGGAGCGAAGAGCCAGGGAGGGAGCCAGTAAACTGCCAATGCCACTGTGCTGAGTGGTGTTATAAAGTCATAGAAATAAATTGAAGTCAAAGAGGACAGAGATGCTGTTGTCATCAGTTAGCTCCTTGTCCAGAGAGCTTTGTCATGATCGGAATCAGCTGTAAGTCCACAAAATTTATGAGTAGTCGGGATAGGAGGGTACAGGGAGGGATGAATCACCAGTCACGGTCTGATGGGCACTACCACATTAATACAATCAACTTCACTGTGGTTAGAAATGATGACATCGAGAGAATTGGTTCAGTTCACTCGTCATGTTTCTTTCTTTAAGGATTCTTAATGCAAGGGGAGGTTTTGGTTAGAGACTGACTACTGCCTGTCATAAATCTGTTTCTCATGGGCTGTATAATCCCCAACATGCCATGTCTACCACCCCCACAAATACTTTGCTCCTGTTTAAAAATCATCCCGGCGCATTTAATTGTTTCTGTGTGCTCTTAAAGGAGTCAAGCTTTAATGATCCCTCCACTCATTTTATTTTTTCAGAAATGCCTGCGGAAATAAATTGCCTTATTGAAAACACACTTGAGCTGAAGACTTTTGGGTGACCACCAGTTTAATGCATGTGTAAGTGTGTGTATGGGCAGTTTTCCCACTTACTTTAATTAGTTACAGTTTACTACTTTCTCATTAAGCTTATCAGTAACTACTTTAATATACTTCATCAAAGTATTGTAGCTTAATACTTCTGATTACTTCTTGATTACTGTATTAACAAGTGTTTTAAAGTGGACAATAAAGCCAAAAGCTCCTAAAAAGCCCCATAACAGTACTCAACAATGATCAGTGTTAACGGTTTATTGAAAACTACAGTAAAATGATTCCTTTTCTGATTTCAAAGGGAATATTTGGATTTTCCAATAGTGAAAAATACAGTTTGACATATTCAGACACCATATGGCAACTCAGGATGCTTCATCTACTTTTCTGGGAACACACAATGGCAAAACATCTCAATAGAATTCCCACTATATTAACAAACCATGATAAAAACATTCCTGGGAACATTCCTGACCATTTTTTTCACTTCATTTTTTGTATTATTTTCAAGGGGTAAACCAGATGTTTTAAAGTGAATATGTTTAATGAGACGCAACTTCGTTTTATGGATCGGAAAATTATGAAAAAGACAAAATAAATAAATCCATGCTGGCAGAGAAAGTAAAGTAAACACAATGTAACCTACCGTTCACTTTAGGGTCAATCAATGTATCTTAGTTCAATAATCATAGTATTGCATATATCAAAACTATGCTTCTTGTTAAGAATCTTTTGAAATGCTTGATGTGCAGATACATTTAACCTGTTCAGCCCTGGGCCATTTGTTTCTAGTCAGAAACATTTCAATATAACACAAATCAATGGATTAGCCAACAACAGAAGCTTTCATATAAAACCAAGTTATGACATGTAAACAGCAAAAGTAAGACAAAATTCATATCAAAATTCATCGTTTCATAATGCAACCTTTACTTTTGCTCTTCTTTGGCTTGTTCAGTGAGTTTTACACTCAAAAACTTCTAGCTTTGAGGCAGAAAAGCTAACTACTATGCCACCATGTTGCCCTATAACATTTTCTAGATCCACCACTGAGACAGATGTGCATTGTTATTACTCAACAGCATATTTATGCATATGTATTTAATATATTTAATATTAACCATATATGCCTTCTCAGCATGTAGGTTTTTAATTTATGTGCACATGTACATTATGTGTGCATTCCTTACTCAGTACTGTATATCCAGTTTAGTTTGCTCACACACCATCTGGAGATGACGAGTCCCTGATAGGAACTCCTGAATGCCACAGTCTTAAAGAGACATTTTTTAGAGATGATGGGAAACAGCAATTACAGTCTTATGAAGCCATTTTTTTGCTCCACCCTGGGACAGAGTTCTGGGTTGGGCTTTACAGACACGGGTCACTGTTTCTGGATAGCGACCAGATGACAGTGAGCGCTGAATTGAGTCCATTCATCATTTTAAATGAAATAAAGAAAATTGACTAAAAGTGGAGACGTCAAGCAGCAAAAATGGGAACTTGTCGTAACACTTAAACACCCTGTAGGCGTTTTTTTAACTGTCAGCTGTTATTTTGGTACATTTCAAACAATGTTTCAGCAAGTTTGTTGTTTATATCAATGAGATTATACAAGGAACAGGGTAAATTATCACTTTAAATGTTATCATATACCAAACTAAGAGGCAGAGATGGTTTAGTCAGGTGTTTTGCCATCTAGGGAGAAAAGTTCCATAGCATTCAAAATATTACATTTAGGTTGTTCCACACAGACTGATACATGCATTTGTGGGAGGGATACTTCCCTTAAGTTCTGTGTAAGCCAATAGTAGAATTTCTGAATTATTTCTTACCATTTCTAACAGTAGAAGAAACTGATTAATGAAAATTTAAAGGGGTTAGATTTAGCATTGATATTCCAAACTCACTACAGTTGAGGGAAGTCAGGTATCACAACATACTTATGGCTGTCAAAACCACCAACAAATGCTGTGCTGTCACTCACTGAATAAAGTATAAAGCTCATTGTTTACTCATATCGATTATTTTTTGGTATTATGGTTTCATCAAGTTTTCTTCTGATGAAAAACTCATAGCTGGTTATTTTGACAGTCGGTCAAAATAGCACTGTCCTATCTTTGTGTCTTGTGTCGGCTGATAGTTTACATTATAGCTCTGTTAGCTTAGCCCTGTTTTTAAACTGAAAACAGCCACAGTTTGTCTTGTCAGTAGCTGCACTAAAGATCTGTTTGGATCTAATAGTCCAATCAAGGTCAGAACTGTCACAGTTTAGTCTGAAACTAGATACTAACATCACATAATAACTTCACAAGCCTCATATCTGTGTAGAAGAAATGCTGTTGATTTCAGATTTTATCACTTTGTCACTTTCTTTGACTCTAAAAGTTGTTCCTTTGTGGTTCTTTTCACATTGCGAATTTTTTTTACACTGGTCAACGGTCATGGTGTTCGGTTTCCTCAGCATGAGAGACCGACAGAGTGACTCGCATAAATCAGTCAGCCTGTGAATCCAGTATATTTAGCGCATATCTCTATAATCCAATACAGTGGCATCTTTAGAATAACTTCAAGACTTTTTAATCTCAACACTAATCATAATTTCCTTGCATTTTTTAAAACAATTAAATTAAAACTACTACATATAACAGATGCTTTAATAATTAGCACATTTATCATGTTTATCTTGAATATTAATAACTTATCTCTTATCTTGTATATAGTGTACTAATGCAGGAGGAAAGCATGAGATTCAAAGTAAAGTTCTCCTAGTGCATTATTTACTGAAACACTACAGATAATGATCAAATGTCCTGACATACCTAATTCTACTTTCTCAAGTATCAACATTGACATCTCTGTTGTATAGGCTCAGACTTGCCTTGTAAATGGAGATATTGGGTTTCTGTGTTATACATGTCTGACACACAGTTTACACTATGTCAGATGTGCACAGACAGTTTAATTGCTTGTGTGTGTGTGTGGAAGAATTGACCTTGCTTATGTCAACCTCTCCGAGTTGTCAGTTTCATTGACCTCAAGGTAATTACTGAGCGGCAGGGTGTGTAAACTCACGATGTTACATGTGTTGGATTTACATGCCTCTTTGTGCCCACACATATAATTGAGATACTAAAGCTAATACTAACATTTTGCAGTATAATCATAAGCACGACTAATATTTGGTTAATGTTTCTGCAAGATACAGCAAACATAAGATGATGATTAAACAAGGAAATGCATTCGGCCTCCAGAACCTTGGGGCTTGCTGTGGTTGTTTAGAATTGTTTGTTGACAGCCCTGTTTCCTATCCTCTGCACCTCCTGTTGTCCTGAGCACATATGGTTGGCTCACTTCTCTTCATGGCTGGCCTCAACTGAGAGAGTGAGGCTTACATGCCTCAGTGGTAGTGAGTGACCTGTAATGTAGTGTACTGTGCTACTGTCCCTCTCTGGAAATGTGTCATCTGTTTATAGTATTTATTTGTCGTTATCTTCCTTTAACCCATCTTATATTTGTATACTGATTTGACTTGGCACATTGCACTTTGGTTGTTGTTTGTTGACTGATGGCTGCAGTAAGCTGCAAATGAATTGCACGTATGGGATAAATAAAGTTTCTATCTATCTATCTATTGTATCTATAGTATCTATCTATCTACAGTATCTATCTATCTATCTATCTATCTATCTATCTATCTACAGTATCTATAGTATCAATCGATAGTATCTATAGTATATATCTATCTATCTATCTACAGTATCTATCTATCTATCTATCTATCTATCTATCTATCTACAGTATCTATCTATCTAT
>JAPQRQ010000012.1:15847774-15883804 GCA_037367365.1 Apogon talboti
GGGGGGGTGTGCGTGCGTGCGCAATGAGAGTTTTTTTGTTGGGGGGGGGGTGAGGGAAAAGGAACGAGCAGGAGGAAAAGGTCAGATGTTTAGAGAAGAAAGGGAGAGAAGAGAAGAAGGAAAGGTGAGATGGGAGGAGGGAGGAGAGGAAGGGCTAATGTCGGAGCGTGTTGAGACAGCGGATGTGGACAGATCTCATTGTGCTATTGGTGGAATTAAGTTTACAATCGCATCTCCCCCCCCTCCTTTAATCACATCCGCAATGCATTGAGGTGTTTGTTTTTTTGTTTTTTTTTGTGGGTTGTTCCCCTTGTGTTGCAACATGCCCCTCACACAAGCCTGTGTAATCTTCTAGTCACCATCTTAATCATTAATTAGTCAGCATTATAGTTCCAAAATCGTTTATTTATATTTACATTATACATTCTAAATACCAAGCCCTTTTCTTGTTGCAAAAGAAGATATTATCCAATCAACATCAACTCAATCCCCCTGCAAAAAGATACCCTATGCAAGGTATCTAATGTTTTTTGGGTTTTTTTTAAATGGGAATCCAATATTTAATATCCTAGAATCTGGTTTAAATAAAATGATATGGCCTGAGTGGATGTTAACACTCCTCCAAGTTCTTGGCATCATTCATATTCCAGTGATTTGATGAGTGCTGACAGATGGAGGCTCCTTCATTCATTCAAACACTGCCCTCTTGAGGGAGACTCAACAAGTCCAGTCATGACAGGGAAAAGAAAAAAAAAAAAGATAGGATTAGGGTTCATTAAGAAGTATCTGCTCTTTTCTTCTACTGTCCAGCTCCTTTTAGTGCGTACAGTCATGCCAAGTGAAGAGACCAGAGATAAAAGGGAGCATATATACGCTGGTATTGCCGCTGGGAGACATTCTTGTACCCATTCATTTGAGGCACACAGATGCTCCCTTGGAGGCCGAACGCTCTGTCCTCTTTTATCCAAGTCTCAAATCAGGGTTTACAGAGCTCTGGCCAAGTGGTCGTTCATCACGGCTCACAACGACAGATATAATTGTAAATAGCAGCAAATTAAAATAATCACATTGTGAGCTGAGCGTTACATAAGATCATTCAGTCAAGAACGTTATTTTCTTGACCTTTCTTGTGATTAATCCTTCCGCATTGGATCAAATAAATCAAATATGATTGGAAAATTATTTCTATTTGTGTGCAGATTCAAAAATAGCCGTTTGTCAGTCTGTATTATACAGTATTTTACATTTTTATTACAGCAAACTATTCAGGAAGATGACAATCCCACTGGAGCTAAAGGTCATAATTCATGCTGTTGTCTTTTTTTATGGTTATTTTCAATCTTTCATGTGTAGTCACTGTAGAAAAACAGCATGAGAAGACAACAGAGGCAGGGAAAAAAGAAAACTATTTCTAAAACTCTTCAAAAGACACTTAAGCTACAGTATCTCCAGGCCATAGACAGGTCCCTGCATGTTACTGTAGCAGTAGATGCATCCAAATAAGTCCACTAATTAATCTGAAATGTATCAAACTATTAATTTGGAGGCGCAGAAGGAAGAGTTCAACACAACATAAACAGTTTATTATTTGCAACTCATGCCTCTTGGAATGTATTTCAGGGCTGGAATGCCGTTCTAACCCATAATTCCTTAAGTGGCGCCCTTCTTTATGCTCCAGTAACGAGTCTAATACACAAAATAAACTTTACACAAAAAGCATTCAGTTGTAAACCAAATATTGTTTGTAAAGATACAATATTTTCTGCAAATTTAGGATTTTTTTTTAACATAGTCTTTGTGTCACATTTTAATAGTTATGACAGTTAAGAACTCCCTCTGCTCTTTTGAAACTATTGAAACTACTAGTGCATATAACTAGTGGTCTCATTTTCCTTCTAATTCTAAATATAAACATATTTTTCAAAAACTAAAAGTACAGATTTATACATTTTTACTTGCTAGTAGTTGGTAACAAAAATACAGTATATTTGTAACTATATAAACCTGTCCACATGCTGAGAGACTGACGTGCTAGTTCACAGCTGTCTGAAAAACAATTGTTTGTGATCTGAAGTATTGATGAGGCTGTTGGAACGAGTAGAACTGCTGAAGCTGCATAAGACACGAGTCTTGAAAGTGACTCGAATAGACAGCTATGTCCTCCTATTGTGTGTAACCCTTCAGCTCTGAGGATGTGCCAGATTTTTATTTTTTTCTTTTAGTGAAGGATGGATGGTCCCGCTGTCTGCACAAAGCCAGCTCTGATTATAGCCTTCTCACCCACATCTCGACGGTTGTCAGTCATAGTCTCAATTTAGACCTCTTTGGGTTTCTTTATAGAGCCTTTGGGCCTCAGCGCTGTGTTTTTTTTTATCATGATAACAGTAGAATGAGGCCTAAATAACAATCAGATGCTCACCAGATTGCAAGACGACCTAAGGCAGCGAGAGGACGGCGGAGTGTAATTTTTTATGGAAATGGCAACAAAAAAAGTACTTTTCGGTCCATAAACAAGAAATTTCTCTCCTCGTGGCCAGACCTGGGGAGTGTGAGGTCATTGCGCAAGTTTGTTAACTACTTGATCACACAGGTTACGAGAGAAAAACCCCTCCTTTAGAGAAAATAAAAAGATATTGTTGCGCTGTTGTGTGTCCAAATTCTCCAGTGTTTAACTCCGTCTTCAGGAGGGTGAATTATTCATAATGTGTCAGCTGTAATTATGCAAAACAGGCTCCTTGTTCAGCTTTCTGTCCCTGGAAACATAAAACAGTCAGGGTTTTCTAAATGTGAGTGAGAGTAATCGTGTAAAGGTTTCAGTTTTGCCTGAAACAAATGGAAATGTGCTTCATGAAGCTGACTGTTGGCCTGTCATATCGGGTTTATTATAACGCTAAATGCTTCAGGGTCACATTAGAAATCAATCTTGGCGAATGTTATATTTGATTGTGAACGTTGTAATAAATGCACCTTATGATATTTTGTCATCACACATCTAAACCTGACTTCTGCATTATTGCTGACAAAGATATATCGAAGTACATAATGTTCTTGTCCGCGCCGAGCAGCGACGTGCTAGCTCACAGCCGTCTGAATGCAATAGTTCATGTTGACAAGTATTGATGAGGCTGTTATTACGTTTACAAATACTGAAGTTGAGCAGGATTCTCAATACACAAGCCAGGAGCTTTTAAAGTCACTCCAATAGACAGACAGTTGTGAGTTGAACCCATACCAGACACTCTGTGTGGCGTTAGCGTGTTCTTCCAAAGTTTGCAAGACTCTATTGCATGTCTCCTCATTTTGTCAGTGGTCAGATTCCATTGGGTTAATGACCCAGAGGTGGTGTCCAAGCACCTCTGAAGACCAAGACTAGGGGAAAGTCATGTGATTCCACCAAAGTAACTAATGATCATTTTCCTGCCCTGTAATAATGGATTAAATTCATTCATTTTCTCAGAGCAGAATTATATTTTTCAGGATATCAGTTCCTTAAATGTGTTATAAGTTTAAGAAACCATAGAGAATTCGAAAAATATGATAGCAAGCTATGGGAAATTGGGTTGTTGGACGGCACACAAGCGCACAGATCAATGCAAAAGAATTTTACTGAGTACAAAAACAATTAGTTGTTCAAGCTTGTTCCATGAACAATATAAGATGAATCAAAAACTACATGTGCCTCTCATTATAAGATCCAGATATGATTACAGTCTACCAGACTCTTTATAAAATGTAATAGAGGCAAAGCCACATATTTTCATGCCCTCTGGATTTGGTCAAAGATAACTGAATTTGGGAACAGTGTAATGAGGACTGATGAGGCTATTTGTTCGAATGTACAAAACGAACGCGTTCATTCCCGAACTGGAGGATACGGAAAAATTATCTATTCTACAAATGAGGATGAGTGATAAATATCCTGATGTCTGACTGCGGTTTGAGAAAGATGTTTTATAAGTTTAAAAGGCTGTTATACAATACTTGAAAACATAATCCTCACAAATCAGTCCGTGAATGTATCATTTATGACAGGTCAAAGCAGAGCTGCGCATATACAGTTACAAAATAGTCTATTATGTAATGGACTATACATCAATTACCGCACAGAGGATATATACACTAAAACAGGACAGCGGTCAATACTGAATTGTCAAAAGCAGTGTTGCTGCAGTTACATGATCAGAAACAAATGCACTCTTGTGCTTACATTGTTAGTCTTTATGTCTGCCATCACAGCCCGCACATGTGTAAATAATCTCAAATCGGCACAGACTGGAGCGCTGCGGCGTTGATCAACTGCTGTGCGTTGACCCTGGACACATTTAAAAGTGTTTCATTATTGACAGTGGCTCTGCTCTGTATCACTTTGTTTATTCCACTGTATAAAATTCCACAGCTACTTCTCCGTACTTTCCACTGGCTGGGCCGATTGTCATACGCATAATTCTCTCCAAACTGCATCCATGAATTGTCATAATGGAAATCATTTATCACTGTTCAGATGTTGGGGAAATAAATCAACTAAAGGGAAGGTGGACACCAAATATGGTAGGTATGGACTGAACTAAGATGTGAGTGTTTTATGTATTGTCACTGGAGCAAGAGGTCACTGGGAGGTGATTGTTTCAGCGTAGCTTCGGCGGAGACATGATAAGCCGTAAAGTCTAAAGAGGGATTCTTCCACCACTCTGCTCTTTTATGTGGTTTCCACACAGGAAAACAGGAGATTTAACCCTGGCTGTTATAAATCAGACTCCAACCATTCTCATTGTTTGTCTTAAAGCTTTTCAGAGAATCTTCAAAATAGAAAAGTACGCCCGTTGACACAGCCTCGCGGCCAAGTAGTAGGAACTGTGGGAACTGCGGCGGTGGCCAGCCTGGAGAGCCTGGCTGGACCTCAGAGACCACACCAGGCTGTCTGCTAACCGCCGTGAGGCTCTCAGCGCACCGCTCACCAGCAGCTCACAGCCCGCTCAGCAGCCACAGGTGCTATTCTTAGCTGGAAGAGAAATTATCCAGCAAATTATTCACACTACAAAGTAAAGGGCTCGCTTTTTTTCTGCGTTACACACACACACACACACACACACACACACACACAGGGTGCCAACTTTATCTGCACTTTCACAATGTTTGTAGTCGAGGTCAATTCAGCTGTTATCACTACAGGATGTTTTGGGATGTATGAGTTAGTCCGTACGACCATTAAAACAAAGCAACAAAACGGCAACTGTTAAAACCTGTCCAAGCTAAATGCAGATGTCAGTCACAATCCTGTGTGCTTCTCTACACGCTATAAAAAGATCTAAATAGAACCAGTGTTGCAGGCATGGAAACAGAAGGGATAATTAACACTGTAGTTTACCAAAGGAGTGTTATCTACTGTACTTTACGGTGCTTAAATAAAGAACCTATTTTAAGTTCGATATAGGAGTCAAATGTAGGCCAACTTCCTGTGACCTAAAAACACACATCATACAGTTCCTCCCTACAGTACGCAAACAGTCCTCCTCATATTCCTGTCTGTATTTTTTAATTCTGACAGTTATTTTTTTAGACAAGTAGTAACATTTCAACCTGTCTAAATGCAGCAAAAGAGATTATAATGTTTAATTGCTTAATAAAACAACATGTGATGCTTCAAAAGGCACATTAGATCTATTCATGAGGTTCACTTTGATTTTCCAAATCGTGTTTGACAAGTGTTTTTTGCAGGTTGTAACCGAAGCTCAGTTTATGAAAATATCAGAAGGATGTGGTGATAGAGGTGAATGAAAAACCCGGCGCCGCTTCAGTGCAAGGGCTGGATGTTCTTTCTGAATGTCAAAATGTCCCAGAATACTTTGCAAGGTGCGCTAATTAAGCATGAAAACACAAACAGGCTCAGTTGCTGCATCTGCAGGAACTGAAGCCAGTTCTCTGTAGACGGAGATGGTTCCTTTCAGAGCATGGAGAATCACTCCCAACTCTGCTTTTTACAAGATTAATAAAACAAGATAATAAGCATGTGTGGATTATCCACAGCTTTTGTATGTAATCCAATAAATGCTAATTATTAGCAGAGGTATTAAAAGTGGTCATGCTTTGACTTGTCATGGAAAGGTGCTGCAGCTAGCTGTCAATTCCAAGCCCACCCACTGTGCAGCTTCTTGAGAAAATCCAGCTTTTTTTTTTCTTTTGCTTTTTTTTTCACTCATACGGTAATTTCCTGCACCTTTTCTCCACAACTCAAACAGCATGTCTTACCAAAAAGGGTGGACGCATTATGCAAACAGTGATTTTAAGCTGTATAGTTCAACATAAGGTGGATCCTTATCAACATGAGAGCACAAAGTGTGATGCAAAGATACATATGATACAGTATATATACATTTTAGCATTTTTGAGACGCCTGTATGATTTTGGTTGGTTGGTTTATTGTTTGTTTCGAGCAGAAGAAAAGAAAATCTTTTTTACATACAAGGAACCAATAGCACACTGTTCAGAGCACACAAGTTGATAAAAAAAAGTGATCAATACATTATGGAAATTTCCATGCACATTAATAATAACAAATTAAGTATTGCTTGTCACTTTTTGAGTGGTGAGAAAACATTAATCTAGAAATCTTAGAATAAAAGGCTCCACGTTACACAGTACCAGTGAGTAGCTTTGATAATAAATGCATTGTGAATATGAACCAGTTAACCTCCTCAGACCCAGGAGCCCCACAGGTTTTTGAGTTATGGCTATTTTTAATTAAATAATTGCTTATATTGGAAACATCATGACGCAGCAGTTTTTTCAGATGCATTCTTAAAAAATTTTTATGGAATGTCATTTGCGGTGGACAGTTGTTTCTTTTTTCTTTTTTTTTTTTAATAAAGCTGTGAATTTCTTGTCCTCATACGTGGACAGTGGGTCCTAGGAGGTTATGGTCAAATTCAAATTCAGTTCAAAACTTAGAAAACTCCTCTTTCAAATGGTCACTGACTCATTCCATGACGATGCTTGAGAACTGAAGGAATGCGTCATGAAATCGGTTCATTCATTGAAAAACCCTGTACACTGTTGCCTATAATGATGGAATCATTTTGTTTTCAGACACATTCCTCTTTTTAGTCCTATTTATGCACATCAGTAATAACCTTTGACCAGAGTCCCCTATCCAGAATAACCTTCTAAGACCCTGGAGACCCACAGGTTTTTGAGTTTTGGCTTTTTTTAATTAAATAATCGCTTATATTGGAAACATCATGATGCAACAGTTTTTTCAGATGCATTCTTAAAAATTTTTATGGAATGTCATTTGCGGTGGACAGTTGTTTCTTTTTTCTTTTTTCTTGTATAAAGCTGTGAATTTCTTGTCCTCATACGTGGACAGTGGGTCCTAGGAGGTTAAATATGGGCCTGGTACAGGCCATCTGGAGTGGATTACATTAATTCTATATGTATCACTCAAATACTCTTCCTCAAAAAACTCCTTACACAGCCCACTTATTCCAAGTTTTTAGTCTTACATCCTCACACTTATGATCAGTCGAGCTTTTAGAGTAAATGTTTGGAAAATACTTCAGTTGATAAATGTGCTTTTTGCTATTGCAGGACCGCTGTAAGAGCTGAGCTTAGACCTGCTCCTTCAGGTGACACGGTGGATTGATAATGTGCAGCTCTTTACTGTTAGTGTGGCGGTAAAATCTGTTTTAAAGATGGAAACACGGCCTGCATTCCAACAATGTCGCCCTACTGCTTTTCACAACAATTAAATGTCACTCGACAGGCGATCTTTATGAGGACCCTTTTGTTTATGATTAAGTTAAGAGCATTGTTCCTCCCGCAGGAATCAAGCCGTTCCTTTTAAGTGTTTTCATCATTATTGCACCATTTTTCTGTCTCTTCTCATTTGTCAGTACTTCCAAACAGCGGTGAATAATCATGGAGGGGGAAGGAAACAGCACAGAGAATTAAATACACTGTGTCTGTCACTGTTTTAGAAGTCAAAGACGTTGCCTGAGAACACTTGTTGACTGTTTTAAGGGCTGTCGTGGCAGCTTCAGCGTACGTATCTGGAGCACTAAACCAAAAGGACGGCGAGATCCGCACAGCAAGTGCAGTAAAATGACGAGGATAAAACGAGCAACACCACAGGCACAGTCATTTGGAAGAGGATCTGAGGAGTGTTCAGCTCCAAAGCCCATTCTCTTTCTCCCTTACTCTCAGTATTTCCTAATAATTAGCGCTGCGCCACAGATGTGCATTTCTCTCTTTTCACCCTCCTGCCTTTCCACCCTATCCATCGTCCGCATTTGTGATGTGAATTGGATATTAGGATGAGAATTTAACCCATAAGGACCCAGTGCTACTTTTGTTTCCCTCTATTTAACCTTTCTTAACTGATTCGTCACCATTTATTACAATGTTATCCTCTGTATTTTGCATTTTTAAGCATAAATCATGATTTTCCTGTTTTATTCACTAATTATCTATGCTCATAAAAGCTCGAAGGAAATTCAAAGGTTTTTTTTTTTATCAAAAACAGACAAAACTGAAGAAAAAGTTACTTTTTCAGCAAATATATCATTAACCCTTTCATACATGAATTATGAAGAAAAGTATCTAGATGTTTTTAGATTGATTTTATTACTCAAAATTAGGCTAAAGTTGAAATATATTTAGAATTCTTAAAAAATGTGGTTTTATTAAGAAGATATTTAACCGCCTGAGAGCCAGGAAAGTACAAGTTTTGGCTTTTTTTAATTAAATAATTGCCTATATTGGAAACATCATGATGAATCAGTTGATTTCAGAAGCATTTTTAACATTTTTATGGAGTGTCCTTTGCAGTGGACAGAAAACCCATAGTTGGGTCTTTGGAGGTTAACTTTATGAGATCACAGAGCAGTCAAAATTCTAAAACTAGATGCTACTTTTTTTTTTTCATTGTATTGCTTGGGGTTTATAGAGACTGCCCCCATGTGGTTTGGAGAATATTGCCTTTATAACCATGTGGATGTCATGCATGAAAGGGTTAACTGAAGATAAAACAAATGTCTCTATCCTCTGTCATTTATCAAACTCCATGGCTTTACTGGTGAAAGACGACAGTGTTTCCACGGTAACTACGGAGCCTCTGAACGTCCAAATGGGTCATATCTGATGACCATGAAAAGACGACAAACTGTATTTTACGCCAATTATTTCAACATCAATCAACAGGTATATAATATTTTAGATCAGTAGATGCTTTTTGTCAACCGTGGATGTTTGGGTCTTTATGGGTTAATGAGAGCATCATGTGCTTTCTATTTGATAAAGCCATTAAAAAAAAAAAAAAAGAGGACGAAGATGAAAGCAGAGCCATACGGGGAAAGCTGTTGGGAATTACAGGCAAGGGTATTTAGGGAGTGTAATCATATTTTAAGTAGTCTGATGAACCAGAGCATATGGGAAAAAGAAAAATGCAAGTGACTTTTGGAGCTCTGAAAATACACACACTGGTCTTTTGACTTCATAAAACCGGAGGGAAACGGGGTAAATGAGTCAACTAGCAATAAAATTTTCAAAGGCAACTGATAACTTTATGCGCAGAGATCTGGGCTGGAATAAAATCTGCTCCTGGGCTAATTTATCAAGGGCCGAACGTGCATCCTGTTTCTCACCAGTGAATCATTTCCCCCCATAAACAAGAATCAAACATAAGCTTCCACACCTACTATTCAAAGCTGACGAACTGGCTCTGAGATCATATGAGAAGGCATCTCACTTTAATTACCTCCTATTTGAGTTCTACTAACATCTTACATACAGATTAAAACAAAGCCTTCTTCAGTTTAAACATATCTCTCCAGACTTTATAAAGTGTCGGTGGAACAGGCCATGTGACGGCCAACACACTCCTCTCACAGGAACTCGTCTGCTTTGATTCCTGCCTTAGCTATAAATATTTCCCCCAAGATTCCCCGCAACAAAAAAAAAAACCGCATAGTTGAAATAAATGACACTTCATTACACTGAGAGATCGGAGTGGTTATTGATGAGATTTTCGGAAACGACCATCCTGGATTTTCTCAAAAAGTTACCACTAAGGGACCGATACAATGCTTCGGCACATAATCCCTCCATTTTACTCAAGTGACTTCCTGACCCCAGATTCTACTTCCTAAATCCTGCACCTGCAATAACTCTCCATCAGCGATAATGATATGAATGGATGAAGATTAGAAATAAACAAGTCTAATAGTATAGACCTGGTCAGTTTGTGTGGATAAAAAAAACCCTGTATCTGAAATATAATGTGGACTGAAATTCTTAACTTGCCATAGTTTGAATTCAGTGAGAATAAGGAGGAGGTCCCTGGTTTACCGGGGCCCCTAAGGGACCACGCAGCTGGTCTGCGATAATTGCTGTGCAAAGGACCGTGGAGAGAATAGACCGTGTAGAAGGTATGGAGACTAATTCCAATTGGTTTGAGCCTTCTCAGTAACCCTGTTGGACGTCGTGCTGTTCGACCCGGTCCATCCCAGGTGTGTCGGCCCGGTCTTGTGAAACATAAAATAACATTTGCATCAACACTTGGAGACTTGGACTTGGAAAGCGTTCTCATACACTTTCTGTCATCCGATTCCCACTCTTGATGTCATTCCCCCCCCCCGGCTTTATTTTCTTTTTTCTCTCCTTGTTGCTCTATTTTTGTCATAGGTCGTGGTCGCTCGTCTTGGTTTAAAATGGGGAGTTTAAACAGAGGTTTGGCGCCACCTAGTGGAAGCTGCAGCAGTTACAGCCAAACACACAACTACATTTTGTTATACTGAAGTGTCTTTTACTGTAGCAGTAGAGGAGCTACTGTATGTACAGGCTTTTCTGGTTTGTCTACTATACTACTAACTACTATAACTAAATGAAGGGGAACAAAACAGTAACAGGGACGACAAAGTCTATGCTCAAGTCATTATTTTAATTTTTCTGAACCAGATGAACCACAGAGCATCCTTTTTTTTTTAGGCTTATCCCATTTACTACCAAAGCAGTTACAGAATTTAAAAATATAAAAAAAAAAATATGGGAAAGTATACTGACCAACAGCAAAATGGACAAGAGTAGTGATCTGAGTAACATTGACAGGGGATCAATTGTGATGGTCAAACCACTGGGTCAGAGCATCTCCAGATCTTATTGTTTAGTCCCAATGTGAAGTGGTTAAAATACCAAAAGTATTGAAAGAATGACCAAATCTGAATAAATCAAGTATCTATGGGAGCAGACTGTTTTTACCACCTGTAATATTGTATAGCCCGGCCAATTTTCTAATTCTGAACTGAAAGAGTGAATGCTACTAACAAAATCAACTCTGAAGTACCAACCTCTTTGAACTCTGCACAGTGTACTGTAACATATCTTAATCTGCCTTGTTGATCAATGGATCCAATATTCAGTATAATTTTTTTTTACATATACTTATAAACTTTATTAAATGATAAATGCAATTTGGCTCCGATATGCCCCACCTACATTACTATTTATTCAGTTACATGTCACAATCAATAACCCATTAACACTAAAATAAGTTTTGTTTATTTACTCCTTTGAGTTCACTGTGAAGATGACAAGATCAGTATGTTAAATAATTATACTTTATCTGATTTTACTGTCTTTTTAATGTTTTTCCGTGAAAGTAGAAGTGGAGCGAGATGGGAAATGCAGTAAATGGGAATCAGCAGTTAACCCTGGGGTTGACTGTCCATTGTTCAGGACATTTGTACCCATGTGGTATTTAGTTGAAGCAGCAATATTATTTTTACTGTTTACTGATCATGTGTCTCTTTCAGTACCAATAACTGGTAGCTGCCCCTTGAATACTAGAAATAGTTGGTTTATTAAAATAGTGAAACAATATATAGTTTGAGCAGAATTATTGTATAGAACAGGGTACACCATGAGGGAGTCACAGTAGTAAATAATAAGCCAGTCATAATGATGTTAATACCTCAGCCATTTATTCTTAAACATAAGAAAGAAGGGACTTCTCCAAGGTAAGAAAATAACATTGCAATTTAAAATCAAGTGCACTTCAACAATGTCTCCGTCTGTAAGGGAGCAGTCCCTTCCTACTGCGTGAAGTGAAATACACAAAAATCAAAAACATATCTGAAGAATCACTCTTTACTGTAAGGCTTTGGGTGGGGTGCTGTGTCGTTACTGTTGTAATGCGTTCTGAGATGTCAGTGTAGGTGACAAAGACAGTACACACGGACCTATCAAGTCTACGACCTGTTGAACGTCACCACAATGTTCTCTGACATTTGTACACGAACGAAAACACAAACATGGAACAAGTTAAGACAATGACCGTGTAACAGACTCCAGGAGGAGTCAGGCAGTGGGCTCGGTTGTGCTAAAAGTCCTCCTTTAGCCTTTTGTCGGAATGGGAGCAAGAAGAAAATGAGAGCTGTGGCGTTGGGGCTGTGCCTATGCCAAACAGTATTTGCAAATTACATCTTGTCTTAGTTCGAACACTCAAGTACCAGATGGATGGAGTTTATTGCATCATAGACAATTCAGATAAGTTCAGCCAGATGAGTTTCCATGATGCAAGACATCACTTGTCAGAAACAGAGGGTTTGAGTGTCTTATGTTTTTGCCTACTTAAGAGCAGATGGCTGGATTATGCCACATGGGACTGAGCATTAGAATGGAAATAACAGGAAGTCATTTGTAAGTCAATTTAATGTACTTTTCCCCGTTAAGAAACAAATGGTACCTGGCTTTATTTGCATTACTGAGCAATCCGCCTCCAATCTGGTAATGTGTTCAGTTTTGAGCACTATAAATCACTTTCAATTACTGCCTGGCTGGCCCAGCTCTGACTACTATTATTGGTGACTCATCCTAACACAATACGGATAATGACACAGTTAGCTAAATGATTAAGACAGAGAAGTAGGTCACAATCGCTCTTTCATTGGACACATCAGAGTTTCCTTCTGTAGAAAAAAAAATAACCTTCTTTAGACTAGAATAAAATAATTAACCTAGAATCAACTTGTAACAGGATACATCTAAAGAAAAGTCAACAAAATATCGCTTTAAAGGAGTAAACAAACAGGAAATCATGTTTCATTTGCAAGTCAACACTCAAAACTCCAATATCAAATGACACTATCTATATAATAGCCCAGTTATGAGAGTAAAATTCAGCAATTCAGAATTGCCTTGGTGTGTGTTACATACTCAGTATATATAAGAATGTACATCAATGGCATTTCACATTTGACATTCGCAATAATACATTATATACTGTACCTTGAGTATAACCCACACAATGATGCTGCTACAATGTGAAAACAAGATGTAGCAATATTGATTACAGTGTTTCCTATTTGGAAGGCAAGAGACAAAAAACCCTACAATGTCTTAATGAGGCTTTTGAGTTTTGATCTACAATATCACAAATAATTAGCAGTTAAAACACAACTTGTGCAAATTAGTCATTGAACAGCAGGTGGCAGTGTTTATCTGTTACTCAATGCATGACAGTGTTAAAACAGCTGTACAGCCATTATAGAAGTTTCTTTTCATACATACTGGTTTGATGCACCGTTGCTTTTACACAAAAGAGGTTGTGTTAGGTATTCAAACGAGTGTAATCCTCATTTCAGTCACCATATCACACTCGGCCTGACACGGCATTCCAGTGTTTACGAACACAAAGCCTGTGTTTCAGTGTTCAACTAATGTGCAACATCAGTGAGAGAATAGTGGCTGTACTACAAAACACTACAAAAAATGCAGAATAGAAAAATTCTAGCATGGCTATTTTGTCTAACACTTTATGTTTACTAGGCTCTCTATTGACAGAGGTAGTTGCACCTCCTGGAGCCTCAAAAAACTTGATGACTTAATCAATAAGCATGTTGGTACAGGCAGTTGATGCTTTAAAGTACATACCCTCATCCTGGACCAATTCAAAGAAAGTCTTAAAAAGGAATCTCAATTTCAAAAGACGTGTAAAACTTTTCATCAAATTAAAGACAGTTGTTGCTTTTTTTAGTTTCAGGGGGAGGGCAGTATTGTAGAGCAGATGCTAATACTTGAATGAGTGAAACCCCAGTCCGTCTTTATGACGTCAAAGCCAATAATAAACGTTTATAACTGGCTTTTGTACAGTAGGTTACTTGGCACAGACAGTCCTGGTGTACAATGGGTTTGTGTTTGAGTGAGAGCACCGAGGTAAGTGGTTCTCCGCCTGTTGCTACATCTCGGGATATTGTTTTTTTTTGTTTTGTACAATACAAATGTTAAATGTTCTGCATGACTACAACTATTTTGTTATACGGTTTAATTTAGTGGACAGGGAAATCTTAATTGTCGTGTGGTTTGGGGTTCGTGATGAAGTCATGGTAAATAGGTAAAGTGTGACACAATACTTGAAAATGATTTTACTACACTTGACAATGGTCTCACAGTATTTGAAGTGCTGCGTACAGTTTATCTTGCCAGACACTCCAGCGGTCCCAATAGCTTGCAAAATGTGTGAAATCATGTGTATTGCTACACAGATTTTGAAACATTTTCAAGTGTGTGTTTCATACACTTAATTGCATGCGATGACCAAAGGACAGGACTCGGAGTGGACAGGAACAACCTGTGTGTGAACCAGGGCTGAGACCTTCACTGGGAGCCAATGTCACAGCGCAACATTGTGAAGCCGCCCCAAGAGAAGCATCACAACTGCACTCATGTTTTAAATCAGCAGAGTTTGGGACAGGCTGCCCTTAAATCTAACTCCCCGTGATAATATTACCATCTCTGACTTTCTCTTCTTGCCAATAATGAGTCAGAGGCCACGGTAACGCTTGACAGTTCAGTGCACGTTTTGAAATCCTGTTTAAAGACTGAATTTTATGACAACAGAGTGTTTTATAAAACCGTGGTCTAAAAATGGCTGCACCGCATGACCCCTGGCTGTTTTTATTTAAATAAGTCTCTTTCTTTCCCACTGACCCAAATCTACACGCTGCTAATGCACAGGGGACTATGGAACGTCAAAATTATAGAAAACTGCAGTAAAACTCTGCACACATTGTCTCTAGCCAATACAGGTCGACCCTTGAGTAGCATGTTATTGTAGTGTAAGTAGAGAAAACTGAGGAGATTCCAACCCTAAAAACATTTAATTGAAATTAGAAGTGTAGCAAAATCACTTCCAAGAGAGCTGCTGTGCTTGTCCAAACTCAAATGAAAATGATCCAAATGCATGTTTTCAAGCTCCAAATGAACAGATGATGGTAATAAGATGTATGCTTGCGATGGCGTGACGCAGTGAGGTCAAATGCAGGATTATCAATATGCATATTATTCTGCCACCTGCATCTTGCTGTATGTCATGAATTCAACTAAATATTTCAGAAGTACCATGGAAACTTAAAATTTTAACTGTACAAATCACTTGTAAATACAATATGGTGATTGCATGCCTCAGCATCCCAGGTAAGCTTTCAAATCCCCGCAGTTATAAGCAAGTTCCGCATAATTGTGATATGAAATATCTCAATTACAAATAACATGGTATTTTACATGTACATTTGAATATTGTTGTACATGCAATTTACCGCATGGAACATAAAAATGGGGGGTGCTGTGCAAAAGTTGGTTATACTGTAATGTCATATACAAATATAACATGATATATAAGACTTAAGACAAACTGACAATACCTACACATTATAGACACATTGCTGATACATTCATATATGTCAACACATAAATATGTATATACAGTATACATGTATATCTTCATATGTATACAGATATATCAAAGGAGGAATAAATAGTGCCATTAATGAGGTGAGAGAGCCTAGTTGAACTACTTTGTTTTCTTGTCAAGTCAATTGCTATCCTTCTGCATTTATGCTGTCATGTCCCCGATCATAGAGACTGAACAACTGACGCTCTTTACTGTCAGCAAAGCTGAAGTGATGCTGGTGATCATCCAGCTACAAAAGTTCCGACTTTCCATCTCAAACTGTCTCCAAAAGTTCAACCTTCGAGGGAATGTGTCTTTACAACAGCTCCATCTGTCTTGTTCTCTCTAGAGGAGTGACCTGGTGCAGGTTTGAACACTCCCACAGCGTCCTCTGTGGCACTAGGATCTACTTTACAGGATTATACTTAATATTAAATACAGTGTCTTCCCAAAGGTATTATTGATGAACTATCATTGCCTATATGTAACTACTAGAGTCTGAAAATAGTCATATTTAGATGCGATTACATTCTACAGAACTGATGGGGTATTGACATATATTGCAATGCTTTAGTACTGACAAACAAAAAAGGCTTTGTATTTGGATCCTGTGTGCACATGAAGTTGTAATAACTCACGGTATGACACACACTTTGGAGTGAGACAAGTGATATGTTGTGACCTGTGACAAACTGTGTTGATGAAACAGTGGTATTGGATACTGACCAAATGGCTGTGTCAGGGACCTGGCAGTGGACTACTCTGGCATGATGACTGGAACTTTCTGTTGAAAATGGGAGGCATCCATCCCTGCTGATGCATTTGACAGTTAAAAACCAAAGGCCTCTGGTTTAAAGGTGGTAAATTGAGGCTTGCGACGCCCACATGCAACTGCCACTTCGCGTGTCAGTGACGAGGGAGCATTGGGAGTAGATTTCTGAGTAGTTAACTGGTACATTATAATAGCTGATTACTTATTTTATAGGGGAATCTTTGGACTTCTGCAAGTAATGCCAGGAGCATAACCTGTACAATTCATGCAGGATTTGCAATTAAGAAATGCACGTACAGATGCAATAATATACAGTATGAGAAGTTCTTTCTATGATAATTAAATTAAAGCTAAATAGCTACCAGTAAATACTTACCATATTTTAAAAAAAGCTACTAAGCCTATTAGTGTTGAAGGTCACATGGTTTTCCCACAGCATATTGATGTCTATTACAGAAACATCTCCTGTAATGCAGCAGCAACTAAAATGGAGCCCAGGACCAGCAGCTTTTACTACAAGGTAGAAGTGGAAATATTCCATGAACCACTTCTACCTGTAATAATAATCCTGTTCAAATACAGCCATGTTTAGACAGTTCTTAAATCAAGTGTAAATTTCTTTTATGCATGATTTATCTGCTGCTGCCCTCGTTACATGGATATATGAGGCCAATACATTTAAATATACTGGAATTACAACTGGTTCTACATGAGATTTAGTAAATGACTATATCACAATTATTCAATGCAAATTGTTATCCAATTTTTTTCCCCATGTCATCGTCGTCATCATCGCATTTCAGTTTTCTCCCTCTCTCCCTCTCAGACACATATTAATATTAAATGCACCACGTGCCAGGGTAGATATGGTATTTTACAGGGACCGTTGCATCAGGTTTTTGTGGAGCCGATGTGTTTAAGTCCATTTATGGCGATTCTATCTGTCAGCATAAGTGTTCAGTTAGTCCACTTTACTCTGCAGGAGTTTGTTGAGAATGCTGCCACTAAAGTCAGTGTTTTTGTGACATCTTGTACAGCTTTGGCTTTTAACTGGAAATAAAATCCACTTCGGAACAAATGCTGATATATACTGTATATATGTAATATATTGCCGTTCAAGTAAAATACATTTAGATAGGATTTTTGCCTGCTTTTCCCATCACTGTTTTAAATTAAATAGAGGAAATAATGTCATTTCATCATAAGTGACTTTCTGTATCTGAAAGGTATTACATAAATATGACAGGTATAAACATTCTCCATGTCAGCAGGTACATGTGGCTGATACATGAACAAACCATGCAGCTCATTATTTTTAATTAGCTTGACCTTTGCTGTTGTTGATGCTGGCTTTACCGACACTGCTGCTCTGTATCAACAACCGTCTTCACTGCACATAAATGTTAATGCTACCACTTTCAAACTATAGGCCAGAGAGTCTCGGGTGCCGACTGAAATGCTACATAGTGCTACTAGAGGGGGAGGAGCATTTGAATGGTTGAGAGTGTGGAAAGAAATTTGTAGCTTGTGCATAAAACATCTGCCCCAGTTGAACATTTGAGGAATTAAAGTGGACAACTAAGGTTTTGGGGGCTTCTTCAGTTTCCATGGAATGTTTTATCATTTTTCACCATCTATTTACATTTTGACTTAACTTCCTTAAACCATACGTCTCACAACATACTTCATGTGATGTATGTTTTTTTGTTGCACCATATGAACTGAGCCAAGCGGACAGACACGTCCACTATTAAGAAATTTATCATAGCATTGAGCTGTTTTGGAATTTATGGAGTTATCCCGCTGGCGGAGACATTACTGATATTCCCGGCAGTGGAAACTATGGAATGATTGTGCTATAATCTTCTATTTTCTACCACTATCAAAGAAACTTTAAAAATAAAGGTTTCCACCTTTTAAATTTGTGGGAATTGAAGGAATGCTTACTGAGAGCAATTTAGAGCTTTCAGGTCTTTGCAGTGTGACATCTGCACATCAGTATGGAGTTAGAAAAGAGGTTCGGTATTAGAGATCGTGCTCATCGGGAGCTTGTGAAGAAGATCAACGGCCCATTGCAGAGCAGCAGCAAGACGTAGATTTGGACATTAGAAATAAACAACAATAAAGATGGCAGATGAGTAGTGTGTTTGCATGTGTGTCAGTGTGTGTGAGCATGAGGCAGAAATATCTACACTGAGAACCGTGTGTATAGATTTGTGTGTTAAAATACCCCTGGTGAGTCAGATGGGTGCTGGTTTGATCAAGGTGGGGTCAGTCTCAGAGAGCAGCTGAAACCTGTGAAAGGCATGATGGGAGAAGACAGGACAGAGGGTCTCTTAATACCACCTTCTCTTGCTTTCATTTGGTCTTTAGCTTGCCCACCTCCCCGTTCAGCTTGCCCTCTTTTGCCAGTTTCTCATTAAGCTGGCACAGTTGGCGCAGAAAGCCGTCATTAGGACCAATTTCTCTCTTATGCCTCACAGTGGCCACCGCCAACCGGGCATCCATTTTATGGCGCAGCATGAGGTAAGCAACAACCATGGTGGGGGAGCGGCTGTAACCCTCTCTGCAGTGTACGTACACCTTCCCTGGAGGACACAGATAGAAAAATAGGACATTAAAATAAGTGCTATATATGGTGCAAGGCTGGTTTAAAAAAAAAATGTAAAAAAAAAAAAAAACTTGTCAGTTTAAGCCATCTGTTCAGAGGTATAATCATCATGACACTCGGAAATAATCCTAAATTATAAATACATTGTACATTTAATAAACTGTAGATATTCAAGATAAAGAGCCTCTTCATTCTTTTTATATTAAATTCAAACCATAAAGGTCATGGTTAGTATGATACAGTTTGAGACAATGGCTTAAAAAGTCAAAAAGATGGATAAGTAGGATAAAGAAGGATGAAACAAAGCAAAGAGGAGGAAAGAAGAAAAAAAAATTAAGAAAGAAAACAAAGGAGGGTAAGAGTGTTTGGGGAACATATGCTGTGACCAGTTTTGCCTAGCAAAGCATCTTCTCTGCCAGGAGATGCAAATACAAGACCTGACCTCTGCTGCAGAGTCGGCAAAGTCAATCATCTTCAGCGCTTCCACATTCTACAGCAAACCTACGATCTGCATACTGCAATGTGCACTGCGTGAGTGCATACGGGCTGTATATGTTGTATATGTCTGCTGAACACAAGAGGAAAGCAGTGGAGCTACGCATGTTTATTCATGTGTTTGCTTGTGTTTGTAAATCACAACATGTTTGTGTGCACATTCTGGGAGTTGTCCCTGTCTACCTTACATTACAGATAAGCCGTAGTCCCATGAGGAATTCAATTTGGCAACGTTCACAAAGGCTCTGACGTGCCGAGCTCAGGTGAGATCTGCAGATTCTGCACAATATCTGAAACAGAACACCTCTCTGTGTCCCCTCCTAGATTCCCTCTAACATCTATCTCTCCTCTCGTCATTCTTTTCTCCTCTACACTCCGCTCAGAGCAGTCCTCTGTCAATGAAATGACCTCTTCAATATCTAATCATCCTGCCTTCCGCAGATCAATGCTGATTCTACTGTATCCTCTTGTTAGACACACCAGATTTTTGGCTCACTACTTCACTCATTCGTACAATCCATCATCCACCAGCTGCCAATTCCCTATTTCACTGACTTGCAGGTCATGACTATGTTTTTTTTCTAGTTCTCACAGATTGATGTTATTGATAAAATTGAACTGGAAGTATTTAGTGTGAACAAGGCTGAACAATTAATTGAGATATTACAGAAATCGTTAACAAGAAGAAGGAGCTGCTTGCACACAGATGCCAAATCATCATCCAGTTATAAAGGAACATGCACGTTTGGTACAGGTCCCAGCAGAAAATAAATAAATAAAATAAAAACACAATATCATTTTTGTTTTTGTTGTTGTACATGTTGTGTTGCAAAAACATTTTTGTTCTTTATAATAAAAACAATAAAGTGTAAAAATACCGTGATGGCCTTAAGGATGAGCTTGCAAATATGTCTAATGTAGAATAACCTCATGGTAAAGGCAGAGACATCAAACAAGTACGAAGCACCTCATTAAAACCCTGACCTATGACCTCTTCAGAGCTTAGAGCTGTAGGGGTCAGAAAAAGTCGAAAGATAATTTTGTTCCCGGCACAATGTCAAACTAATACAAAACAGCAGGAGAGTGAGAGACACTCTCCAATTTCTGCTCTATCCCCTATTCACTCCTCTCCTCTAAGCTGCTTTTTGTTACAGTAGCCCTTCACTCCTGATTTACCATACAGTAAGCTGCTCCACAGTCACCAAACTGCCTGAGAATTAAGATGCTTTTCTGTGTCAAAGCCATTAATAAATCTATGCCATAAAATACAGGTTCAGCACGCTAATTAGACACATCCCTCACATGTGGTGACAAAAGGGCTATATTTAGTTGGAGCTTTGGGAGAGATGTGGAAAGATTTTTTTTTGGGTGGGGAAGAGCTGGGGACTCATGGGATTGATTGTTTCGTATGGTATGAAGTTTCTACTTTCCAAACCACTGCACAACGCTAGATTATCTGTCCCACTCGATAAAGCAAAAAGCTAACTTAAAACTTACCTTTTGGGTGATTTCTGAAAGAAATGGAATGATAGTAATACACAATTTCAGTGCACAGTTATTAGACCTATATCTATAACTATGTCATCGTAGAAAACACAAAGCGTTTTGACAGTATTGACATCCAGGGACACAATGTGATAATAGAATATGGAGCAAGGCTCAGGAGTGTGTCAGATTTAGACTCAGGGTCATCATATTCAGGGTAATCTCCTGTCTTTACATCACAATTTTACAGCAACGCAACAATTATCAGAGTCCTTCCATCAGGTCCACTAAAGGATCCCTGTGTTACTCTTTATTTGATTCATCAGACAAGAAACACAGGAAGCTTGTTTTCATTTCTCAACTTGGTGAAACAGTTTTTTAAGTAGGGAATACTGAAGGGAAAGTTGTATTACTTTCTCATTTGATCTCCTCAGCCTTTGAGAGATCTTGTACAGACACAGATTCTTCATTCATTTTGTTATTACAAGTGCACATGCAGGAAAAAACATGCATTTAAAGAGCATATTTTTGCCAAGTCACCGTTGACATCTATTATTTAACTTCAGACTTTGCACGTCCAGTTCATGGATTTGCTGCAACAATTACAGGTACAATTACTGATAAAAGGGATGATTTAATTTTTTATATTTTTCATAATTTGATAACTCAATATATGATTGGTTAAAATGGTAATCAATATTTTTTTTAAATGTAAAGAGTTGATTAATTCTTACTTTATGTCTGTCTTGTTATAGACAGACATAAAATAAATTGGCTAATTCACTGTCTAGCTGTCTAGAGTTGACATTGTGAATCAATCAACACACCTTTAACCCATCCAACTCATTTTCATGTTCTCACGTCCATGACTTTCACTTTCACAATGAATCCTGAAAGGTGTATATCTATATGTATGAGTTTCCAAAAACAATATGTAAAAGGTGAATATGATCTTTCATCACTTGGGGGTAAAAAGTGTTGTTGTTGTGCTCTCCAGCAGCACTGCGCCTGTATATAATTAGATCAACAGACTTTAACATCACCAGTATATGAGTCTAACACTGCTGATGTTGTCTTCTACTGACAACCTCAGCACTGTGGTTATTAAAGTGACAAATCCTGTGTCCCAGACGACAAGACAACAGAACAGAGCGCACTCACCTTTGCCATTATTGTGTGCTAGAGCCTTGTCAATAAAATCTGCCCCCTCCTCAAAGAAGGCACTGAGGTTGAACTGCTCGGTGTCATTGGCCTGGATACCGTGGTATGTGATGCCCGTGCCGGTGTAGAAATCTGCACTGGTGTTGACATGCATGAAGGAGGTGCCCTCCGCCATGTTCAGGACATGTGTCACTCCGAGTTTCTGAAGACGCATCGTATTCTGGGCTACAAACCTGGATGAAAAGAGGTTCAGCATTAGAGTGAAACAGTAGAAACTAGTCTTGAATATTTCATTAGTTTTTATTTCGCTTTCAGGTTGGTACTGATGCTAATTTTAATTTAGTACAGATGTAGTTTTAGTTGTATGTTGAAGAAGTTTAGCTTTGACTTAGCTTTAGTTTTTAAGCTATTATGACTAAGGTCCTCATTTATAGAAGCTGGAAAATATGTGATGAAAGACTGAATGAAACTAAATATTTTAATCATTAAATGTCCCATGTTGTACAAAGCCATTTTTATTCCTGAACACAAAGTTAAATTAACTTTGCTTGACCTACAGAAGAGTTTGATAATTACCACCTGGAGCTAAAGCACAACTCCACACTGTAACTCTATCCCATTCGGCAAGATTCAGAAAATTACTACAAAGTCCAAAACGAGCTGAAATGGAGGCGATTAGTGTCTGAATGTTCAGCTGAGGATGTGAGACAGGTGTAGGTCAGGGACATCTGTATGACAGAGAATCAAAACATACTTATGCAGAGCCGCAAGAGAAGTTTTTTACAACTGGTTTTACCACCCAAGAAAGGCCTGCTAAACACACTTACGTGTATACTATATTTAGAATATTTTCACAGCCTTTTCTTTATCATACAGTCCTTTCCCACAGGGACCTGAAGTGGTCATTAATCTGCAAATACAAAAAGTGCACGTCTGCAGCCTGTGGTGTTAGCTATTTTAGTTAATTTTTATTATTTCTCACAGTCCACCCCAACAAACTAATTGCCCAATTAACACAGCAGTTATACAAGCCAAAATAACTATGTGCCCATGAGTCCAGATGTTTAGAACAGAGCAATAAAAACAGCCTCAGTTCGATTTGTCAGAAAATGAATGTCATTTGGCAGAATCTGACAAAGATCACAAAAAATGGAAAAAAATGAATTCTAAAGAAGTTAAATTATTATTATTACTTGAATCAGGAAAGGAAAGGAGGGTTATAGAGTATTTCTTAATACCGCTCCCATCCAGTAGCCTCACCTTCATCTTCATCTACTTAACCTCCAGGAAACTATAATCTGCCCTCACCCTGTTGTACAGTACTGTCTCTAAGATCTATAATGTTGTATATTAGGTCTTTACAAAGCAAACAAACCCATAAAGATCCCAGCTAACAAACCATAACACAGAGAAACAGGGTTTGGCTGCTTCGGCCTGTGTCTGGCAAAAAGCCACAGGCCACTGTTACTGTCCAACCTGCAGTGGCCAAAGGCAGCAAACATCGATTCTGAATAAAAGACTGGAGAAAAAAAAAAAAAAAAGAAAACAGTTTATGGGCCATTTAGTGTTACAGTACTAATTAGAGACTTGAAGAGAATTTATGTTTAAAAATGTAGCAAAAAATATGTGTATGAAAAGGAAGTCTGTGATGCATGTAGTAATGC
Source organism: Apogon talboti (assembly GCA_037367365.1). Classification (NCBI taxonomy): domain Eukaryota; kingdom Metazoa; phylum Chordata; class Actinopteri; order Kurtiformes; family Apogonidae; genus Apogon; species Apogon talboti. Next base: position 15,871,684 of record JAPQRQ010000012.1, read on the forward strand.
TTTTTTACAATTTTGATCTTAAATTAAAAAAAAAAAATAACAGAACATGGCCGCAAGTGGATATACACCCATTAAAAGCCAAAATTATACCAAAGTATGTACACTTAAATAAATAACCAACAGATCTTTTAAACTGTTTCAAAATATTAACAGCATTAAATCATCATTTGTTAAACCAACTCCAACCAAAGAGCCGTAAATCCTGGAATAAAGCGCTCATACTGACAGTGTTGTGTGTTTTTATTGCTATATCTGCTTTCAGTCAATATGGGGCTGGTGAGGCGAGGCTAGGTGACCCTGGACGGCTCCCTAGAGGAGGCTGCAAAGACCCTCCGCAAGATCTAATAAAAAATACCTCACAGCCACCTTTTTTATGACCACAGGAATAAGGATGAAGCAGCCCATCTGCCTGTGTGTCAGCTACAGGGCGCGAACGCTGTGTGATGAAGCAAAGCAAAGCCCCATGAGGGCTCAAATCAGCCACACAAGGCATTTACATTTCTTCCCCCTTTTCTTTTCATACAGTGAATGCATCTAAACTTAGACTAAGTGCAAGTGTACGGGCATAGGTGATCAGTAAATATTGTGATGTACGCTATGAGCACTTTCTCTCCATCATATTGCCCTCATAATGCACAAAAGCGGATGTTCATTTAATACTGGGAGGCATCTGTGCATTGAATTCTGTCTAAGCAGCACTGTTTCCATTTACTGTACTTTTACAGTACAGAATGCAGAGGCACACTGGGTTCAAGCGAGTCTGAGCCAATGGCATACTTCCTATTTACCTGCCCTGTCCCAGCCTCCTCACCCTGGGATCTGCAGTCCCACAACATCCATTATTAAAGACAAGCTTCACAAAGAGCCAAAGTGTTTCTCAAACCAAACAACCACACCTCAGCTCTGTCCCTGAGCTGCATACAGCAGCACTTACAACCAGTTGAAGAAGATTAGTTCAGAAATTTGTATTTGTGCTTTATTTTAAAGGTGGAAATATAATGGGATATTATAAAACAGAAAATGACTAAACGCCTGGAATTTTCATCATAAGGAAAAACAGCTCGCCACTAACTAAAGTGTTAAGTTGATTAGACCAGGGCTTAACTGAAAAAAGTAAATCAAAAAACTAAATGTAGCAGTGGAAAAATAAGCAGGAAGTTGAAATAAAAGTAACAAAAGCTGAGTAAAGACTACAACAAACAATAGAAAACAAACCAAAATGATACAGAACCGTATCTTTGGCAAAACTTCAAAGCTCTCTGATAATTTTAGGTCATTTTTTTATATTTTAAAGCAGAAATACTACAAATAGCCTCTTAAAATAAATTCAAGACTCACAGATATGCAGTGACTAAAGGTACATATTCACAGGGTATAAATTACAACAAACAAACAGATAGAATTTTGAGTTTTTTGTTGACAAATTAAGACCAATTACAGAGCTTTTGGACTAGGAACACATGATTAATCAAATTAGGTCGATATATTTCCCAAATCTAGTTTAGAGTACTAGTGTTTATAATGGATAAGTGCATAATTTCGCTGACCAACTACACAATTGAAGTTTAACAGGATTCTGCTAATAAGATACATCAGCAGAGAGACTCAGAGGGTCCCCGTGGACAAAGCACAGGCTTTAGTCCACAATCAATACCGCCTCTGTGTCTGAGCCATTTGTAATATCTCATTACATTACACAACCCTTTCATCTTGTTTGGACAAATTATGATATGCTTCAATAGTACCATATTTTATTAATTACCACAGAGAGCATGGCCTCTGATGAAAGAAAAGGACTTGTTTGAACCATTTCTCTATTTTATACTCTGTTCCTCATAATCAGCAAACAAATGTTCCCAATCAAACATCAGAATAACTTCCTCAGAAACATTCATAACCATGTCCTGCATTTCAGAGCCTCTCTTTCAGGACTGTAGCACTGTGTGATCAGTTACAGCAAAGCACAGGACTGCCAGCACTTTGTTTTTGAGACTTGGCCAAGGAGATTGGCATATTCAGATTGATTCTGTTGTAGCACTGAGGTACAGTAATGTGCTTGTATTCTGTCCTGCCTCCCCACCCTCCACTCTCTTGGCAATCACTGGAGCCAAGTGATGGACTACAAAGAGACACTGGTTTCTCAGGGGCATCCCAGGATTTGTTCTTGACCATGGATCTATAATGTGGTATTAGAAGCTTTTATGAAGATTTCAGCCAAAATATAATTTAAGTGATATTTTGTCCAACCTTCCCGCAATAGATGTGATACTGCAGAACTAGGGCGCTTTCATGTAAAGTAACACCTGAAAGGCAGATTAAAGACATACTTTCAACTGGACAAATAATAAAGTCTATCTTCTTGGTAGTTCTCAGTTCAACTGGAGAGCCAATCCAGTCCAGTGGAACCGAGAAGAACGACCACCTGAACAAAGGAGAACCTACACAGACAATAAAGTCTATCGGTCTTTGTTGCCTTAAAGCTGCAACAAATGCCAGTGACTGTTAATTACAGCTGTCAATCAAGTATTTATTCCTTGTACCAGGGGTGCACTGATATAGAGAGGCTAAGTCCCACCCCTTCCGGTTGTGCCTCATGGGACCTTATTTCTGAAATGGTGTAGAGAAAATAATTTTTGGAGATCCCCTTTGAATCATGAAATTACCTACACATACATATGTCACTGTCTGTTGTAAAACTCTTGAACTCATTCATTCATCTTCTAAACCTGCTTTATCCTCACTAGGGTCAGTGAGGATACTGGAGCCTATCCCAGCTACCTATGGGCGAAGGCGGGGTACACCCTGGAGGAGTCACCAGTTCATCGCAGGGCCCAAAAATTGGTAGAGCTAGGAATCGAACCCCGGTCTACCGCATCGTAGTCCAAAGCATCATCTACTGAACTAAATGCCTGTAGTAACTCTCAAACTCATGAATTACAATATGCCAAAAGGTAATTAAGGAATTTTGTTCCAGCAATGCTGAAGCTATCAAACACTGTGGCTTTAGCTGTAATTTTTACCTCATTCTTGCCCCTCATTACCTTTACGCTGCCTAAAAATCCATGTTCTGAGCCTCATATGCCTTGAAAGTCTTCAAATAATAAAATTATTCTATTGGATTAAATTCATCAATGTCAATAAAACTGACCTGACATGAGTTGTACAATGTGTACAGTATACAGGCAGCAGGAAGTGAGGAGCTTGTTGTGTGTCTATCAGATCCGCACAGACACTTTTCATACACATACTGCACATACCAAGTACCAGCATCTTGCCTTACTGGAACATCAGGCTGTAAATTCCTGAAGAGTCAGCAAGTTCATTACAAAGCCAATAGGTCACAATCAACCAACAACCACAGATTTATGGTTGTAGTCCTACGTTTAATATACAGTGTGCTATACGCATTGTGTGTTATGTGGTAACTGAGCCCTAGACTGGAGCACTGTTTCATGTTAAATCTTAGAACTTCCACAATGAGTAAATGTGCCAGCTCTTTACAACACTTTTGGTTGCACAATAGGTTTAGCAGTGATTTTGTTTCTTCGCAGCTTGTGGGTTTGGGTAATGTTTGAAGAAATGCATCAGCTTTAATATATGGCCTGCATACATTTCTGCTTATATGCTTTCCACTCAGGACTAAAAAAAAAAAAAAAAATCCATATTATCATTGTTTTTGTTGTTCAGTATACCAATAGAAATCTATAGACTGAATAGGAACAGGAGCAGCAGGAGGAGGACCTGATTGAAGACTGTGATGGTGGAAGATTGATTGAGAAAAATAAGGTCTTTGTCTCATCCATCACATATCAATCTGGGCGTGTTTACAACGCTGTTGTGCCCTCTGAAACGGGAATCGACTCTTGCAATATTATTATTATTATTATTATTATTATTATTATTAGTGTTATTGTTATTATTATCATTATCAGTATTATTATTATTATTATTAGGCTGTGTTACACAATAGACACCTGTGTGGCTGCTGAGGCGACCCCGCTCCGTGCTACACAGGCTGATATTTTGAGGACAACCAGTTATTTGTTAGTAACAACAGGCTGTCGCTTCGTCCATGACAAAGACAACAAAATAACACTCCCGCCCTTGTGCGCGTGCTGTCCGACATGCGACACTGTTGTCATTGTCTGGACGAAGATGACGCCTGGCTGAAGAGGAGGAGGAAGAGGAGGAGGAGGGAACGCTTTATCTCCAAACCTGTCTTACCTGTCAGTGTCAAACACCATAACGAACATTAGGGATTAAATTAAATGAAACGACTCACGCGTTGCCGATGTATATCCTGGGAAAGACCTCGTTGAAATGTTGTGTCGGGAGGCTGTAGAAGCCGCTGCCGTCGGACAGGAGCTCGTTGAGTTGTTGAACGGTAACCTCGCTGCTTGGAACCGGGACATCAGCTGGTGGTTGCTGCTGCTGCTGCTGCTGCTGCTGCTGTTGTTTCGTAGGACTCTGGTGTTTCTTCATGGCTCCTCTTCTCACAAACTAATGTTAGATGACAACCAAAGCCAGACTCGTGCTCATTTTCCGATTGTTCAGCTGCATTTTACCTCCGCACGTGAGTCGTGCGCGGTCTAGTCTACAAGGTGTCTGATAAGGCGCGAGCTCTATTAGCTTTTCCCATCAGCGTCAAGACGCACAGCGCACGTAAGGGACACTTCCGCTTTTAACTTTCAAAGTAAAATACACGGACTCATTACTAAACTGATTTTCTCAAACTTAGAAAGTGAGATTGAGCAAGATGATACGATAATTTTCTAATAAAAAATGGTAGCAACAAACTCAGGATTAATAATCCGCACTGTATGACAGTTTATATCACCAGATATTTATATATACATCAGCCATGTCATTATGTTCAGTGATAGGAGAAAAAGTAATAATATTGATTATTTCATTTCAGTGGTATCTTTCACTGGGTTGGATATATTAGACAGCAAGTGAACATTTAGTCCTTGTAGCTGATGTGTTGGAAGCAGGAACTGAGTGACTTTAACAAGGGCTATATTGTACATATATATAGTGATGACTGGGTCAGAGCATCTCCACAACTACAGGTCTAATTGGGTGTTCCTGGTCTGCAGTGGTTAAAGCTGACTTTGACTTTGACTGAGAAAAGCATTTCCTTTTAGATACACTGTTTGGAGACTTGTCCCCACATGCACAGGAGCAGCAGAGTGCATTATTTCAACTTCATTTTAACAGTAGGAGAGTCACAAAAATACATAGATCAGCCGTAACCTCATGACCACAGAGCAGTGAAATGGAGATATTGTTTATTATTGTGTTGCAATAGCACCTCTCAAAAGTAGCATATGTTAGGCAGAAACTCAAAGTTGATGTTGGAAACAGCATAATGGCTGGCATAAGGATCTGAGCAACTTTGATTGTGGCCAAATTATGATTTCCAGAAAGACATCTCCAAATCTACAGAGATGTTTTGAACCAGTCATCTACCATCACAATTTGGCCCTTGTCAAATTCATTCAGATAGTGGAGAATGCTTATTTTGCTTCTTCCAACTGAGCAACTTCAAGGACTAAATGTTCACTTTAACATAATCTACCCACAGAAAGGTGCCACTGGAACAGAATAATAGTATAAAATGATACAATAGTTGTAGAAGTTATATATTTTTCTACATTTGCGCACCTCAGACTGAAAAATTTTCTCTTTTGGCTCACAAGCTGAAATAGTTGAGGACACACTAATAAGATAAATAGGCTGATTCTTGACCAAAAAAGCAAAACATGTAGGCCTGTATCAACAGCACTGACCTAGTCAGCAAATGATAAACTAAACAACAACAAAAAAAACTACAGTATAATAACAATTAACCTGCTGCCAAAATTTGCACAAATGCCTTAAAGCTTATTGTTACATGAAATATAAAGTTAGAGGCTCCATATGCATTTAATTAATTCATGACAACACCCATTTTTTATTTCCCTTTGCAATACAGAAGATTTTGTACATACAGGTTTTATGGTTTGACTTCTTGAAGCAAAATTTTGATACTGAGCCTGTTCACATGACCGTAAAAACCCAATAACTGGGAGTAATCAGATAATTGTAATAATCGGATCTGATGCGTTTACATGCACTTCACTTTCACACACTTTAACTATATCACTTCCATTTTCTACAATTTTTTAATTGATTTTTAACACATGCACAGATTTAAAAGAACAAAATAAATCAGATTAACCTGATGGGTGTATTGGAGAGAAATCCAAGTGTATTCACCTAATTACTTATAATCACATGACTGCTGATTTGATAAAAACATACAAGATTGTGCTAATTATATGATCACTTAATAATACGATAACTCCAGGAATCAGTTAATGATCAGAGTGTGCTTGTAAATGGGTGCGATGATTGAATGGAGGATTGCTTGGGTTTTATTTTAAAAGCCTGGTCCTACAATTTCCTGTATTCCTCTGGTAGTTTATGTCCTACTTGACGCTCCTTTTCACCGCTACTATCTCCAGCAGACACACCCCACCGGCAGCAGACACTCCGGAGACGGGAGCTGGACCGGAGGAGGACAGGAGTGACACCCTCCAACACGAACGGCACCAGGAAACAGCATGCTGCCTTCAAGGACCGCTCGTAAGATCCCATAAATCAAGCCTTGTGGCATTTGATAGGCAAACACAACGGGCTGTTTATGCAATCAACACACACAATGTCATTTCTTTAAAGTTTGTAAATCTGGGTATTACTATAACTGTACTCTGGAGCTTAACTGTTGTTGAGGCAAACAACAAGTGGTCAGAATAAGAAACGTTAGAAGAGTATCTTTCCATAACATCTTTCTTATTCATTAGTCTTTTATTTCTGTTTTTATAGTTATATAGTAGATCATCTATTTTCTTACTTAAAGATTCTTCACATATGTACACAGTGTGTGAGAGTTGCATTTAAACCAGTTAAAATCACTAAAATTATTATCCAACTCCATCAAAAGATGACAAACAAATAACCACAATCTGCGTTTCCAGCCCCTTTAAACAATTCTTCATCATTCCGTCTTATTTATTCTTGGTAGTTGGTTAATTTGTTGTTTGTTTGTTTGATTGAAATATGTAAATATTTTCTTTCTGTGTTCAATTAGAAATTCACAAACAAATCTGTGAAATAGATGTATTAACTTTATCCGCCACTAGATGTCAGTACAAGTCATTGGTGCTTATTTAGCCTCCTATAATGATAACTGTTCGTAAAGTGGGATAAGTATTTTTAACTTCTGATATGCCTAAACAAATAAAATAAGAAATGAATAATAAATTAAAAGATTGTTGGCGATAGTAAAGTGAATATATACAATAGACTTCTGTCTATAGATACTGTGAATTGAAGCTAGGGTGTTGGTTTGGTTTGAACATTAAGGGGGACACGATAACTTTGGGGTCTCGGATTTCTTTTCTTTCCCTAAAATCAAGTCTACACCAGAATAAACGTGAGATTTATTGTAGCATTATATAACATTGTGTGGAATAAACAAGACAACAGCAAACGTGTCCTTTAATCAAAACTAAAGGTGGTAGAACTTTCCTCAGTAGTGTAAAATAAACTTTGAAAAATTAAGAAATAGACACCATTTGTAAATAGACACCATTTTGACACCACCACTGAAGATGAAAACAGAACATCAAGCACATTCATATACTGGTCAAGAAGTGTTAATATTGAGTGTAACTGAAAGTGTTTTTCTCTGGTCTCCTCATGTTTTTATGTGGGGGACAAAAAGGGAACACTGAAATGTCCACAAATTATCCACTGCTTTCCATATGCTTCCTGCACTTCTTAATGGAAATACTTTGTGGGTTTGTTTGGTGTATTTGATGATAATGGAGTGCCACCTGAGCTGGTGAATCAGCAAGTCCTAATAGTACCTCATATGTACCACTAGATGGAGTAACAGAGCTATCAAAAACAAGACTGGCAACTGCATGACATTTTCATTTTTTTTTTTTACTTTAAATTCATTTGATATACCTTAAATCCTCCAAATATCAAACTGTGATTTAAGATACGTTTGTATTTGTCTGATGTACAATCAAATCTTATTCAGTTACAGCACTTTTCTGTCTTTCCTTTAGTTGGAGACCTTGAGGTCTTTAAAGGGTATCAGTGATTTAGAACTGGTCAGTCATCTTCAGCTGTTAATAAAAGACTGACAGATCATCAGTTTAGAAATGATTAATTTTTTATTTTGTATAAAATGAATGACTGTGTCCCGGATTAAAAGTGGATCTGTGTCAGCCTAGTGGGATTAATCTGGAGCTGTATTTGGGCCTATTAAGCCCCATTATTGGACTTGTCTTGACTTGGATGCTCTTGACCCATTTCACACTTAAAGCCTCATGCCAGCCATCATTTTTGTGTTTCCATGGCAATTTAAGAAGATGCAGTATAATGCCATGGCAACCACAGATTTTATGAAAAGAAATCTCCATTGTGCACACGTGTGTGTGTGTGTGTCTACCTTAGACAAACTCACACCCTTTTTGATAACAAATTAACAAAACATGACAGGTTCAGTTAAGCAAAATGTAATGTACGACTTATTATTAAAGACCTTTCTTTAAATTAAATTCTTTATCCTAATTTCATGGTAAGATTTTCTAACACAAAGTCCTTAGTGACCTAAAAAAAAAAAAACAAACTCAAAATTGATTCAAGTCTATTCTATTGTAAGTCTATTCTATTTTTTACTCTAACATTTAATGCACAAATGTGTCTTTAGCCCCTTTACAATAATTGCATTCACTGAACTACTGAACCACCTTCAAAATGCATTTGCTTTGAATTTTTATTTTCAACAGCTGTGAGAGTTTGCCTTAGAATATAGCTCCAGTCGCTTTTTATTGCCTTTCAAAAAAAATAATGGACAGCAGCAGGCATCGCAGCAATAATGTAACATAAAAATGCAGAGTAGATAAATTATAGGAGACATCTACTATATGCCCCATCTGGCTGAGATTAGTCAGGACTTAACACTGATTTACTAACGTTTTTATTGACAGTTTCCCTCTTTTCATTCTGCATCCTGATGCTGCATGACCATCTAATTGGACAAGGACCACCTGAGTCCATTTTCAAGCCAGCTATCAGTGAGTAAGCAGTAGAGTCCACACTGCACGCTTCAATCGGATTTGAAGTGAGCACATTGTGACCAACACCTGATATGAGCTTTGTTATCATAATATGAAAAAAGCCACATGGAGCGTGTGACTGGCTGATTAGAGCAACAACATCTGAGTCCCACGAAAACATGACGCTTTTAATGAGGCGCCTACAAGTGGCGTTTTATAGAGACTGAGTGCAACAGCCAGAACTTTTATTGTACTTCATACCTAACCCAATATTAATATTTTGAGGATTATAAAATGTATTTCCACTATTAAATGAAAGTTTCTCCACACAAAAATGTCTGTAAAATGGATACAAGTGTAGGTCAAAGCAACAAAGAATGGGAGTATGATCTTGTTTTGCATCTTCTGTAATTCTAGCAGGGTGGATTGAATAGGGGTCCACCATCAACACATCTGATGCGTATTTATATTGGAAAATCTCCCTGCTTACAGTATGTGGGTGCATCTGTGATCTTCTAACTCAAGTACTACATTTTTTTTTTCCAAAATGTGTGGGTGGAACATGCAGCAAGTGTTTAATCCTTCTTAAATATTACAACCGAGAGGGTATCCCTGCTGGAAATGTACAACCTTAAACAATAAATATCTTTTAGCCACTATTTGTGATTCTTAGAGATGTGGTAAAGTCCAAATGTGGCGCATTAATGTGTTTTAATGTAATGTCAGAGTGTGAATATGTGAGTGAATGAATAATGGATAAATTGTACGAACTTTGAGTATGTGTTAATAGAAAAGCACGATATAAATCTAATCCATTATTATTATTATTATTTATATAATAATAGTAATTATTATTATTATTATTATTATTATTAAGAGTTGTTTCAGTATATTAAATGTTCAAGCTTAAAATTTAAGAACAGGGTCATAGAATAAAAAGAACAGCCCATGTCTTAATGCCTGAAAGGTCTTCTCAGTGTAAGTTTGCTATTGAACAGAAGCCTTTTGCTAAATTACCCAGATGGTCTCTGCATGTGCTGTACTCTTTCATTTAGAGCTGCCTCTCTACATGCTCACTCCATTGTAATGCATAGATGCACGTGGTGCCTTTTTAGCCGTCAGCTCTTTTCATGCTAGAATCAGTGCGTCTCAATCAATCTGAGGTCCTTTTATGCACGGTGACCACAGCCTGGTCCGGCTTCATCCAAACGCTTTTGTAACTTGTCACTAGAAAAGTTATTTGTCTTATGTCTGAGAATACATGACAAAAGAAGATGGGGAGGGAGTAAGAATAGCGGTGTGTGATAGATACAACCATCTGCCTTAAAGGCGATACCTTGATTAGACTTTTTTATCTGACTGCTGTAAATGTGGGTGTTTTGAGACACAGCAAAAAAAATAACAAAAAAAAACCACACAAATTAAAGAGAAAATGTCAGATTTTTGTTTGGAATCCTGTCTCAGTGTATCTGTCAGAGTATAGTGATGAGTCTGAACTTACTGACCACCCTATGAATTCTGGGTGGTCAATCTGTGGCCATATTAATCTCCCAGTCGAAAAGCAGGAGCCCTCTGACCTCCGCTGTTTCTCTTTGAGTGAAGGTCATTTTCATTATGGACTGTCTGCTCATCTTAGATGTGTGTCTGTGAGGGTTAACAGTTTTTCTCTCAATGGTTAACCAAGCTGAAAAACAAAAAAATCGAATAAAATTGTCCTGTAGCTCCTGGACCAGATGTGGCTCTGTGACCTGTTCTACAGTGGTTTGTCCAAAAACACAACCAACGGGATTATTTTTTAAGATCTGAACTTTGTTTTTCATTACTAGGGGCGGTACGGTAGTGGACTGGTGTTCTCCCTCTACCTTGTGGGCTTGTGGTTTTTTCCCCACCATCAATAACATGTACGCTAGGGTAATTCTCCTGACTGGCATAGATCTGCAGTTTATCCACAGGCACCTTCAGCGGCAGCCCACAGCTCTGTGTGTATGTACTAAGATAGGATAAATGCCAATCCTACTGGGATAATAAAAGGGACATTACTTTATTGCAGCTCTAGAGTCATTCTTACATTATGAAAATGTAAAAATGTTTATACGCAGAATAAAAAAAAATAATTTCACATTTCATGCTACATACAAATGTGTCTTGTGGTGCTTTAGGTTGTAAAGGTTTCAGACCCCTAGTTTAGGATTTCAGCTTTTCTATGGAGAGCTAGTGTGTAAAAGTCAGAAGATTTTTAGAGGATTTTATGTTGGAATTGTTACCTCCATCCAAACATGAGTTTGTGCAGGATTTGCTCAGGATTACATAGACACTGTGCAGTGTGACCCTTCTTGAAACAGGCTAGAGAACAGACCAAAAATCAAACCTATGTTAGAGCAAATCCAGCAAAGAAAGGTTGAGCCTGTATTTTTATTCATTTATTTTTTCTAACATGGTGAAAAAGGGACTGTGTAGCCTTGGTGGAGATATGTGCTCTCAGAACAGCTTTAGAAAACTAATAAAGAACAACAGATCTGGAGCCAACAGTAAATGTGGGTTTTCATTGTATCTTAATGAGAAGAATCAAGTTTTTGTCTCATTCTTTATGCTGAGCTGTTGGATTCCTTTCTTCAGTATCTCAGATCTATTCTACTGTACATTCTGAACACAAAGGGCAATCAATGCAGATTTCAATACTTAATGTGACATTGCTAATACAATACTGCTCAAGACTAAATGTGAATCCTCTCCATGGCTGTATTCCTGTGCTCTTATTTAACTTACATTGCATCATAGAGCTATGTGCTTTGAGTTACCAGAAGATCCTGGGTTATTTGACTCCAATATCTCGATTGCGGTGCATCCTTTCAGCTGGTCAATTAAATACCAGCACTCTCTGATATATGGTCCGGCCATTTATTGTACCAGGCTCTGTCGACAGAAGTGATTTAACCTCCTAAGACCCAGGAGCCCCACAGGTTTTTGAGTTTTGGCTTTTTTTAATTAAATAATTGCTTATA
>JAPQRQ010000012.1:15883904-15894587 GCA_037367365.1 Apogon talboti
CAACAGTTTTTTCAGATGCATTCTTAAAACTTTTTATGGAATGTCATTTGCGGTGGACAGTTGTTTCTTTTTTTTTTTTCTTTTTTTATAAAGCTGTGAATTTCTTGTCCTCATACCTGGACAGTGGGTCCTAGGAGGTTAAAGTAGCCGACAGATGTACAGAAGTAATCTGTGACCGTGTGCGTGTCAGTATGTGAAAAGCTATACAGCTAAAATTTTTACAATCGTTATACTCACAGTAAATAAAAAATGTAATATTACTCTTTTCTGAGCAGCTACCCCTCACTCCAATCAACTAAATTATTAATATTATAAATCGAGGCACATGTATTATTTAGTAAGGCTGATATCCTAACAGACCATAGCTTCAGCACAGCTTCTCCTCAACTACAACTTGATTCCTCTCCTACTTTAACCTATACTTCTCATTGTTGCATTCACCCAAAATAAGGTTTTACTGTGATTAAACAGAAGAATTTACAGAGATTAAAGCTCTGCTCAGTGCTTAACCCGCTGACATCTGGTGAAACTGATAACATTCTCCTCTCCACAGTAAACATTTGTGCTCTCTTTACGCCACAAAAACCTTAACCTTGTCGAGAAAAGGATTTCTGCAAGTATAATTTACAGCCACTGTGTTTCAATTACAATGGCCTTTTTGTCAAACCCTGATTAGGCTTGGTGTTATCTCAACCACAGCATGATAATGTGATAACCACAGCAGCTCGGTGTTGTCGTAGGTAATCTTTGTTTGGAGGGAATCAAATATTGACCCTCAGGAAAAGTGCCTGAGGATGTGAAGACAAGGCTGCTGTTTGTCTGAGCCGACAGCAGTAAAACGTAGATGAAGTATATGGAGAGAAATCAGAGCACATTGCTGATTAAAGTAATCTGCAGGTCATTGTGAGAAGCTTAGATATATAGCCTATATAATCAATACACAGGAGGTTACAAACACTCTTTGAGCCTTGTTACCTAAGTCCCAACGTTGGTGTGTAAATGTGTTTGTGACTGAAAAGCTTTACTACTGAGTACTATCAAATTATATAACCTCCTTAGATGACGTTACATCACAATAACTGGATTGTTTTCAAATCGAACAGTAGAAACTCAGTAATCTGATTATATAGAGGCGTAAATCCACAACTATGTGACCTGTTTTCAAATGCAACCCATAGCCACTATATACATTACCTGTTAGTCTGTGTGTTTATCGCATCAGTGTTCACCATATATAGAATTTGTATAGAATAGAATGTATAGAATTTGTCGACCGCCATGTTGGAAATCTCTATTATTGAAAAAAACTCTCCACTTAGACCTGATTTAACACGTGCAGGTTGTTATTGTGGCTTCGCCAAACTGGCAGATCTTTGGATGAAACTTTATACGGTGGTCTGACTCTCCAATTAAGAGTCTGGTTTAGACCGGCTCTAAATGTGAAGTGTCATGAGATAACTTTTATTATAATGTGTGATTGATTGATCATCAATATAAGATCTTGGCTAAAAATCAATGCAATGCTGATGTAAATAAATAAATGGTGACATTATTTGTGACACTGTGACCATTGCGTAGTATAGACAATGCCACAGTGAGTGTGTACTATAATCAACGCTAATGGCAGTCTAATGAAATGTTGAGTATGGGACTTATTTTTTTGGCTGGGTGGTGCTTAACGCATTTCTGTAGATTAACCTGACCCACAGTATGTCAAACAGTCAAAAAGTATAACATATAAAGGGTATACATGTTATGCATATATAAAACTCTGACAGGGACCATTTTATTACACAGTGATGGCTTTTATGTTTCATACCTTAAATATATTTTTCTAATATTCACAGCGTCGTATTATTAAGGCTCTGGGGACTGAGGACTCTGGGAAATTATTTTTGTGAGCCACCTCACAAAAATAATTAATTAACCAGCCCTTAGGCAAAAGTATGTCATCATTATAGGTGAAGTTTAGCATCAACATACAGTATAGGAGTACTGAAAGGCAGTTGTTATGGCTACCAGGATGACATAAATATTGCATATGAATCCGTTAATTCGAATAAATCCACTAAATGCTTCATTCTACAGTCATAGCTGCCCTGTGTGACTGATCTCATGGTTGTGATTAGCAGTCTTTTGGACAGTGTCCATCAGTTCACTTCTATCTTTAGACCCATTCTATTAGCGAGGCGGCCGAAGTTCCAGAGACATATTGACAAGTAGTTGGAAGGAACTACATCAACGTGTTGCTGCTGTTGTAACTTCTGTTTAATTAACCAATTAACGCTCATATATAGAAGGATCACTTTGCCAAATGTTACCAATTAGTATCTACTCAGAGAGCTTTTACTTACAGAGAGGGAGCTAACCTGCAGTTCAAGGAAATCATGATAATAAAAAATTTTAATCACCAAAGTGTCATCTAATGGCTCTGAATCTTCTCAGGATTCTTTCAAATCTAGTGTGACTTGTACAGTTATTTTACTCAGACTAAATACTTGGTTTAAAAAAAGCATCAAAATGAGTGTGATGTTTAAATGAACTGCTACTACTCCAAACTGCTGTGGATAAAAAAAATTAGAAATAAATATATAAACCACATATCAGCAAAAAATGCTCCTCAGTTGAGTTAACTGTGAAATTTATAGTATTTCAAGTGCTATTCATGTTCTGTTTTCAGATCATTAACAATTACATTAAACTGTTACTGTGGATAAATCAGTGAAGGAATAATATTTCACTTGCACTGGCTTGTTGCCTTTCTTCTCAGTTGTGCAACATCTAGACTGTAAAAACAACTAAAAGAGTCAGGGGCAAGGTCAAGTGAGTGCTCACATTAAAAGAAAATAAGACGAAAAATCAGTTCAGTTAAAGGAGCAATTTTTTTTTTTTATAGCTCAAAATTTCCCAGGTTTCCCAGTTAACTACACAAACAATTACAAAAAGTACAACTTGAATTGCTAAAATAAATATGAATGTAGTTGAACTATCAGCAAATGATAAAAAAATTTACGCAATCTTTATGAATTTGCACTTTTTTTAAAGTTATAACCATTTCTTCTTTGGACTTGCACAATAACTACATTTTTAGTTCATTACTTCACAACCAAGTTCATGAGAAGGACAGAGGGTGAGAGGAGACAGCATGAAGGATAAATACATCACAACATGCAGTGCAGTGTCTTTCTCACCTATATAAATGACAAGTGCACTTTTAACCACACTGCTTTGAGTTTGTGTATTGTTAAATAGAGAATCCGATGACTAACTGTAAGCTGTTCAGAGGGGCCACTCAGGCACTATCAGGCCTCTCCTGCTGTCCCTCTTGCATGTGTATGTGTGTGTCTAACCTTGACAGAGAAAGCTAAGCTTCAGTGAGTGCCTGCAAGCATCGTGCTATCTTTAGCTTTTGTTGAAGCTTTTACCACTGGCCTCCTCCTCCTCCTCCTCCTCCTCTTTCTCCTCCTCCATTCCCCACAGCCCACTCACTGTTGGCTGCACATGCAAACATGCACACTTATGCATGCTTGCACTCATCCCAACCCATGCACACACACAAACATACATACATATGCACGCTTCATAACTGTTACTGGGCAGATTAGAGGAAGCAACCTACTTCTGGGATAAAACGTGCACAATGTTTGTTACTGAGTGCAGAGTCTGACTTGTGTTCCCTGACTGGCTCTGATTCCTGCCTGAGGGCAAGTTACAAGCCGTGGGACTCTCAAGCAAAACAGCTGTATTGCTAGTGGACAATATAGTAACATGAATTTAGTCAGCAAAGACATTAGTTTTGTTCCAGGGTACATGCTGCGGATACAGGCGCTAGAGCAAAGCTTGTTGATTTTGTAACATTATTGACCAATATTTAAATTTTACCCAGTGAGACTAGCAGCTGTTCTTTTAATTGTGATAAAAACAAAAGTGTTGGAGATTAAAACAATCAGATTTTCAGATGAAATAAAAGCAAACATAAATTGGTGAGTCAGTTTGAGTGAGACGGAGTAAAAAGAGGGCAGTAAAAAAAAAAAAACACCAGCGTCAGGTTATGTCACTAATCCTATTTGAGAGTTCCGTACTGGAAGGTCAGTTCCCATGAGGCTTTACTGTTTGCAAACATACACAGCCCTATTTCGTTAAGCGTATTTTCACGCACGACATAAGTCACCTGCAAATACATTAAAAAATATACATCTTCTCACTGTCATAGTCATTACACCATCACGTACGTTGTTATCAAGACTAACCGAGCTCTGTAAGTGCACTTTCTCACCAGTGGGAGAAAATAAAGTGGGAACTATTCATGCATTCTTAATATCTATTCAATCATGTCAGTGTGAGATTGTCTAATAATAGTAATTTTACACCTCAGAATGGGAGATACTGGAGTCGGCATGCACCTGTGATTGCATCCTCCCCCTCTTCATCTCCTTGTTCCTCTCTGCATTGCAGTATCTGAAGCTGTCAGGAGAGCATATGCACTGTGTGTCATTGCTGGCCTCTGCCTGTCATCTCTGCCCTGCGCGCAAACCACCAGGCAACACGAGGGGAAACGTAATACACTCTTTCTCTGTCATTCTCCTTCACCTTTTCAGCAGGTTGTCCCACGACACACGCTGACCTACGCAGTAACATCCGCGGTGCAGCTGACAGAGGAGAAAAGATTTGCTTTTGGACTCCTCTGCACCTAAAGCTCTTACTGTTTAAATAAGCAGCGGCAGAAGGAGATCTGGATGAGAACCTTATTCACTTTCAAAACAATCTAAGAGATATCCTGCTAACCACCTACTGTTTCTCACACAGCTGGTCCGTTCTAAATCTCAGCACGAATGACTTAAGTCAGATAAAACACAGTTGGAGAATAATGAATGGAAAGGCAAATTGCTGTCTATGTGCCTTAATACAGTGTGCAACTAAATGCAAGAGTCATTTTGTTGCTCAAATCCTCTGCATTTCCTTAAAATTGCACTGTGCCCTTGACAGAATGACAGGGTATTTAGTCATATTCAACTGACGCCTGGGGCATTTTTCTTTCGCTTGCTGTACTCTCGGAGTTTCCATTCAGGTTTAATAAGTTCCTAATGAAAGAGGGAAGGCGGATGCTGTTTAAGTCAATCACCTCCGCACAGTTACAGATCATTGGATGCACCATTTGGGGGTGCTTTAAATGTGTGCCATGGGAGATATTCCAAAAAGCATTCACACAATGGCTTTCCATTTGCTTCTCTCCTATAAAAGTAATGACAGTGGGGGTGTATCAGGAAACAGACAAAGGAAAATGCAATAGTATGCCCCCTCATTTCCTTCCTTCCTTTGGCGCATGATAGTTTCAAGTGTGCACTCCAGCGTCATTAAAAATAAATAAATAAAGCTGCATGCTTAATCTAGTGTGACAAATATACCAACTCCTTGCATTTCTCCACATTGCACCATGTGAAAAATAACAGTATAGGGGGAAAGGATAACAAACAATATTGCACCATCTGTGAATATTTACAGCGTTTTCATCAACAAAAACAACTCAAAATAATAAAGCAAGAAACTTCCCCCATTTGACCCTTTCACTGGTGATTTCTTAATCGTGTGGCAGAGCATGGGTCTCTGCCTTGCAGGGCGTTACCATCTATTAGCTCTCCTGTCTAGACTCAAGTTAAGGCTATTTGTGACCTGGTGCCATTCCAGGAGTGATTCCTGGCAACAGTCCCAGTTTTAGACCTGTCTAAAAGGATTAAGGTAAGGCAGGAGGGTTTTTCTGTCACCTGACAACAGTCGGGTCAGCTCTGAGGATGCTGCAGATGACGAGTGACACGACAGCTAGAAGAAGTGTTCTGTTTTCAGTTTTATTCAATGTACGTATAAGCATATTTTGGAGACACTTTTCTTTAGGATTGTCAAAAATAAACAAACTATGGTACCAATCTCTGGATAAAGTACACATCAAATCAGTTCCAGCCAAACCTAGCACAAATGGAAACTGTGTGGGTCATTTCATAGCCAGCTGTTCTTCATTCATGACAAAATAATTTAACCCCATGAAGACCCAAACAGTCACCGACGACCAAAACCATCTACTGATCTAAAATGATTAATTTGAACACTTTTGAAACACTAATCCTATCAATACATGTAAATAATTGGTGTAAAATGCAGTTTGTCATCTTTTAATGGTCATTTGGACGTTCAGAGGCTTCGTAGTTACCATGGAAACACCGTCATCTTCTACAACATTGATTCACCAGTAAAACCCATGGAGTTGGATCAATGACAGTGGATGGAGACAGTTGGTTTATGTTAAATTAATGATAGATTTTGCTGAAAAAGTTATTTTTTCTTCAGATTTGCCATTTCTGATGTACAACCCTCAACTTTAATCTGAGCTTTTATGAACATCTACAGTACATGATCGGAAAATTAATATAGAAAAATACCTGATGTTCACTAAACAAATGCAAAATATAGAGGATAATATCATAATAAATAGTGATAAATTACTTAAGAAAAGTCAAATATAGAGAAAAAAAATATTTTTGTACTGCCACAAACATAACACTGGGTCTTTGCAGAAATGGACAAGATGTCACATTAGCATTAATGCTTAGGTTGTCCTTTTCATTTAATTGCCACTAAGGGATAAGAGGTGAAATCATGATGCTTGTATTTTACTGCAGAAACTTAGCAAAACTTCAATAGCACAGTTTTTGTCCAGTATCATCCAAAGTATCCAGGTTTACAGCAATGACCTGGGTGTCTCTTTCCAGCTTTAGCCCCCTCAAACAGTAAAATCTTTGATAGAATACCATGAGCACGCAACAAAAGCAATGCTGTGATGGCTTGTGAAAGACCTAAGCATGGCAGGGATGAACAAAAAGGCCACTATGGGAGCCTCATTTAGGCAACCAGGCCCCAAATACCAGATCTGATCCGCATGGATTCCTCTGCACAACCTTAGTCAAGTGTATAGGCTCTTCTCTGCACAACACAGTTTTCAGTCCACCTGACACACATAATGAGAGAAGAGGCTGCTCTCTGTCATACTGGAGATATTGTTAAACTAAGTACGAAGTCAAAAATAAATCTTCATGAGCAAACATTTATCAGAAATATAATTAAAACTCCCTCCTTAGATTTCAACAAAAAAAAAACAGAGTAATGCAAGTGTTGCAGATAAGCCTCTGTATGACATATGTGGTGGCAGAACTGACATGTGACCACTACATGCCATGATAAAGCAGGTTGGAAAATCTTTGAAACACTAACAGCATTGGTCATGTTTTATTTTGCCATGAGCTTCGCAGCTCACGTGTATTCTCACTGCCACGTGTGCTGGCTATCTGTACGAGGCAGAACAAAACCATAACACCAGCCATTACAGCTGGTCCTGCACCCAGGAGGGAGCCAAGGCAGAGGAGCCTCACATTTGACACACACAAACACACACTCAGTGCTAAAACTGATGCAGCTATGATCTTGGATGTGTCAGGCAGGATGCGGTGTCAGCAAAATCCATGTGGAGAGACACAGTGTGGGTTCAGAGATGGAGTGTGTCTTTCCTCTGAACAGACTCGGCTTCTTCAGCCACAGCTGTGCTGTGTGGCACAGAGTGAAACACTGAAAGCTTTCATTTCATATTGTTCATCATCATCATTTAATCAGGTAATCTCGATGGATTAATCCCCTTTACAAGAGACATGTAGAACAAAAAAAAGAAAGAAAAACTTGATCAGAAATTACAAGAATCATGGAAAAACATGAAAATGTGAGATCTCAGACTTATTGCATTTAAAAGGTACACCTATACTTAAAACCTGCTCTGTCAATGTTCATGGATGAACGAGGGATTCAATCAAAAACAATGAAAAATGGTGTGCAAGTTTAAGCAATAGAACATCATGCATTAATAAAATAAGATGCCAATTTCTTTTTGACCATAAGGAAGTCTATTAAACTCTGTGATACAGAACAATGACAAGTAAAACTAAAAATATAATGCTCTCTCCATATGGTTTAACTGTTGGACAGTTAATGTTACAGCACTGAAATACAAAGCAGACATGAAGACTGACTTTAACAGACACTGATTATACTGTTTTACATGAACTATATTGTTTTATGTAGGGACTAAAGGTGTAAATTAGCCTTGCATGGCTATAATAATGTATGTTGGCTCATACTGTCTATTAATATGCACTGTCCCTTTGAACAAAATAAACTTCAATATGTTATCAGTTGTATTGTATTACTTTCACAAGGAATAATTGCTTTTAGAATGCAACATATTTAGTGCCTAACATAAAAACCCCAAAACCTTCATCATCATCATCATCTTCACACAACTTCAACAAAACATTTTATTTTTATATACCAAGACATAGTATTTTCTGAGTCAGCACATTCCCACAGACCTCCACTGGCAGTGTGACACAAGTAAACAGTTCAGATGTCCATGTAGCACATCCAACCGATTGCAGTCTGGGTAGTGGAGCAGCTCAGAAGTCTGTCTGCTTTTAAATGGCTGTAGCAGGCTGGATTAATGAGACATGGAGTTTAGTGGCCACTGGTCACCACTCAAGTAAACCCTGCTAGCTGACATGCGCCAACTGGGTTTCTGGGTAATCCCCAAGTGCGATTAGGGGAAGACTGAGGGAGTACATCTGTGGGGGCTGGGAGTACGTATTAAAGCATTTCACAACAGCCTCTTGATTAACTGCCTTCAAATTAGGGTCAAATAGTCAACACTAGTGACTAGACTATTATGCATTTGTTAAATGGGGCAGCACTTTACCTGTCTAAAACTGGTAATGTGGCAATTAGACATCACAAACACTCATGGGCACCAGAAGCAAAAAAAAAATTAAAAATGTGGGTGGGCTATAGTATTTGCGTGTGTTTTTCAACGCCATTTGATAGCATGTCAACTGACACCAAGATATCTTGTTCACTTAACCTTAACCCTCAGTTCGTGGTATTTGATATAGATTCAGGTTGGACAGGAGGATAATAACGGTGTGAACATACACGCAGAAAGCCTATAATGAGTACAGATAACACGCCAATTAAAAATGACAAGTCATGATATCACGTTATAGAGATCAGTCACAGCCATTTCATCACCAACCCCTGAACAATTTTATGTCCTGGTCCCGGGATGTAGACGTTATTATTTTAAACACCCATGTACACAGTTCCCTCATTAATGCACCTCCATTTGTTGCACATCAAATGAAAGCTAACAAACTCGTCTTTCCGAATATATAAACCATTCTGAAGTGCAACAGCATCACCACATACACAAAAGGTTGTTTTCTAGAAAAGCAAAATGTGATAAATGTGTCTTTTCTTACTTTTGAAGACTGTCTGCAGATCAAACATCCATCCATCCAACAAATATGGTCTGGTTTTCCTTGTAACAGTCCAGCGAATAGTCCGAAACACACGTAAGATCCACAAAGGCACAGAAACAGCAGGAATATCTGTCCAACCTGAGATCAATGTTGGGGATTTTTTCCATTTTCTTCAAACATATCCTCCGTAATTTACTTTTTCTGCCGGTGATACCGGTAAACATTGACAGACTAACTTGTCACCTTTTGATTGACACCTACCTTGGCCAACCTAAAGCGTCCCAGGGGTTACTGATAGGAGGAATATCCAACCAAGTGTCAGAGACATGTAAATGGTCACGCCTAACTCACACCGCTGCTGTCTGATTCGCCATTCCCCTCTCTGCACTATGTACTAAAGATGGCGGCGACAGCAAAAAAAGTCACGTGACTCACTCCCATAAATTGATTCATGTAACGTGGCCTACCTGGGACTGACAAGAGTCACAGAGTTCTAAACCAATAAAGTTTCTTAATAAATAAATAAATAAATAAATAAATAAAAGACAAGAGTCACAGAATAGTGAAAACGTGGTATACGGAGTTTTATTGCAACGGAATAGATTTTGAGTCAGCGCAGTGCGGCATACAAGATAGGAGCAAAAACGTGGTATGGATTTTATTTAACCATTCTCTCAAAGATCAAGCGTCACGGAATGGATTTTACTGACAGAGCGCGGAAAATGGCATTGTTTCCAGGCGTTAAAAGTGGGGTGGGTCTGATATTTTTGGGCCAAAAAATTGGGTGAATCTTGTTCCACTCACTTACAATGGCTCCAGCGACCATGCAAACACTGGATTTTAACGCTCAGTTTTGCTTCCTTACATGGTCTGGGTTCTCCATCCCTCTCAGAAAAACTGATCAAATGTGGAAATTATATGTTCCAGGTTTAAAACATGCTTTTATTTGCTTCAACACTGAGGAACAAATTCCCATTTCAATATCAGATCACCTGAGTCAGTGCAGTTTAAAAAGCTGTGAAACACACGTGGAAAAAATGCAAAATAAACAGAATATTATAATAAATGGTGATAAATCACAAGAAAAGTTAAATATAAAGACAAAATATTTTGGAACTACCACAAAAGTAACTCTGGGTTTTTATGGGTTAAATGTGTTTGGTTTTTTTTCTCTAATATACTATACCTCTTGTTGAAAATCCATTTTTACATCATTTTGATTCTAATCATTATTTTTTTGATCACTATATTTGCACCTGAATTGTATTTTGTATATTATTTTGTGAAACTCTTTGTAATTTTGGTTTTGAAAGGCTCTATAGAAATAAAGTTATTAGTT
>JAPQRQ010000012.1:15904310-15915741 GCA_037367365.1 Apogon talboti
ATATATATGCTACTACTACTATTACTACCACTTCTGGCTGTTTCCTTTATGGATCACCACAGAAAATCACCTGCTTCCATTGAACCCTGTCACTAATTATATTATGTTATTATACTTCCAATATAGGCTAACTTATTCACCTATTGATTTATTTAAACACTGCACATAGACTGTGAGGATAATAGGCTAACTAACAACGGTCCATGTAGTCCAAAATAAGTAGATTTATATTAAAAAAGGAAAAACAATCATAAAGATGCATAAACTTGACTCAAATGCTGCGATTTATTAAAGTGCAAATGCAAAAGAAAAAATATTTTCGGCAGTAGAGTTCACACAATATATTCATATCCTGTACAAAAACAATTACTCTGAATTTAAGTGACATTAAGTTTAAATCTAGGTGATACGTAATGGTTTTCACATAATGTATGCATGAAATTTTTCTTATTGAATACATTTTTTTACATACATGTAATATGGATTTACAGGTAAAACGTTTGTGAAAAGCATATATGAAGTAGCCTTGATTTCAGCTACATTATAGCCATTGTAGTGACAGATTAAGATCTTAAATCCTTAAATCATCATAAATATAAGGGTAAGATACATTTTCACAGTAGCTCAAATTCACATTATCCACACAGAGGAGATTAAGGTATGAATCACACAGAATATTCATTTTTTCACACTCCCTCCCACATGGGTATTTTTTTTATTTGGATTTCATCATCTCACAGGATGTGGAACAGTTGTGTTGGTGCCACAGTCAATATACTCATAGATGTCAAAAGACAGACGCTCTGTGTGTGACAGGTAGGAAAGATTCAGCGTCATTCTGGAAAAGAGGACAAAAAAAGAGTAACACGAGGGAATGAGAGCTGGTTTCTTCTGTTTTTATCAGTTGCTGAATTACGGCAGATGTTATCGCTCACACCAACGACATGAGACACACAACTACTACATCTGAAATAAATCTGTGTGACAGGCATTGTGTGCAGGTTGAAAACAGGAAACTACACTGTGGCCAATAGGGTTCTGAGTTTTTATTTTGAAGTATTTTTTCTCTGTTTCCTGTTTTATTTAGTAGATTTGGCGCTGGATTTTGTCCTGTTCCTTTTTTACTTCTGCCTGCGCTTTGGACTCTGTTTCTGATTTTGCTTGTCAACTTTAACCTGTATGTGTCCAGTCATTTCTCTGCTTTTGGGTCTCATCCTGTACAATATTAAAAGATAAGAAATAATTGAACTGACATGACATGCAATAAATGTAAATGAATAACCTGCTGCTGTATGGATAAACCAAGATGAGCTTGGAAAACGCTGACTTTTATAGGGTTCAGTAGCTGCTCCTTGGTTGAATCTAGTCCGCCACCATGTTTTATTCACATCTGACACTTTCAGATGCCTGGAAAAGCTCTTGATTATATAATGTATATTTTAACCCATAAAGACCCTGTGCTACTTTTGTGTCAGTTCCCAAATGAATTTTTCTCCATATTTAACCTTTCTTAAGTGACTTATCATTTATTATAATATTATCCTCTGTATTTTGCATTTTTTCAGTGAAAATCGTGTATTTTTCTATATTTAATTAATTGACCATGTAGATTTTCATAAAAGGCTCAGAATAAAGTTGAGGTTATTATATCAGAAATAGAGAAAACTGAAGAAAAAGTGACTTTTCCAGCAAATATATCAATAACTGAATGTAAAAACAAGTGTCTATAACCACTGTCATTGATCAAACTCCATGGGTTTTACTGGTGAATCAATGTTGAAGACGACAGTGTTTCCACGGTAACTACAGAGCCTCTGATCGTCCAAATGGGTCATATCTGATGACCATGAAAAGATAACAAACTGTATTTTACACCAATTATTTACATGTATTAATAGGATTAGTGGATCAACAGGTATTAAACAGTTTAGGTCAGTAGATGGTTTTGGATGCCAGTGGATGTTTGGGTCTTTATAGGTTAAAAAACACTTGATCAAGGATATGGATAAAGATTATTTTAGTTAATCACAATCAGAGCTTTATGAACTGTACATTTTTTCTGTAAAAGCACGATTGAACATTATAACTTTTTATCCATATATTAAAAGCCAAGTGGCCTCTGTGCATGCGTGTATGTGTATCCGCTTTATAACTCAATAAACGGACAGAGCTGGCCTTTGCCTTTTGGAGTACTTATGTATTTTGGGTCAAGGATCAGACTGGTGAAAACAAGTTGATTGGACCAATATTTTGGGAAATATTAGCAATTTTGGAATACAATAGCCTTACAATCATGTTGACATAGAATCATCATTGAAGTGGGTTACCTAGCAACAGATAAACAAAAGGGCCATGGTTGCCATGGTGTCAAATTTCATGTGCTGAAAACAGACATGCCAGCTGAGAGGTTATTCAACTGAAAATGCCAGTGTAAATATCTATATAATAAAATGCCAAGTGACCTCTGTGTGTGTGTGTGTGTGTGTGTGTGTCTGAGGATTCACACAAAATCCGGAAAGAGCTGACTGCTGCAGTTTATCACACTTATGTATTTTTCGTTAAGGAAGAGACTAGCAAAAATGGCAAGTTGATAAGACCAATATTTTGGGAGATATTAGTAATTTTGAAATACAGCAGCCTTACAATTGCCCAGAATCATAGAATCTTCACTGAAGTAGGTTACCTAGCAACAGATAAACAATAGGATCATGCCAGCTGAGAGGTTATTCAACTGAAAAGGCTAGTGGAATTTACCAAGAAAGTAAAGAAAGTAAAAGAATGAACTGTATCAGAGGATCTAGAACCTATGGTTCCCCGCGGGTCAACGCGCTAGTTATTATTAACTGTCCAAAACATAAAGCGTTACCTCATCTAAAAGGTTTTAACAACTTTTGAACCACTAGTCTTATCAATACAGTTCAATAATTCAGATAACATGCAGGTTCTCATCATTTCAGTGTCTTATTTGGATATTTAGAGGCTCTGTATTGAATATGAAGATACTGTCACTCTTCTGCAACACTGATTCATTAATAAGATCCATGTAGATGATTGTAGATGTGTTCAGTTAATGCTATATTTTGCTGAAAAAAATAACTTTTTTGACAGTTTTCTCTGTGTTGATATGATAAGCTTTGAATTTACTTTGAGCTTTTACGAACATCTACATGATCTGTAAATTAAATACGGGAAAATACCCGATTTTCACAGAAAATGTTATAATTAATATAACATTTATAGAACAGGTTTTGTTGTGTTAAATGAACATGTGAGATTGAAACTGAGGACATCCTGTTCTGTGGCTGTGGTTCATAAGTCACCGTGCTGATGTGAGATATGAGCAACTGCCTTTTCCGTTCATTTTCAGATTGACTGATATAGATTGGTTGGTACTCACTGCAGCACCAGAAGTAAGTTGTGAACCTGGACAGAGCTCGACTTGCAGTGAGCGCTAAAAAAAAAAGAAAGATAAAACAGTCAATGTACTGAATTCAGAACACAGTCTGTAAAATTGTTATAATTTTCTTTTAATGGAGATTTTAGGGTTTCAAGTGAGCGCTAAAAAAAAAAAGAAAGATAAAACAGTCAATGTACTGAATTCAGAACACAGTCTGTAAAATTGTTATAATTTTCTTTTAATGGAGATTTTAGGGTTTCATCAAACTTACTTTAAGCCTTTGTCGACAATCGTCAGGTCAGTTTGCACTTTATACTGTAGATATTTAAAAAAGAGAGATAAAGGATTATTGTCATGGCAACAGCAGCATTTTTTTGTCAACTGAACCATTTTAGACACTCACAAGTTTCTGTGATCGGGACTGGATGGAAGACATATTTGTTATTTTGGTGTTACCCGCAACGAGGTTCGTGAACAGACTCTGAATGTCGAGCTCGGCGACCTGAACAGGCACGTAGTTCTCGTTGCTGATGTTGATGAGATTCTAAAAAATGTGAAATGCAGAATACCAGGTGAAAACACACAGGCCTTTCTGTCATTAAACGTCTTACAGGACTTTGCCCTTTGCAGTGGCGTCATGTGAATCCAATTTAAATGGTTCTTTTATAATTAGCGCTTTGACGCCCGTCTGTGTCTTTACATAAACATTTCATTACAGTGTCATTCTTGCTGAATAAGTTCTATGCAGTAAACAGACAGCTGGCTCAGGTTGGCACACGTTTGGACTATTGCACACATACTGTTACTTACAGTGACTTCCATTTCGACACTATCGTCAGTGAAGAAAACCAAGACCGACAGCACGGAAACAGGTGTCAGAGTGACACTCCGGGGGAAGAGGAAGAAGAGGATCAAACAGCAAAGCAAGAGACAAACGGCTATGGATATACACACGTAGAGTTTCCTAAAAGGCAACAGAAAGACACAAAATTGTTTGGGTTATATCATGTGTTGAGTCATAAACTGAACAGTGTTTCTGTGTAAATAAGGTGAGATAATCCTTGTCCAAACACTGCAAAAAAGGAATATGTGACTTGAATTTGGAATGTTTATCTTGAATTTTATCATTCATAATCCTTGGATAATATTTTCGTATTTTAACAAAACTTAATAAGTGCAATTTTCTTACTGCACTGGTAGATAATTTTACTTGAAATGAGACATTTTATTCCAATAATGAGTTTAATTTTCTTAGTATTTTACAGGCTTTTTTTGCAGTGCACAAATGTCGCAGTAGCCAAAAATAACAATATTAGCAGTAAAAGTGGTAAGAAGCAGAAGATAAGAGAAGCAAAGGAGTAAAAAATAGAAGAAGAGAACAGAAACACGTGTAAAGGAATCAATGTGCAATATAGAAAAGATAATTCACATAAAATAGTATGAATAGAAGACATACAGTAGTGGAAAAACGTGGTGTTATGGATGTCTGAAAACTTTTACAGTACATATACACAGTACACTCGTGTAGGCAAATTGTACATAATAAGAAAGCTATTTCACATGTGCATGTAGGTACAAATATATTCAAACCAGTGATGCAAAAGAAACTATTAAAGGTCATTTTTAACTACATGCAAACCCTGCAAATGGATGAAATGCTGCACTATACAGACTTGAATGTATCCCTTACGTGCGATTTGGTTTCAGCCTTTTATCATTGCAAGGAATGACAGCAACCAGTTGGTCTTCATGGTCTGGAAAAAAACCCAAAATAAACAGCAGTTAGCTCCCAAAATGCAGAACATGAAATGAAACAAGAAAAACTGCTCTGAGTTATTTATGAATAAGGAGTGGTGGTTGAGGAACTGTGATCTGTTGAGGTGAATTCCCACACAAGAAAAATAAAGAAGTCACAGTAGTTTATCAGAGATTTTTCAAGATGCCCAACCTCTTGGGATTCGGCCGGTGCCCCGACATGTGGGGCAGGTGTCTGCAGCGCTTTCATTCATGGTACCGTACAGTGGAGGAAACTGCGTCAGGGTTCTCACTTTCTCCACTGCTTTTGTCAGACCAGAGCTCTGCTGTGTGACCATATCTGGCAGAAAAAAAGAGAAGTTTAGATTCGAAGTCCTGGAACTCATCGCTAATCAATCAGACACTCCTTTAGTTTCACTTGAACCAACAGCTGAGGAGTTTATGCTGAATGAGTTCCGCAGAAATGCATTTCAGTCCCTCTTGACTTCCTCTTGAGAGTCCTTTCAGATCATGAGGAATGTTCAGTAAGTTTATGCTCTCAGCTTTTTTTGGAAACTTTCAAATGCCCAATGCATGATGAGGATGTAATATCATTATCATTATTATGGTCTTGAAGAGTTACATTTCTTACAATAACATAAAACCACCATT
This sequence comes from Apogon talboti, assembly GCA_037367365.1. Taxonomy (NCBI): domain Eukaryota; kingdom Metazoa; phylum Chordata; class Actinopteri; order Kurtiformes; family Apogonidae; genus Apogon; species Apogon talboti. The sequence goes on from JAPQRQ010000012.1 coordinate 15,910,114, forward strand.
AAAAAGGTTTGTCAGTCTAAAATATAACTCTGATTGTTATCTACATAATCACTGCATGGACAAAACTATTGGGACACATTACATTGCCATTAATATCATTGATATCAGTGTTTTTTATCCCATCTTTAGGGTTACATTTTTTGTTCACGTTGTCATCTACACTAAAAAGATGCTTCAGCTGATTTTAACAAAACTTTTTATAAGGTTTAAGATTGTTTTAAGTGTTCTGCCTCTATATTTCAGAAACATTTGTCCAACTCAACACCAAGGAAATTCCTGCATTTGATTAAATTTCTGCACAAATGTCTATGAGTAGAAGGCAGTCGATCCATTTTCAGCTGTAAACACCATAAAGAGGAGTAAATTCATGTATTTGAATATGCTTGCTTCTATAAAATGTACAAATGTCTGAGTAAAGACACAGATAACGACATTTCAGCAGAAAACTAGATAAAAGAGGTGTAAATTCATGTATTTAAATATCTTTCAGTAGCATATTTCTATGAGAAATAGGCAGTTGAGCCACTTTTAGCTGAGAACACCATAAACAGAAGCAAATTTTTGTATTTGATTAAAATTTTTTTTATAAAATGTACATATTTCTGTGAGTAGAGACAGATGATCAAAAAACCTCCATAAACAGGATTAAATTCATGCATTTGATTAAATGTCTGCACAAATGTCTATGAGTAGAAGGCAGTCGATCCAATTTCAGCTGTAAACACCATAAAGAGAAGTAAACTCATGCATTTGAATATGCTTGCTTCTATAAAATGTACAAATGTCTGAGTAAAGACACAGATAATGACATTTCAGCAGAAAACTAGATAAAACAGGCGTAAATTCATGTATTTAAATATCTTTCAGTAACATATTTGTATGAGAAATAGGCAGTTGAGCCGCTTTTAGCTGAAAACGCCATAAACAGAAGCAATTTTTTGCATTTGACTAAAAAAAATTCTACAAAATGTACATATTTCTGTGAGTAAAGAAGCAGATGATCAAAAAACCTCCATAAACAGAATTAAATTCATGCATTTGATTAAATGTCTGCACATAGTTCTGTTCATAAAAGACAGTTAATCCGATTTCAAGTTGTTTTAGAGAATATTAGGTGAGTAAAGTGCCTATTCCTTTTCCTGGGTTAATTAAGTGAGAGTGATCCCCGGGCGCTGAGTGGATCTGACACCCGTGGAAGTGGACCACAACACCGGATACTCCTCTTACCTCACAACTCGACTTCAGCTCCAACATAAAAGACCGTCCACACCCGAAGAAACTGGCACACCGGTGTGTGTTAAAACATTTCATATAAAGCGTGAATATGCGTGGAGATTTCCCCCCAGAACGACTTCATGTCTCGACAAAAACAAACCCGAGTGGGAGGTTGACTTCCTGGTTGAGGTGCAACAGGTCGGTCATGCGTCTGACACTGACACATCACATGGTCTGTTCTTCATTAACTCCACTGGCTGTCAAAACCACTTGACATTCCTCACACACACACACACTCAGACCTGGTGAACGTGCACAATAGTCAGTACATCCATGCATTCACTGGAACTGACACTGATGAGTAACACTTTCCCAAACTTTTCTGCAACTTTTACTTGCATCAGTTCTGAAAAATCTTTGGCGTGTACATGTACTTCATTACTGTAAGAACATGATTCAACAACATCCTGGAAGTGTTGTCACTTTGTATTATTACTGCATTTTATCCCGTCTACTATTTGCTGTTTTTGCTTTTATATTGTATGATAATGTATATTGTAAAACACCTTCAAATACAACATAAAATGTATTATTAATATTTGTAGTAGCATTAGTAGTAATAATAGTATTAGTAGCATCAATAATAATTATACTACTACTACTAATGATGATAATAGTAGTTATATTAATGGTCTGTTATTTTTATGTCATATAACAGCTATTATTATCATTATTATTGATAATACTATTACTATTATTGCTATTGTTATGGATACTACTATACTAATAATAATAATAATAATAATAATAGTTGATACTATATTAACGGCCTGTTATTATTTTGGTCATACAACTACTATTATTATTGTTTATTATTATACTCAAATGTTCGTCATCACAATCCTTACAGAAACAACCTCAGGCAGTGAGAACAGCTTCTGTTCACAACTAGTTAAGACCATGACTTAAACAATTAAAGAACTATTGCATCCATTCCCCCCCCAATCCATACCTGCAACAATAGGGACAAAGTAAATTAATTTACTCACATTTTTTGCTTCTTCTTAGAATTACTGCGTATATTGATTGGTTTGGTTTTATTGTATTATCTGATTATGATCAAATTTGACAATATATTGGAAGACTGTCAGTGATTATCATTTTAAAACAGTTTAAGCACATTTAAATTTGGACTTTTAAACATCAGGAATAGCCTGAACCAAGTTCACCTGCTCAATATAAACATGTATTTGTGCAAAGTTAAAATCCCTTGTAAAATCATCTACTTTAGTCCCATGGTTCCAAGTTTTTAATAACCGTCAGCATCCTGGTTTGATATTAACAGAGACAGAGAGAGATGTGCAAATAGTTTATTGGCCATTTGACAGCAGAAGGGTATTTTTAATGTTTACACTCTGGCAGAATAAATTGACAAGCATAGTAGATATATTCAGTATTCTCTCTAGAGATGATTTTTTTTTTTTAAACATGGATAGGTAAGAATAATCAACATAAAAAGATATGGTTCAGAATTCAGAATCTCAACAACCATAAACTTAAAGCAAACAGAATCACACAAACATACAAGAGAAATAATTCATAACAGAGGCATACGTTAACTTAATCGGCACACCCACAACACAATGTGAAAATCACCATGTAACTCAGTAAACTATCAATAATCTTTCATCAAGGCAAACCAAAAAAAAAAAAAAAAAAAGAACATACTTGGTTCTGTTAGAATTGAGGAATGTGCTGTTGGGAGACATCTCAGTTGGATGAGTGCTAAATTACTTGGTTTCAGATGGACGATGTATAAGAGTGTGTGAAAATGCAGGCAGGGTGTGAACGGATGATGACGCAAAGCAGACATTTTCCACTGTGACTGTGCTAAAACCACGAGAACACGACTCATCTCTAAGCCTCTACCTGTCATGCAGGTGTCTTCTAAAAAGCTGTAGAAAACATCTGTGTCTAAACAGTGATCCGTTTGGACTGTTTTGTATACATTCCACATGTCAACGTCTAAAATAACAGTACTCTGATACAGAAAAAGATTGCATTGTTTAGGCAGATTTCACTACAATATTTGAGAAAAGTCTTAAATATCCATTTGTTGCTTCTACTACTGTACTGCCCTTAACAAGCAGAAAACCCACAGAGCCCCGATAGCGTCCCCTTACATGAGAGCAGTCTTTTGCAATGATAACATTCAACAATTATCTTCTTCACTGGTTCATTTGTGACGAGAATCTAGCTAAGCTCCTGTCAAAGACGATGCTGCTATTTTTTTTTTTTCCAGAGCCAGAAGCAGCAGCTACGATAGCCATATGAACACTAAGATGAAAAGCTGTAATACACACTTTTGTCCAGTCGAAAATAAGCCACCTTTCTTGTTCCAATCGACGCATAAAGCTCTATGGCCGAGGTAAACAAGGTATACGGCAAAGGCCTACGGCTATCTTGACCTGGATCGAGCTCGATCAAGATCACAAAACTCTACAAGTCTCTATATAGTTAGTTTCATCGATATGCTGTTGCTAACTTAACGACAAAATCAGGAGGAGTCGCGCATAGATAGATGCTCCTTTATCATTCATAAACAGTGTCCTTTAAATAATTCTTTCGTTTCTGTGCCACTGTGTGACTAAACTTCTTTTGTCTTTGTCTAAATAAACCTCCCCACCCTTTGAAAAAGGAAAAAAATAAAATAAAATCGCAGTGTTTAGGAATCATAAATAGGTTTTCTTTTAAGTTATTTAAATCAAAAACATCCAAACACTTCAAAGGGCGAGAGACATCATCTGAATATTCTCTTTAAGTGATGTTTGGATGTTTTTTTTTCCCTATGAACAGCTTTTTAAAGACCTCATGCCGGCCTCCCCTCCCTCAGTGCTGAGTGTCGACGGCTTCGTTCTGGCGGTCCTCGGCCATCTGCACCAGCTCGTTGACCGTGTGCAGGAGGCTGTAGCCGTGCTTCTTCAGCAGGCGCTGGTTCAGCCGCTGGTCTCTGAAGCCCATCTCCAGCAGCATCGCCATCATGGAAGGGTCCTGCCTGGTGGCTGGGTCGATGCCTCGCTGCGGGACAGGGACGCGGCGAGACGGGGGGGGGAGGACAAACAGCAGGACAAAGGTCGGATCAGATATTGAGATGAGCGTGAGTTAAATGAAAATACAGAGAAACGTCTGTGGTATTTCGAGACAGCTGGTGCGATGATGCAACCTCTACAGAGATAACACATGACCCGACTGTTCCATCATTAACATGACGCAGTTGATGAAGCAACGCAATGATTCAGTCTCACAGTTTAAACTTGGCATCTCCAACACTGCTTTTTTTTTTTTTTTAATAACTTATTTGGAACCTGCCCCAATTATGCATAATTATTAATAAAAGTAATCAAAACTTAATAACACTATCACTGTCATGCATTATATGAGTGAGTCATAGATAGAGTGCACCAGAACGATGCTCCGCCACTTTTCTTCAAGCAAAAACACAGAATATTGACAGTTCACAGGTGAAGATATAATCATCACTAAAGCATGTGACTGTAAACAAATAGAAGGGTCAAAGTTGGCATTTAAAGGTTCAGTATGAAAGATTTACATACACTTGCATGTTTGTAAAGTTTGTGTTAGAGGTCATTTTTGTCCTTAAGAGTCAGACACTATGCCTTTTACTTTATTATAGAGATATATTTACATCTTTATTAGAGGTGGTTAGACTCGGGCTGGGAATCGAACCGGTTGACTGTTGGATGGACTCTACCAGGTGAGAGTTAACTACTCAAGTACAGAGAGCAAAAGAAAGCCAGTGTTAGGACACTGTGGAAAAGCCAAGCTGAAACGTCTCGGTAGGACTCTGTTGTGTATTTAGGCAAACGAGACGAGTCTTTATGTTCAAAATGAACAAACTGGCTCCGACACAAACTTCACCTATGCTTTTAATCTTCCATTGTGCATCTTTAAGCTATAATGATTGATCCGCAGTGTAAGCTTTGGAAAACGCTCCACCTTGGGAGGGGCCGGTCGCCTGTTATGTAATTTTTTTTCTACCAAGCTATTGCCAAAAATAAAAAATAAAAAATGCAGCAACACATTTATTCCTTTCATTCATCACCTTTCATTCACTCCTCTGATAGCTTCTTTATTTGTGATGCACTTGCAGACAAATATCACAAAACCACCCTGTTAAAATGGACAGTTTGCGCTGCTTCCACAACGCCTGCAGGAAATGAAAGCCTTTACATAAACAATAAGGAGGTGAGATCTGATTATAAATGGCCACTCATGAAGCATGTGGACACACAATCTAATGGCAGGTATGAACAGACATACTTAACCCTACGTTAGTCACCTGGGGTGTTTCGACACCCCAACTTTTTTAAATTGCTCATAATTTCCAAATTA
>JAPQRQ010000012.1:15916015-15934521 GCA_037367365.1 Apogon talboti
TAGCATTGGGGTGTGCATACACCCCACGTGACCATTCATGTTTGAATAGGCCACGTGACCAACCAAGGGTTAAGAGCTGTCAAATAGTGATCAGATCACAAAAATGCATGTTAGTACCCGGGGTGAACAGTGCCCATGCTGTGTCAACTATATGTTTATAATGCAAATAAAATAGTGGATGCATGATTTACCTGTATGGTACAGTTTGGTCCAGTGAAGAGAGCCTTATAAGCTGATGCTGCCACAGATAGTGCTCCCTTGACAAGTCCCTCTGTGATGCCTCCTTGGCCCCTGTTACAGAAATAGAAAAGAAAGTTGGTTCATTTTACAGCTTCAGTTAACCTTATTTTAAGTCTATTTTTACACATGACACAGAGATATTAATGATCAATAATGCAGGAAACAGCTGACAACAATCCATTTAACAGGCACCATGACATCAGAAATATTAGATCGCGTGCTGCAATAAGTTGGTGAAGCCACATATAAATACAGCCGACAAAAAGGGGCACCTAAAGCCCGTACAGTCCTTATTGTTAGGAGCACTTATAAGCATTTGAGCGATGCATATCAATGTTTACTCTGTTGTATTGCACCTTGGCAGCAAAGCGTTGCTGGGTCTGGGGTTATATGTCTCAAAGGCACTGGATGCTGAGCCTGCTGATCTCGACAAACCAGATGATACTGCAGAGCAGATAAAAAAAGGAAATAAAACACACAGACATGCACGCTATTAGAGTAGGAACCCAGAATTCTGCTGAAGCAGCACATTTTTAAAGCTTGTTCGCAAGTTTACTTCCGTTGTTTCAACCAAGGGTCAAACTGTTTGCCTTTTTTGTCCTCAACTGAGCCAACAAATTCCAAACTGCCACAGCACGTGTTCACTCGCATATAATATTATGTGTTAGTTGCACCTGTTTCTACAGTGATATTAGTGTAGGGCTTTGTGATATGACAACATGCATCACCTGCCGATCAAAACATGTATGATTTGATGGTCTCTTATATTGCTTTATTTTATTGTATCACAACTCACTCTCTTTATGGTAATATTTGTGGTTTTCTATAAATGCTGTTTTCTGGACTGATACATGTCACAGATGCAGACAGGAAACTTATATGAAGTTAACATAAACAGAGGAGAGTGAGCATTGAGTATGAAAGGTCTGACAGTGCAGAAAAATCATATACACTATATTTCATATTTTGTTAAACACTTAGTTGAAATGTTGCACAAGAGAAAAATAATCAAATATGAAGCATTTTTTTATGTGTTGACTATATAAGAAACAGACAATGTGGTCATTTTATATACAGCTGAAGAGTGATTTTGGTCACGTCACTCAGTCTGACTGCAGTGAACAACAACTGAAGTCAGACTCACCATTTAGGTGGACCCGTGGTTGATGTGGCTCATAAGGTTCACAAGCTGGAGGACTCGGATCTTCAGCCAAGTACAGTGCCTCTGACCTGAAAATCAATCGGAACAGGAATAAATAAATAGCTGCACAGTGGGTTTCAATTCATCTGTTTTAAAAAGCTTCGGAAAATAACTCTTATTTTTTCCCCCAATTTCTTTTTCATTGCTTACAAACAGCAGATAACAGCAGATATGTATGTTTAGTAAAGAAAAAAGATGAAAGTGCCTGGAACTAATTTTCACAGTTTATCTTATGCGATAGATTTCTGCATATTCACCACCAAACTCCACCTAACCTTGGTGAGTAGAGGGCCGGTGGAGGCAGCAGTGGGTCGGGGAGCAGCGGCGGTGGGACCACCTCAGGCGTCAGAGTCACAGCATCCAGGGTTTGGGAGGCACACAGCATTTGGTTGACGCTGCTGTGGATGGCAGGGCCAGAGGCTGACCACACATTCTCAGAGGACTCAGCAGTGACTGTTTCTATCGATTCCTGATCCTCTGTTAGCGGTGCCACTGCGTCCAGCTTGGAGTTGGTATCTTCTTCCTTCTCCTGCTGTGCGTCTGGTCCGGCTGAGGTCACAGCTCTGATGCTATCGGGCTGTGACATGGCAGAGCTGTACATGGACTCCCCCAGAGGCCGGCTGGTGTCAAAGCAGTCTGGGAGGACGATGATGTAATCGTCACAAGAGGAGACAGAGGAGGTCTGGCTGCTGACCTGAGAGACAGGAGGCAAAGTGTGATCTTTTTTGTGCTGTAATATTCACGTTTTCATCAATGTAGAGTGTATGCTGAAATATTGCATTTGAAAAGATGACTGATCAGCTGTTTTCACTTCTATAGAAGGAGCAGTAATATGTGTTTCTAGTCACATTTTCTTCACTAATAGAAAACTAAGGTAATTGGTTTTGCTTGTTTCTTCATTGTGATTTATGGTCAATAATTGGTTAATTCAGTTCCTGATCTCTCTTCTTCTATCTCCATCTATTACAGCTTAGTGTCACAAAGCAAACAAATTTTTTTGCTCCAAGCCAGTTGATGAAAAGGTGGTTAGTTTGCATTTTAATTTTTTATTTTTTCAAAAGTTCAAATTTCAAAAGTTCACTCCAAATTTGCTCTACATTTTTATGGATCCACAGCTGACGTCAGAGCATCTGTGATGAAAGTCTTTAACTTTGCCCTTACCTCATCCCAGTCTTCTCCTCTGGTTCCCCGCTCCTCTTTCTCTTCTTCAGTATCCTTCATCTTTTCCGTGTCATTTAAGACGACTACACCTTCCTCCTCATTACTGTGATGAGCACCGATGTGCAAATTTTCATTCTCTGCTTCTGGCACAAGAACTTTGAAGTGGAAAAAAAAACAAAACACAAGAATGACAAGTGAGACTTGTTTCATGCAATTATATAAACTCTTTGACAGTGGAAAAAAACTACAACAAGAAATTAGCCTTGGGCGATAAAACGACTGGAAATACATAAAAGAAAGTAAACTTAAATATTCTACAGCCCTGATCACCCAGCACTAAGACAAATGTTAAACCAGGACATTCTCATTCAGTCAGTCAGTTTGTGTCTCACCTGGTCCTGTGTTCTCCTTTGACTTGACAGCTGTGTTGAAGGACGGGGCCAAGCTCTCGACCCTAGTGGGAGTGATCCCGTCATTTACTTTAGCTGTCTTTTCAGCCTCGACTGTTCGCTCAACGCAAAAGCTGGGGCCTCTGGAAATAACTGAAATTTTTTTACGAAGGAAAACAATAATAAGGATCGAGTATCTACACAAGTGAAACCACATACATGCACTAGCTTGGTTACAGAAATGTGTTTTAACACTCTCAAATAAACTCTATTTTCCCAGCTTCACTGTTTCCAGTTCTGGTCTGGAGAACGTCTCACACCTTGTGGTTTGTGGCTGCTGTAGCTGTGTTGAACTCTGCGCACTGGTCTGTGATCAGGTGCCTCCTCCAAGGTGAGGGAGCGGATGACCGTTTCACAGAGAAACTGGGCTCCGCTGATCTCCTCCTCCCTGTCTTCCTCCTGGCTCCCAGACTCTAACACCTCCTTCTGGTGCTTTGATTTCACTCCTTGAATAAAATACAACACAACTCAAACAGTTAGTTGTTCGTATCAAAGTCTTCATTCAAAATTTCCAACATGTTTTTAATAAAGAGGAACTAATCTGTCATTTATTCGTCATTACCCTTACCGAAAAGTTTTTTGACCCCTGTGACCACTGTGTCTTCTTTTATTTGTGAGGCAATTGCCTTTTCCAACACAGGTATATCATGGGGCAGAGGTGATATACAGGGTGTCAAATCTGAACATATATGGAAAGAGCATGTTACAAATAGAGAGTTAGATAACTAAATAAATAAACAGAGTCAAAAGTACATTGGGAAAGAAATAAAGAGGAACTATTGTCCTATAAAATCCAAAGAAATGTCATAATCAACATCTATATCTAGTAACACGGAGTGAATTCCCCCCCAAGGATCAATAAAGTTCATCTGTATCTGTAACAATGAAAAACAGACAAAATAGAGGTAACCACTTAAAAAGTAAACAGGATATATAACTTACCAACAGGAGTATTGTTGGGTACTTTCTCCAACTCTTGCACAATATTAATATCCAGTAACTCAAACGATAGTAGATCCTAAAGCACAAGAGCAGACACAGTATGATCATAATTTACCCTCCATGTGTTTTCTGCTGCCACTATCTGTGAAGTCACATTACTAGTAACACTTGAACCTATGTTAATACATAAAATGTGGTTTGATGTTGCTACTCGACCCCTGCAATGAGTACACAAAGCAGTACAGTAGTAAAATGAACTCAAAGTCGTTCTAATACACTGCTTTGGTGACTGAATGCTGGAGTTTTCTGAATGTGCACCTGTGCAGTGAGAAGTTCCACTGAAGGGAAGTAGTAGTCTTCATGGTTGATATCTACAGACAGGCCATCGTCCTTGGATCTCACCTCCTTCTCCTTTTCCACCGGCCTCACCTCATTCTTCTGTGGCATGCACACAAGATCAGAACACAATTAATACAGCTACAAGGTCTCACATGAATTGTCATTAATTGTGAATATTGTGGATGTTCCATCATTAAATTCTGTTGTATATTGTACAAACTGTAAAGCCTCTTGAGGAAAAAAAATCATTTTTGTGATATACAACTATATAATATATAATCATTACAAAAATATAGCTAGAATTAACTTGTCTTGAATTCACAATTGGTTTTCTAAAAACCGAGAAAGCTGATGGAGACATTCATATATACTTAATACAATATAATATACTATACTATAATATAATATAAAATAATATAATATAATATAATAATAAGACCCTAATGTGTCAAAAGTTATAGTTTCAAATAGTTGCAGAGATGTACTGCTCACTTGCAGCAAAATAAACTGAATGAGTATTGTAAGTTAGAAGTCTAGGTTTGTGCTCTCAGTGCAGGTGTACAGGTGTAACTGGACGTTAAACTTGCCCGACTTTTGTTCTGTGGACCAAGAACATGGCGACTTTTGCCAGGATCAACCACGATGCTGCACCAGACGCGTGGGCCAAACTGACACCCGCAGTGCGCCAGCCGCCAGTGGGAGGTGTACGTCCCCTCCATCACAGGAGCGACAAATGCCACACTGACCACACCCACTTGTCCGGGCAGCAGTAAGGGAACTGGCACCTCCCTCTTCTCTTCTGACGCCAGGCCAAGGTTTCCCCACATGAACACTAGCTGTGTGCACGCACACACATACACAAAACACAAAATAGGAATACACATGCGAAAAAGAACCGAGACAAGTGCATGCAACCAAGGTGACACAACAAAGAAAGAGCTCAAGGAATGAACACGCCCACGCAAACACAAAAAGACATTCAAACAATGGCACACAGGTGATTTTTTTTTAACTGAAACCATGATTCAACTTAATTCAAATAATAGACAGCTCACACACAAAGGGCTTTAGTTGTATTAGGCTGGTAAAAGAATCTTAGCTAACGTTAAAGGCTGCACTTGGCATAGTTAAGAAGTGGGAAATGAGTTGAGTGGGGACGCAGAGTGGAAGTGAAGCGAGGGGCAAAGAGAGAGTAGAGCCTGTCCTCTCGACGGGTGGGAGGGGTACCTTAGTCTCTGAGGTCCAGCTGATAGTGCCCGAGTTCCTCATCTTCCAGTATTTGATGAACTTGGTACCAGGCTCCAGACGGGTGCCGTCAGGCAGATTTTCATCCAGAAACAAGGCAGCCATAGTGGGCACCAAGGACGTGTGCGAGACCCCAGGACCCCTAGTTTCAAGTGTACAGAGCATTGTTGAAAATAGCCCTGGTTTCTTATAATACCCATCTCTTTTGTTCTCTACGAATCAAAAAAGCAGGACCCCAGATTTTTTGCAGCTCAAAAGCATTTTTCTTAGAAAATCTATGAAGCAGCAGCAGCAGTTTTCACATTGAGGTAGTTCCAACATTTTCCACCACCCCAGATCAGCCAGCGATACACTCATACAGACTAGATAACAAAGATGGCATATTTTGATTTCTTTTCTTGGAAAAAAAAGACTTTTTTGCATCCATGCTGGGTTTGAGGTACCCAGCACTGTCGGACGCCCTTCCAAGTTGGCGCTTACTCTGGACTGGAGGCCTGGGGATCAGGGACCGGGGCAGAGATGGGACCTTGGGCTGGGGCTGGACCTGAGGCTGTTTCTGAGGCAGCAGTGGGGGGCAGGGCTGGGACCTGGGTGGAGGCGGAGGCCATGTTTGTCAGGTTGGCTCTGCCTGAGGTAGAGGGCCCACTCCACTGCAGCCCCCTCTTCTCCAGTCTCAGTTTCTTCTTGATTTCCTTCACTTCGGCTCTTAGCTGCCTCCTTTCAGCTTTGAGGCGCTGTCGCTCGGCCTTTCGCACTGTCCTGTCTCCTCGCCTTGGGAACCTGGTTTGAAATGTTATCAGGAAGACCTATTTGTTGACTATCAAAAGTTTATTTGCCCAGAAATAATACAATCAAACGTAAAGCTTATAAAATGCAGGAATCTAGCTGCTAAAACATATTTTTTTCACTCTGCTCTTCATTAAATGTTGCATCTATTGTTATTTGTGCTTTCCTCCATTAATGTAAAAGAAGAAGCACTGATTTAAGCAAAAATCCAGTTGTTTCAAAGGTTTTAGGAGAAAAAAGTACCAATTAATCATAATCCTGTGTGTTTACCTTAATTCTCCAGACATTCCATGCTCAGGGATGGAGAGAGGTGTCTTGGTTCTAACGAGGTTGTGGCTGGGGTCATGGCTATGTCTGCACATCTCACACAGGATACAGGACGGGCATACACTGGCAGGAGAAAAGCAAAAATACAGGAAAAAACAAAGAAATTTTTTAACCAATAAAGCTAATGTTCATCATTCATTTTTGATGAGCTACATTTTCTAACTTTTGACAGACAATTTATGTGTAATACTGTATTTGAAAATGCCACTGCTCTGTTCTGTAACATCAGATACTTTGGTATTTGTTTGTATTTAACCAAAAACATGCTAATAATTGAACGCCATCCGTCTCAAATGTCAGAGGCTGCCACCTACCTGCATTTGTAAGCCCCTTCAGAGGTGAGTTTGTTGCAGCTGCTGCAGTTTGGGGTGTAGCCAAGGGATCCATTCGAGGTGGAAGGTCCTGCCCTAGGCCCCATGGCACCTCCACTTGCCCCATTGGTCTCAGGAGCTCCATCAGAAGACTTGTGTGTACAACACTGGCCAGAAAAGTCACTGCACATCCTTTCCACTACTTCTTTCACCACCTCATCCTTAAACTAGTAAAAAGAAGATTAAATGGTAAGTGAAACCCTTTTCTGTATGATTTACCCTATCAAAACATTAAAAAAATATCTTTAAATGCTACCTTTTCCATGTAAGATCTAAACCACACAGGAGGAGGCTCATCTTCTGGTTTGTTCCCCTTGCTGTCTTTTACTGTGACCTGTCAGAAACAAAAAGTTGGAGTGCTCAATTTCTCTCTAAGTACCAGACTGAGACATGAAATGCATTTGACCAAAATAAGAAAGAAAGAAGTGACAGAGTCACTGGTCTCCTTACAGCCTCTCGTTCTGGGGTGACTTGTGTGCCTTTGTCCACTGTCTTGACCCTCGAGGGATAAGGAGGAGCAGGCCGTAGATCTCCTTTCAGTTCCTTCACCTCAGTCTTCAGTGGCCCTCCACAGGCCTGTCCTTTCATCTTATACACATTCATGTGCAACTGGTTCCCCTGCTTCTCTGCACTCTGTGTATATATGCATAGCACACATAGGAACGTCAAACTGACAGACATTATGGAAGGAGTGACTACAAGAATTAATACAGTACAGATTCTATTCATGTATTTTTAGTACCTTGATGGCTTCTTCATATTCATCTGAAAAAACAAACAAAACAAAAAAATATGTATATTGGAACATTTCATTTCATATATTTAATGCAAACCATTTCACCAGTGACGCAACTGTCACTTTCATACTTATTTTCCATACAATAAAAATACCCAACATTAACTTCATTATTGTAAAAACTTGTTCTTTTTATTTTCATACTTAACAATAAAGCCACTAAATTTGGGTCAAGACTATTGTATTACAATCTGAACAAGCAATCTGAAGAAATCAGATGGATATTCCCCTAACTTACAACATGTAGCATTATGTTATTTCCTTCACTCTTCACTATTTTTTATCTCACCTTGACTGTTTATGCAGATCTGAAACACACAGAGAGAATAAGATCAGGATGAGCCCACAATCTTTTTCCCAACACGCTTAGTAAACAGTTTAGTACCACTGAAGTCTGCCTTACCTCCTCATTATCCTCGTCGAAGTATTTTACTTGAAAGTGATTGATCCCGAATGACGCTTTAATCTGAAAACAAAGACCAACACGTAATTTACATTATCGTGTTATTAGTCAACATTATATTAAATCTGAACTTTTTCCCACACGTGCTATGACAATATTAACGATGGTACGGTTACAAATTCCTATAGCGTAAGCTATGTACAAATACAGTACAGCAAAACGAGCAAATGTTATTTTCCCCTAACACGTCGCGCTGCTTTAAAAACAATCCACTTGTGAAATACATATTTGTCGCAGTAGTATCGACTGTCCTTCAGCTCGTCTATTGTTTACGTGTCTAGGCCATGTCTGGGCCTGCTTTTCACCAAACTGCGCCAGCGTTTAGCCAACACGGTCTGCTAGCTTACCCAGGCTTCAACCGATTCCCACTCCAATTTGTCCAAATCTTGAGCAAGAAATCTCTTCACATTCCCCCGGAAATTGACTTTAATAGTAACAGGGAGCCCCATGTCAACCTTTTAAGAATATTTAATGGCTATCATTTGCGGTGACACTGGTCTGTTTGATCCCTGTTGCCCTCGACTGTCTTTTCTTGTTTACATCGTCAGCTGCGTCTAGAAAAATACGGTGACGTTTAGCGCAAGCGCAGTGGAAGAATTGGCTCGTCGCATTTTATCTTCGTCATCTTTAAGCTCACAAGTGTGGCTGACAACTGATAAGCCACACGTTTACAACTGAATTTAATGCTGTTGGGACAATCGCTCCTCACCTATTTGATCACATAAAATGTCTTCACTTCTCAAGGTGGACAATGAAATTAAAACTAAGGTAAGGCATTACGTTTGCAAATACTCGTTAAAGTTACATCTCGCGTTGTTGCCATTTGCTTGCTAGGATGTTAGCCACATTTATATCATTGCTAACAGGCTAACAGCTAGCGGTGGCTAACCGGCTAATTTCCCGCCCGCTACAATAAGCCTGTCATATATTACAGCAGATATCGTGATCCCGTAATGGTAATCTATAAAAGGGAGAATTGACACGATAGCTTTCAGACACTGTGTGAATAAACACCACTGACCGAATTGGTAAACCACATGCTAAATTATAGGCCCCAGCTATCCTGTTAGCAACTCATCCTACCGGCGTCACGTTTTCTAATTTTTACAGTGTGTAACACTTCGATTGACATCCCAATACTTGTCTAACAAAGTAGACTATTTTTAATGCAGTATAGTCTAAAGAACTCTGGCATATTACCTGGATGAGGAAGAAAAGCACAAGTTACCAAATCAGAGGTTTTGCATATGGTCCGTTTTACCTATTACTATTTTGACATTTGTTTTCATATTTTTACAGGTTGACGCTTTCAGGGAACGCATTACTGCAGAAGTGAGTATCTGACATACAGTATTTTCACGCAGATCTTACAGACAGGGTTTTGGACACGATGACTTGCAGTATAATGCATTGTACCTACGACATTACATTTAATTACAAGTATCATTTTAAGCAGCTAGCAAATGTCCTGTTAAACCTCAGTCCTATCCATAGATATGAGTGTCTCCGCAAGCTAAAATCCAAAACAATCTACAAATAATTCTTTTTTCTTGTACTATTTATGTTGAATACTAAGAGGACACTAATGGGGAAAGTGAGAGTGGAAGACAAAATTATATGTCCGTAGTCCACATTGGTATCTTGAACCTCTAATTTCTAACAGGCAGAGGACCTAGTGGCAAATTTTTTCCCAAAGAAGTTACTGGAACTTGATCACTTCCTTAAGGTCAGTAACAGATTCAGCTAATTTAACATCTGTTTACATCTAGCCATAATCACAGATAAAAATTTGTAGAGCAGAATGGTAAAGTTGGTATTGCTACTTTTTTTAAGGACCCCATCATAAACATCACTGAACTGAAGGAGATACATTCAGAAATAAACTTGACGGTGCCAGATCCAATTTTGCTGCCAAACCTGCATGACGGTCTAGAAGCGGTAAGGTGTTTTTGATTACAGTATTTTTGACTTCCAGATAAAGAGCTACCGACATTGATTTTCAGGCATACAAAAGACCATTCAACCGGAACGTTCCTATTTTATTTGTCAGGGATTCAGTGCCATATTTCAACCCTGTTTTTCCGTCAACACATTTTCTGCCTACTGCCCCTCCCTGCACTGACTCAGATAGCCACTGCTGAACAATATCTCTGTGAGCTGAACTTTCAAATGGCTAATTTTAGTTAGTCACATTATGGTAGAATGAATATCTTTTGTTCACCTGTTAAGTACTGTGTGTTGCTCTTCATTATGGTGTAAACAATATTAAAATAAATGTCAACATCCATGTGAAACTGTTGTAGCACTACCTGTGCATGGTTGCAAAATGTACATTGGAGTTCATGTTTTGATCTTTGCCACTCAAGTAACTGAAAGATCTGCATTTTTATCAGTGACATTCATGACATACATTCTTTTAAATCATGCATGTTACTCAATTTTTACCAACTCTTTCCAGAGGGGTATTGTAATTGTTTTGTCGTCTGTCTGTATTCAACTACGTGATCGCATTTTCTGAAGAATGCATTGAGATATCTGCACCAAATTTATACTGTGGATGCATCTTGGCATGGAGCAGGAGCCTATTGAATATAGGTCACCTTGACTGACTTTTTCAAGGTCAAATGGCGACATATTTTTTCAGCGACATAATCGCTATATTTGGCGGAGGGGTATTAAAAGTGCACAGCACATTATGATCTTGATTTTTAGCGAAACCTGAGTGTTCCAATTTTTTTTAAACATCCTTTAGTTATAAGCAGTGTCGTACAATGTTTCCAAACTAAGTTTTTTCTATTTTTCACAGCAAAACGCAAAAAAGAGAAAGCTTGAAGATGGAGGAGAGGACATGGGTGGGTAAAAGACAATTGAATGGGTCAAGTAGACTTACCTTTGTAGTCAGTATGGCTCTTAATATATAATTCTGTACTATCTAAATGGGAATCTCTATGCGCTGTCATTAAAAGTCTTACTGGCTTTCCTGTGTTAAAATGGCAGTGTAACAGTATATTTGTTTTGCTAATCTTTCTGTGCATAATCATACACGCTTTCTCATGTTTAAACTTTTTCTCATATCCAGTGACTGGTACCAAGGTCTTCGTTATGCCTGGTGGGATGATGAAGAGCAACGCTAACCTTGTTGATCTTATTGAAAAGGTCAAACCAGAGATCAGGACGCTCATAGAGAAATGCAACACAGTAAGTCTGATTTAGTATGGAATAATGCAGACTGAAGAAGCAGAAGACATATTCATTAGGGAATACTTTGTTTAAAAAAAGTATTTTGAGTATTGTGTTATTACTTCTGGAGGTAGCAAATTAATCCTATATACCATATCTAGTTAAAAACCCTCCAAGGAATCTCCATGTAATTTAATTAACAAATGCAGTCTGTTGCTCTACCCTTTGAATGCCTGTAGGCTTTTGCCAGAATACTCGGCGTGCTGAACACACTCTGCCCAGAAAGTAACACCGTTGTGTAAATATGACAACATCTCAGTTCAGGGTTGGTTCGTTCCTCTGCAGGTCAAAATGTGGGTTCAGTTGCTCATCCCCAGAATAGAGGACGGCAACAACTTCGGAGTGTCAATCCAGGAGGAGACGGTAGCTGAACTCAGAACAGTTGAAGGGGAGGCAGCATCCTACCTCGATCAGATATCAAGGTTAGTAGATGCAGCCATGGAAAAAATTATTCGACCACCCTGTTGGAAAGCATGCCAAGATGCATGGCTGCAGTCATCAAAAACAATGGTTATGCAATCAAGTACTAACCCCTGTGTGTATCATGTGACTAAAACAGACAGAAAAGAAAACATGGAATGCCTAAAAGTACTGGTTTTTATCAGTACAATGACATACTGTACCTATTGATGTAAGAACTGAAGTGATTTTGGTTATTATCAAGAAAACCATGGAAAATAGCTAAATATCAGCTCTTAAATTAAACTCTTAAAAGCTATTTTTTTTATCATTATATTCATCCAAACACATGTACCTTTAGTTGTACCAGGCATTAAAATGAACAAGAAATTGAAGAAAACAAGGGTGGTCTAATAATTTCTTCCATGACTGTATTCCCATCACGTTGCGTTAGATTTCGCATACAAGTTGGTTTCAGACATTTATTAGACTTTGTAATTTTCATTTTCATTTTCATTCTAGATACTACATCACAAGAGCAAAGCTGGTTTCTAAAATAGCAAAATATCCACATGTGGTAAGTAAATAAGACTAGATATTCTGAATAATTAAGATTTTCAGGCCATAATCCAGTGTTTCAGTTTAATATGATGGGCTATCTATTAACGTTCAATAGACTTAAAGTTAATCTTTGTTTTTGCTAGGAGGACTATCGACGCACAGTAACCGAGATCGACGAGAAGGAATACATCAGTCTGAAGATCATAGTATCAGAGCTCAGAAATCAATACGTATGTCATAACCTGTGTCTCGTTATTATGAAATTACGACAAAAGTATTTTTAGTTTCTTTCCTCTCGGCGACAGTTGCATCATCGTCTTTTGTTTTTCCTTCAAAGGTAACGTTACACGACATGATTCTGAAGAACATTGAGAAGATCAAGAGGCCTCGAAGCAGTAATACTGACGCTTTGTACTGATGTTCATCTAGCCGTCACAGCCTCCACCTCACGTCCTCCGCCCCCCGTCTCCCTGCCATGCCTGTCGAGCTGCAGTAGCCCGGTCCTGGTCACAAGGACAACTACTAGACAATTCACATCCTCCAATACAATCAACTCAGCCCCGTACACACATAGATGTCATAGATGGACACTATACACACACATTCATGGTTTTGTTCTATCTGTAAAATATCTTTTCTTATTTTAAACCCTTCGAAAAGACATCATTGTTCTCTCAGAAAACAGAGAGATAGTTCATAGACAATGGAAATGCGCTATGTATTTTTTAATTTTAATTAAACATTCTCTCCTCGGATCTTTTGTGATTATGGCTTCTTTTATAGCTCTTGAGAAATTCGAGAGCGTGCCCACGTGTTTCAAGCCCATTGCGTCAGTGAATGCTTAGAAAAAAACAAACTCATTTTGTTTTTTCTATTTAAGATTTTAGACTTCTATCATGATGGTCAATTGCAGTCTAACACATCAATGCTCTTTCTCTTAATGATAGACATGAAGTAATATTGAAGTTATCAATATGAATATCAAGGCTTATTGTTTGAGTGAATATAAAGTGTCACCAAAGTATCTCCTATGTTACAAGGCATTGACTCTTGAATAAAATGTTTTTTGATAAGAGGTTTGGAATCATTTTTTGGATGTTTATTTCACCACAATTGGATATATTTAATGCACACACTCAAGATACATGGAAAGAAGATTGTTTCTTGTTTGGCCTGCAGGTGTCACTGTTGCACATATCTACCAACTTGAATTTCAGAGAACACTTTGTACAGCCAGATATTAGAATGTAAGACATACTGACGTAAAGGTTACATGGTGTATTAAGTAGTTGGCAGACAGACACAGCAAACAGATGTACGGCTCTTTAAGTAATACAGTTTTCTATAAAAGTACACGAATGTTCAATCTAAACAAAAATCTGATATTTTGATATATGTATGAGGCACAACAGTATTACAGAATATTTGATTATACTTCACAGCAATTCCACTGCTTCTGTTTTGAGGTGTTTCTGTTAATTGCTAAATCACAGTTAAACTGAAATAAACAATAGCATGACATTGAACACTGTACGGACATTGCACCATACACCTGATGTTCCGTCTCAGACTTGGACTGTCAGGTTGTTTTTCTGATGAGACTGAGATTAGACATGTAAACCGAAAACTCAGAAAAACGAGGTTGGGAAAACAACAGCTCTGAACAAGCTGTGCCATATATGTATACTAGAGTAAACACCATAGAGTTGTGCAATATTCTGCTTTGTCCGATCTTGGGGTAAAATGCATAAAGCAGGAATGTATGCAGCTTTGGAAATAATCATCCACGTGTGATTTTCTGCACAAATTCAATATAATAGCACTTCAACATGGCCTTTTAATATCTTTATTAAAATATGACTTTTTCTACATATTTTTTGTAACATCAGATGTTCTTTATACTATGTTACTTATTGCGAAATCATGTCATGAATGAATCAGATCATTTCTTGATAAATTTGCCTATCAAACATTTCATGTAGATTTCTAATATTTGCACGTAAGAAAACCTCAATTTCTTTACATTTCTGAAAAATATTAACTTCTCACTATTGTGTCACGGTGGTCTGATTATTTTTGAGAGCTGTATATGTACATACAATATGTTCTATATGACTTTCATTAGATAAGCACCGGAAAAGGGTTAACAGACCAGTCAGAGATAAGGTAGAGAGCTAAAGGAGATTCGCTGGTGGAAAATGTCACACGGCCACGTTTATTATGTCATCAGGAGGGTCATACTGTATGTTAGTTCACACAGTAAAGTGGACATTGTCCCCGTCTTTTTTAAATGTTTTTAAATACAGATGATGTGACTGAAATATATCACAGTTCAAGAATATAAATATGAACATTCTTATTTCAAGGACTGTATGTTACATGATTAAAGATGTGTTAAACTGCTACCATTTGCCAAGTAGGTTTATAGTCTAATTTGCATTGTTGGAAAGGCACTACATTGTGATAGTGACCACAGTTCCGCTGATCTGTTCATGATACAGCCATTCACGATAGGTTACCTGAACAATGTACACGTAAGGGACACACGTGTTGTCTGCACTACAGTCTGCCCCTTGACCCTCCATCACTCTCTTGAAAGCTTATGGCTGTGGTGAAAGTCAGTGTCACTATGTGGGACTGGCGAGTGAAGGGAGCATGCTCTAGTTAATATTTAATGGTTGTTCCTGCCAGAGAATTAATCAGTATCAGTCTGAGACATTCTGAGAAACACGATATGGCAGTGTGGCACTTCTAAAATAACCACCAGTCTTTAGAAAACAAATAGATACAAAACTGTTTTTATTAAGAATCCAAACCACATTTTGTTTTGTGTAGTTTCTCAACTGGAAAAAAAAAAAAAAAAAAAAGCAAAGCACCTTTTCTTACAAATGAGCTCACTGCTAATGTATGGAAATCTTTATATTTTTGAGGATCCACACTTTGGAAGAAAGCTAATATTTACTTTTTTTTTTTTTAAAGAAAGAGAATGATGTCCTGAATACAAAAAAAAAACAATTTCAAGAGTAAAAGACTAAATACAGACAAAAATGAACAGTTAATGATTTATGTAACAGATCTGCTGACACCAGTGATATTATCCTAGAAGTTTTGAACAAAATCTAAGAAAAAATAACTCATAATTCATTCTAAGCCTCAAGACGCCTGAATCACTGTTTCTTGTCTTCCTTTCCCCCTTTGAAAAGCCAACAGAGAGCCCAAGGAACCACTGTGGTTGGAATTAAAAGTGCCACTGTACTCTTACCAAAAGAGAGGAAATAGAAAATCTTATGGTTTTTAGGAGAAAATGTCCAACCATCCAAGACCTGGAGTAGGAATAAGGAGACAGTAATACATCCCATCTTGAAAGTGGTACTTGCGTTCTTCTTGGTGCCTTTGTAGAGCGGTGAGTGCAGACCCAGGCCCAGCCCGGTCAGGCTGCCCATGTTGCGCAGGAGGCTGGCGAAGGGTGCAGAGTCCAGATGGACCCACTCGGGCCTCACACACCACTTCTGTGCTTTCTCCATGGTCCACAGCAGGTCCACACCCACGGCCTTAAGCAGGAGGTAGAAGCCGACGGCGAAGGAGGTCAAGAAGACGGTGGTGCAGAGGTACTTATTCAGGCTGGCGCTGTAGATCCACTTCTGCTGGGAGACAACCTCAGCGACTATAATGCCTGATAAACACAGACAAGAATGTAGAATGTTGGTCATCACAAGGTGCAGTAATACAGTGGGAGAAGCACTTATGACATGTGCTACTGAGGCAAAATCCTACCTGGAACCTATAAATATAATGAAGCATGGTTTGGATCTTCAGAAAACATAAATTTTTCAGTGTCCTGGGGCTCATTTTGTTCATTACAACATACATACTTCGATCGAACCTTGAGTTATTTCAGCGGACTAACCTGTAATGACTCCAGCAATGACCTGGTGTGGGAAATGGGCTGCCATGTAGACTCTGGACATGCAGACTAGCAGCTCTACCACACCCATTAGCATCCACAGGCCTAACTGTAAGAACCTGACAGGAACAGACCACTGAACAGCAGACTTCCATCAAACATACAACTTTGATGTGACACTTGTGTTATTATTACCTGTACAGTAAAGGAGGACATTGTTTCTCTGTTGCCAAGGAGAGTAGAGCTGTCACCATCACATACCAGACTCCAGCAGCACCCATAGCATGGCCTGAGGGGCTTCCTGCAGACACCAGGTTTAAACATAATAGGCCCCAACTGCTGTATGCATGTTGTATTTTATAGTATGCACATCACAATAAAGGAAATGTAATATTAAATATTACAAGGAAAATGTAAAATTGAGAATGTATATGTTCCTTGTTGTCATTTTTGCACTGAACTGAGTTGTTAGACTGAAATGTATTAAACTAGTACAGCCGGATGTCCTCTACTTGGTTACAAGAGCAACAAAAGGCCAAAGGTATTGTAGTTTATAACCCATTTATCACTGGAGATCCTTTTCATTCAATGCAAGCCATTCATCTTTGCCAGATCTTGAAATATGTAATCAATTTATGGCTATCAAGGAACATAGAAGGCTTCTGTGAACAGTACCTGGTCCAGTCTCGCATGTGATGGGGAACTGCCGCAGAGACGGAGCTGATTCTGCTCCATAGAATCGAGTCTCATGAACCCACCAATATGGTCTCTCTCCAAACAGCACCCTGTCGTGAAAGGATCAAAGTAAAAATGTCGTTTTTTGTGTCACAAGTAACTTCAAGTTACCATTACTTGCAAAAAGTTACCATTTTAGAACCAGGTTGAGCCAGTCTCCAATGACCGCCACCCAGATCAACCTGAGCGCTGTGTCCCTCCGCAGGTGGAACCAGATTGGGAATAAGCAGAAGAACGTGGTGTGAAGATCTGCCACTGTGGACGCCAAGTTGAACAAGCCCTCGTAGCTGCTGTACTTAGTTTGCAGATGGACTGCCAGTTCAGTCCCCCAGCTTTGAAGAAGATCCATGTTTTCACGGGTGTAAAATCCAGGCCTGTCCCCGTGGATGATGCACTGAATCTGGGATGCAACTGCTGTCTGAGCCTGGGGTTTGTTATGCCTTTTTTGTTGGGTAGTTTACTGCCAAGTTCTGTCAGGCAGTTCCCTCTGTTCTGTCTGTGTGTGATCCCCATTGGACTTTACTCAAGGCTAGCAAATTTGTTTGCCTTTGGGATGGAGCGGGCAGGTTCCTTAACCTTTACACCCCTGAACTCTGCTGAAATACATCATTACAGAAAGCACAGATTTCTAGGAAATCATTTTCTTTGATCAATAATAAAAATAATATTCTTAAGACTCTGAGCATGTGAAATCTTGGACTTCAGTTTAGCCTCTGTGTTGTGTGCAGAGTGTGTTTCAAGTTTTGCCTTCTTTATTCTTCTTACACGTAGGCTTGGACTCTTAGGTGCAAAATGCTCAAACGGATGCTGCAGAGCGCACCCCGGTACTCCCTGACTGAATATGAGCTCACATGAGTGCTGGAAGTGTTGGTAATACAGTGTGGTGACCTATTCATAACCTGCACCTTTTATCACCAGCTATCTCCTCAGTTTCTACTCGTTCCAAACCCACCATGTAATCATTGATCTCCTTATGTAACTTACAAATGCACACTCCATCGTTCTAACCAATGAGATTTTATCCAATCAACAAAGACGGTAATTGCATAACTGACAAAGTGTTAGTCAATGGGTTTATAAATAGAGTGAAAACAAAATCAGGTCAAAATAAGGTCAAAACTACTTTTACTGAATTTAAACCTGAGCTTAATAATAATAATTAGTCAGTTATTAGTAAAGAAAATACAGTAACATTAAAAAAATATATCAAACTTATTACTTTTGCTGTTTAAGGATGAACTAGTGCGTTGACCCGTGGGGAACGGCGGGTTCTAGATCAGGGGTGGGCAATCCTGGTCCTCGAGGGCCGGTGTCCTGCATGTTTTAGATATTTCCCTCTTCCAGCAC
>JAPQRQ010000012.1:15935204-15947926 GCA_037367365.1 Apogon talboti
TGCTGGAAGAGGGAAATATCTAAAACATGCAGGGACACCGGCCCTCGAGGACCAGGATTGCCCACCCCTGATCTAGATCCTCTGATACAGTTCATTCCTTTACTTTGTTTACTTTCCTGATAAACTCCACTGGCATGTTCAGGTGAATAACCTCTCAGCTGGCATGTCTGTTGCTGCACTTGAAATGTGACACCATGACAAAGTGGCCCTATTGTCTATCTGTTGCTAGGTAAACCACTTCAGTGATGATTCTATGATTGAATGTGTTTGTAAGGCTGCTGTATTCCAAAATTAATAATATCTCCCAAAATATTGGTCCTATCAAGTTGCCGTTTTCGCCAGTCTGATCCTCGACCCAAAATATGTACATACTCCAAACGGCAAAGGCCAGCTCTGTCTGGTTATTTAGCTAGAAAGTGGCTTTTAACATATAGATGATGGTGTATTAATATCTACAGATGTACGCTATTGACCTCATTTTAGGTCACAATTGTGAAACATGGCTATTGGTCAATTGACTTCCTCTACAGGCTACGTATGTTCAGTGACAACGATATCAGTTGACGTTGTGTTTTCTCACTATCTTTTCAAGTTGTTTGTGTGACAAGCCTCCCAAACTCCCCTGACTCTCTGTGTTTTATTACACATGTGCAAGGTCCAAAGGTCAGCCTGAGCATGCGTTCAGGTCGTGGGTTCCTCTGGTATAAAAACAACCGGCTGTGTCACTGATACCAACAGTCTTTTTTTTTTTTCACCAACACATCACTGAACTGAGATTTCCCACTAAAGGAGCGAGTGTGAAGATGCTTAACACCGTAATGGATGCTGTGCAAGGTTTTGGGGTGAGCACCACCCACTACCTGCAAACCAACTACCAGGATGCTCAGGGGCTGTTCCTCTGGGTGTCGTGGGCAGCGGACCTCAGGAACACCTTCTTCATCTTCTTCCCAATTTGGTTTCACCTGCGTGCATCAGTGGGTATTAAGCTCATCTGGGTGGCTGTGATCGGAGACTGGCTAAACTTGGTGTTCAAATGGTAAGTGGTGCTAATTTAATCCATAGGGTGTGAAAATTTAAAAAAAAAATTAGATCATGAATCTCCTCATGTTTCTATTGCTTTTTTTTAGGATTCTGTTTGGAGAAAGGCCTTACTGGTGGGTCCACGAGGCAGCTTATTATACAAACACCATCCCTCCTCACATCGAGCAGTATCCCATGACCTGTGAGACAGGACCAGGTGAGAAATGTCTCCATATATGCACTGGTAGAGCTGAAACGTACTGTAATCTGATAATAACATCCATCCCTTTGGTTTTTGTTTCACAGGCAGTCCATCGGGCCACGCTATGGGAGCAGCTGGAGTCTACTACACCCTGGTGACCTCCATCCTTGCTATCATGACCACCAAGAAAAGACACGGAAGCAAGAAATCCACCAACAAGGACTGGTGAGTGACAGAACTCCTATTGTACTGTACAGACTGAGGCTGTTGTCCATATTGATCTTAGCTTTGTGTCTCATTAAAGCTTATCGCATTAGACGCCCTATCTGGTCTGTGAGCGGTTGATCATTGACTTTTGAGGGCTAAAAGTTAGAAAGTAGGCATTTTAGCCCAGTTGTTTTGACGTACAGTCTCATGATAAGCAAAAAAAACCCAAAACACATAAGTGTGTTAATTGTTATATTGCTGCAAATGTTAACTTGCTTGTTCTGGATCGTAACCAGGCTGATGATCTCCACAGGTCTTATCTTGCTTTGCTGTGAAGTTTATATTTTATCGCCCAACTAACTCAACATTATGATTGTTTTTTATTGCGCAGGTATCTGAAGGCTGTGCTGTGGACAGTGTTTTGGGGAGTCCAGGTGTGTGTCTGTCTCTCCAGAGTCTTCATCGCCGCTCACTTTCCCCACCAGGTCATTGCTGGTGTTATCACAGGTGGGTAACGAACTGCACATTTAACAATTTAGTTTAATCCATTGTTAATAATTGGTGAGCGTAGTTCCGAAGCCTGAACTGGATTATACTTAAAATGTGTGGTTAAATTTCGATTATGGGTTTTAGGTATGATTGTGGCTGAGGCCTTCAACAGAACACAGTGGATCTACAGTGCCAGCATGAAGAAGTACTTCTACATCACCCTCTTCTTGACCTCCTTCGCTGTCGGCTTCTACCTCCTGCTCAAAGCGTTGGGCGTGGACCTGCTGTGGACCATGGAGAAAGCCCAGAAGTGGTGTGTGAGGCCTGAGTGGGTGCACCTGGACACCACCCCCTTCGCCAGCCTCCTGCGTAACATGGGCACCCTGTTCGGCCTGGGCCTGGGTCTGCACTCGCCCCTGTACACCGAGACAAAGAAGAGCAACAGCAAACTGGTGAAAACAGGGTGCATCGTCAGCTCCCTCGTCCTCCTCCACCTGTTTGACTCCTTCAAGCCGCCCACGCACACCGCAGCCCTTTTCTACCTGCTGTCTTTCTGTAAAAGCGCCACGGTGCCTTTGGTCGCCGTTAGTATCATTCCGTACTGTGTGAACGGAGCTCTGAGCTTGCAGAACAAAAAAAGTTTATGAGCAAAGCACTCATGTGAATGCACAGACTCATGAAACTGGAGCGTACTTCAGGGTTTTCAGATAAAACACACTTTTGTCTGATGCTCGCTGCATTCTCTGACCAACTGATCATCATGAAAAGACTATGAAATCAAAGGGAATTGAATTTTCTCATGTGTCACATCATTTGGTCAATGAACTTGGTTATGAACACTATAAAAAAAAAAGTGAAAGCACTATCCAGGATGCGTAGAACCACATACAAAGACCTTTTTTGCATGTCGAAAACTATAATTCTATAATATTATTATCCTATAATATAATTCTGTATGCTTACAGTACAGTTGTTGTTTTAAGAGAATAACAGACTCATTTAACGTTTTAAGTATAATATTGATGTATTTTTACATGTTATTTGTTCACTTAAAAGGTATTTTTTGAAATTGTGTTGAATATTTTTTAATAAAAGTTTTCAAATGACATTAATGAGTGGGTTCTGTTTGACAATATAAAGCAAACACACTGATGCTATGATTAATAATCCATAATTTCTTTAATCTTTTCATACCTTTAGCAATAATAGACACCAATATATATTAGAATAGGTATCATTTACACATCCTGTAAAAGAATGTTAATAATGTAAAAAAAAAAAAGTATAATAACAGAATTTTTTATTTGTGTTGGAGTTTTAAGAACATCGAAATTAGTTAAACTCAGTGCATAGATATGAAAACACTAGTGCATTGACCCATGGGGAACTGATACAGGTCATTCCTTTACTTTCTTTACTTGATAAATTCTACTGGCATTTTCAGTTGAATAACCTCTCAGCTTGCATGTCTGTTTCTGCACGTGAAATCTAACACCATGGCAACATGACCCTATTGTTTATCTGTTGCTAGGTAACCCACTTCAATGATGATTCTATGATTCATCATGATTGTAAAGCTATTGTATTCCAAAATTACTAATATCTCCCAAAATTCTGGTCCTATCAACTTTCCGTTTTCACCAGTCTGATCCTTGACCCAAAATACATAAAAACGCCAAAAGGCTAAGGCCAGCTCTGTCCGGTTTTTCAGTTATAAAGCGGACACACATACACGCACGCACTCACACACACAAAGGCCACTTGGCTTTTAATATATAGATACACATATCAACAAACTATTTGTCTTAAACATAATAGAAATCTACCGTGATTTAGTGTACAGAGAACTTCCATTTTTCTGTTTCAGTTTACATCGACACAGATAATCAGTCCTGCGTCATCTCTGTGACGTGTGAGTCACATTTTTAGTTTTCTACTATTGAGCAAAATAGATTCCAGAAGCTAATCTCTGTGTCCAGCATACCTTCAAACTATAGACAGAATACAAGATTGCATTAGTATGTTTGTTTCAGTCTTATAATGATTAACTTTGTGATGACTAAGCCATGGCCTCTTCGCCTGAGGTGCAGTGATGACACAGATCCACACGTCATACGTCTGTCTGCGTGTCAGTCAGTGCACATAGATTGATGGCGCAAGACAAACATTCAATATTTGGGATTTTGTTTTGCATGATGAGTGAATGACAGCAGCGGTGAGCGCAGCAGAGGGAATAAAAACCAGTGTGTGCCACTGACATGCTTTTCAAAGCCCTTCCACGAAGTCTGGGCTATGTATACACACTGATGGACATGTGAGGTCCACTGCACGTTGGCATTAGCATTCATGATATCAGTACCCACAAAGAAAAACACCTGCAAAGGGCAAAGTTAGGTCTCGGAAAAACAGGTGGTCACACTGTCTATCGACACAAACACTGTATTCTTTTGATTTAACACTGAGAGGAGAAGTTAAAAATAAATATTTGACTCATTATTTGCAAGATTCTGTGTCTGAGATGTCTAACTGATTGATACCAAGCACCAAAATTATACTTATGGTCAAAAGATTTGGAATATCTCAATATTCTCTGAAGGAAACACAATCTGTGAAGACTGAAAATGGAATAAATAAATATATTTAATATATATATAATATATAAATATATATAAATATAAATGTCATATCTGAGAAATGCAATGGTGCAATTAACGCACTTCATGGTCCCTGGATAGGGAAGACAAAATCACCAGTAATAAAATTAAATTGAACTTTGGTGGTCTATGAATTTAAGTGTTGACCTTGTGTGTACTGAGTTAAACCTATAGAACTTGTGGATGTCTGAGACCAACTCCACATTTCTGGTAAAACCTGACAACTGCAACAATGAATTTATCTGTTTGCTGCTTAATCAGTCACTTATTTTACATCAGTGATGAGCGTAATATGTTCTGGGTAAAATGTTAAACTGAATCTGTCTATGATTGGTGATATCAATAAAGTTTGTGTTTTTTCTCGGATAGTTGTCACCATAAATTATAAAAGCATTCCAGATCTGATTCCCATGTTTTCCTTATTAGAGGTCTCTAGTATGCCAAAAGGTTATTAATAATAATTTCGTTTATAGAAGATGTAATAAAATTTGTAGTAGCACAAATAGTATACAAAAAATCAATTTTTTTGGTTGTATTTTAATAATGACACTAAGACTTCTGCTCGTTACTGTATAATGGCTTAAATCCAATTTCATTCTTGACCGGCAGGGGGCGACATGGTGCCAAAACGCGTGATATTGACCGAGTGCGGACAGTAAAAGGAGAGGGGCGGAAGTACTGGGGGTGGATCTGTCAGTGATGGCGGTGGTGTTTGTTTACCTGGAGCGGCCGTAGTTTAGAAAAGCTCCGAAAGTGGAGAAAAGCGTCCGGAGCGTCATGTCTAGGCTGCAGATGTTGCGGGCTCTTGTTGAGGAGAGACTGGCGGCGGCGGCGGAGGAGATTCTCAGAGTAATGGAGAGGAGCGGAAAGACAGAAGAAGAAGAGGAGGAGGAGGAGGAGGAGGAGGAGGAGGAGGAAGGGCTGTACACACCAGGTCGGAATCCTGCCGTGATTTACCCCCAAACCACCTCTGTATTGAATGGGTTTTAACTCTTTGGGATTTTTTTTTACAGACATTTCATACTTCCTTTAATGAATATTTTGTCTGTGTTCATGCACATGCCGTCAACTTTGGAGTGTTTTTTTTATTTTATTTCCAGCTCAGATCCTGCAGAAAGTCTAAAATACACTGCACAAATAAAAGTTAAACTGAACTAATCAATTAATTCAAACTTCAATTAACTAAACTATCTTAAACTTAATTCAACGTAAAAATTGCTTTGCATGTTGTATGTTGAAAATAATTCAGATTTTTGGTTTTTTATCTGTTTATATCAATCCTGGCATTGTCCAGTCTTTTTCACGTTAAATAAATAAGACGCTACTTACTGTAGTTAGAGTTAAATAAACAGCCTGGACAAAAAAAAAGTAACTGCCTGGATTGAACTAAGCAAATAGTTCAGATCCTTCCATGGGTAAATACTGCAGTGGTTAATAATGTTCCAGCTGTAACAGGTTATTTAAGTCTAACTGATGCAGTAAGTAGCCTGTCATGTTTCCAGTGTCAAAAAGATTGGACAATGCCAGGACTGATCAGGATCATCAGGCTTGTGACAGAATGGTTCAGGGAGAATGAGACATCATTTTCACACATGGATTAGCGCACCATAAAGTCCAGACTCTAATTTGGGATGTGATGAAGACGTGATGCAGCGGTCCGGTTCTCCATCATCAATAATCAAAAATGAATGCAACTATGGATGGAAAAAATATTATGAACCATACTGGGACAAATATGTGGCAAAAAAGATGTGACAGTGAATGTCTATATATATATATATATATATATATATCTTTTAGGAAAACATTCACAGTAGTATTTGCCCTTTTTTTCATTTTCTTGTGTAATGGCATTATCACTCTCTCTTTTCTCTCTCTATATGTATATATTCTGCAGTTTTTGTTATTCAAGTCTATGCACTTTTACATGATCCATTGTTAAACCAAATTTAGCGCAAGTCTTCATCCACTGACTTAAAACGCATTAAACTCTTTAGCTTTGTGATGCACAGGAAGCCATTAGCTTGTCTAACAATCTTACTCCTAGGTGTCGGTCCATTACGTTTATTAAAAAAAAACAAACAAAAAAACCCCCAAAAAGATTATTTTTGTGTGATGTCATTTCAGATCTTATGACTTTTATTCGCATGTTCAACATTGCTTTTCATAGGTTCTTCATCAGAATCACTGAGACTTGTATGTTTCACTGAACTCTTGGCGTCTGTCTCTCATTGCTACAGAAATGTCACCTGACCAGCAGAGGGCAGCAGTGCACAAGCGTCTATCAGTAGCTGCCGATGAGATACTCAGGATCTTGGAGCTAATGATGGGTGAACTCGTGGCGGAGAAGATAGACAGTCACGAAAAACCACCGGGCATCACAACACCAAGCACTGAGACAGATTTACACAAAGGAGGTGTGTATAGTAAATAACACCTGTAATACAAGTAGCCCTTTATGTTAAAATAGGTTTGTGCTCCGTTGGCTCCATTTGTTCTTGTAATAATATAATAAATAATCTTTCTAACTGTTCAATCTGCTGCTGTTTATTTCAGAAAGACTCCTGCTCTTCAGGTCTGAATGTGAGGATGACAATCTGGTTCAACAGCCGAATAAGAGTCCCAGGCAAGTCCAGATAACTTCCCGTCTTCCCCAGATTAAAGATGCTTCTACAGAAACAGACTTTGAGTTTGTCAATGGTAAGCCCTCGCATCTTCACCAAATGCAAGATAAGAGCACTTTAACAATGATGGAAACAGACACAAGAGAGTACCCCAGAGCACCAGCTAGTGACGATGATAAGGATAGTGATCCTGAATTAAAGGAGGGAAATCTGAAGTCCAAGAAGAGGAGAACATTTAAGAGACATGGTCCAGGTTGTTGCAAAATGTGTGGTGTGTCTTTCCAAAAAGGTGCCGCTGGGAAAAATACCAAAGAAAACACACGAAAATCTGCCAAAGCAAACGAGAGCCAAAGTGCAGGACGGAGTTGTTGCCGAGTGTGCGGAAAGTTTTTCCGATATAAACGTTCTTTCCTGAAACACGTGCTTACACACGAGCGCAGCGCTGGCCTCTGCGGAGTGTGCGGAAAACATCTGGAGTCTGCCGAAAGCCTGAAGGTGCATTTACAAAGCCACAACGAGGAGAACAGCTGCAGGGATCGGTCGGCCACAGACGACAAACCGTCCGAGGCAGACCGCTCTGAAGCCGAGGATAAAGCGGACGACAGCGAGGAAGACTGGAAGGAAACGGACAGCGGTGATTCCGACGGCGATAAAGATGAGGCCAAAAAACCAGAGGCTAAAACAGATATGGATGGAGCGGACTCACCTAAGAGGCCCGAAAACAAGGACTGTAAGATTTTCCCCCAGCTGAAGTTTAGCTGTAAAGTGTGCGGCAGATCGTTCTGCTACCGCGCGTCTTTCCTGAAACACGTGCAAGAGGACGAGAGAGATACAGATGTTTGCGGAGTTTGCGGGCAACGCTTTGAGAGCGAAGAGAGCTTGAGGCTTCACTTGCAAACCTACATCAGGACTAACGATTGCGAAGTTTGCGGAAAACACTTCGACGGACATAAACAGCTGGAGATGCACATGAGAACCCACACAGGTGAGAAACCTTACATTTGCACCGTCTGCGGGAAGGCGTTTGCTCAGAACGGTAACTTGATGGGACACATGAGGGTCCACACGGGGGAGAAACCGTACGTCTGCAGCGTGTGCGGCCAGAGCTTCAGTTTTAAAGAATACATGACGGCTCATATGAGGATTCACACCGGCGAGAAACCGTTCCTGTGCAGCGTCTGCGGCAAAGGGTTCAGACAGAGGGGGACGCTGAAGACGCACATGATGATCCACACAGGAGAGTCCACACACCACTGCAACATATGCGACAAAAGATTCTATAAGAGTGGAGCGCTGAAAATTCACATGAGGTCCCATACAGGAGAGAAACCATACCTTTGTAACGTCTGTGGGAAAAGCTTCACGGCGAGCGGATCGCTGACCAAACACATGGGCGCTCACGAGGGGGAGCGAGCGCACTGTTGCAACGTCTGTGGGAAAAGGTTTTTGAGGACGGAGGACCTGAAAAGACACAGTGAGACACACCAAACCACACAGCTGACGAGACTTTAAAATGTACACCTCTAAAGGAAAAGGTGCCAAATGGAGTTGTACAGTAGTTGTCTGCAGTGTCATGTTCCCTGTTGGATATTTAACACTCGTTTCTAGCATCGTTGGGGAAAAATATCCAGCATTACCTTTAATGCTGGATATTTAAAGGTAATGAAATATATATATGATAATGAAATTCAAGTGGTCTAAGAGGACATGAGACGTCTCCGTCCGTCTCTCCTTCCCTGTCTTTTCAGGCTGTAGAAAATCTACAGTTAAATACATGATTGACAGGTGTAATTTCCAGTCTGATCTGATCCCCTTCAGATGTGACTGTGTTTCAACATGGAAGTTTGGAAAAGAGGCTTCAGTTTTCCATAAGAACATGAAACCGTCAGGTCAATCTGTTTTCATATTTAGTCTAATAGAGAAAAAGGATGCGCAATACAATTTAACATTTCACCTCTAAATATATAACTATAATATTGACTGACAACTTCTGTTCAGATATTTGCAAAGGTGTGCTATAATTTTTAAAATTAATAAATTACGCAGCTTATATAATACATTACTCTGGCTTCTTAGTGACAATATCTTACAGCCTATTATCTCTGATGAGGACTTTTTTATTTTTTTTTTTAAGCAAATTGTGGTAAGTAGCTGAAATAATGTCGTTCATAATGACCTGCTTACAGAATATTATCTCTTACACACTCACTGGTCATTGTGAAAATGCTGACTTGGAAACCAATAACTCATTTAAAGGTTTGCTATGTAAGATTTGTGAATCCTCCTACATATACTGTATACTCTTGTGTTTATGTGAATTTTGTGATTTGCGTTATAATTAGAGACCATTTTTTGACCTTAGTCTATTCTAAGTCAATGGCAGTTAGAGATGCACACTGTTATTGTTATTGAAGAACGTGGAAACAGGCTTTAGCATTTCCACAGAAAAGCCAACCAGCGATGTCAAACATAAGGCTCACGGGTCAAAACCGGGTCCAATCTGGTCTGTGGGATGAACTGTAAACTAAAATGTCAAAAGCATTTTAGTTCAGGGCCCACATACAGACTGATTCAATCTCAAGTGTAGCAGACCAGTAAAATACTATCATAATAACATAAAAATAATGACAACTCCAAATTTTTCTCTTTTAGTGTAAAAAAACAAAACAAAAAAATTACACGATAAGGTTTATATTTGCAAACTGTTCTTTCGCAAAAAAATGTTAAAAACCATAAACCTCAAATGCTTTAAGAGAAATAAGTGCTTATTAAATGGTTTGTGTATTTGTAGATCCACTGTGATCTGTTGTAATGCACGTGTAAATGATAAACTGAGGCATAATATTGTTAAAATTGTACTTATCTTTAAGAAATTTCAAGTTGTTTGCATTTGTCTTGTTCACATCTTTACCCCGCCCCCCAAAGGGGAGGCAAGGGATGTTGTTTTTAGTTTGGTTTGTTAACACTTTAGCAGCAAAACTATTTGTTAATTTCATACCAAATTGGGTTTATACATTGCCAGTGACCCGGAATAGAAGTTTGGGAAAAGTAGGTCAAAGTTAAAATTTTTTTATGAATTTTAAAAAATCTTCCCATTTACTTATAATGGGTGAAATAGGTGCAAGGGGTGGGGTTTGTTGTGCCTGGTACCATTTGTTTAAAGGTTAGTTTGTAGATGTAAACATTTTCAGAATGTAATTTTTTTAGGCTTTACAATTTTAATTTTGAAACTTTTTTTTCAGCCTATAACAGAGAAAAATTTGAGGTTGACATTATTTATAGGTTATGTTATCGTTTTACTGGACCACTTGAGGTCATACTGGGCTGAATGAGGCCCAATCCTTATACAGCTTGTTATTATGGAGCCAACAGTCAAAATCAACCTAATTAGCATCAACTGGCTCCCAGCACAACCTTTATGAAATCACACAAGCATACACAAATGTTACACTTTGGACTTTTCAGCAGTCATATGTACCTTTTTACATTTGGTTAAAAAAAAAAAAAGCTACAATTTAACTTGATTTTGAAGTTCATTTAAAGGCGAAAGCTTAGCAGAGACAAACCACACAGAATCACAGTTGTTCAGTTTAAACACAATTTATTTTCTGCTTAAATAATTATTTTGATCATCCAGTGTAGGCTATGTTGGTTGTTCATACATGTTGGTACCAGATTTATTATCAATAACAGATGCTTTAGGTGGTGTTGTATGAAAAAAAGACAAAAAAAAAAAAATTTACACAGAACAGAAAATCTGATTTTTAACAAGTTGTGATCAATACTGTGATTAATGTGGTTTACCTGTTAAGTAAAAAGATGTAGATTTGAGTGATGATGGGGCTAAAAATGAGATTATCTGTTCTCATGTAAATACAACTAATTAAATAAGGATAAAAGTTATCAAACCATCAAAATAAAACGTTCCCTGTTAAAAACCACGGCAGACCTAAAAGCCTAAATACTTGTAGTACACAGACAGGATGGGCTTACAGACAGTTATTCGCCGCCGCACACAGGGCTGCTAGCATTAGAAGCTAACAAAATGGCAGTCTGCAGGTAACATTCAGGGACGCAGTCTTTCACGGGTGACGTTCTCAGCTCGTAGAATTAACTGCAATGGTAAGCATCTTCTGGAAGCATAAGTATGAAGCATTGCTATCTCAAAAAAGTGTGGAGTGCGAGTACATGGGGGTTTGTTTCTGTAAAAAATAATAAAAACAGTTATAGATGACAGATGGTTGTGTTGTTACGAGTGCTCACACAGAGAAGTACCGGCAAACCCTCTCGAATCATAGTACAGTGCTTCGAATTAGGAGAAAAATAGGAAAGCGTTAAAAATAAAGTGACGTCACATGCAGCAAAATATTAGTTCTCTGAAGACAAAAACATTTCCACAGACAGAGGAGTAGCAGTTGGCTTTCAAGAAATGTCCTTTTGTTAAATCAAGCAGGTTTTTTTCATTCCTTTCTCATTTACATACAGCTTTTGTTCCTATTTATTCATTTGGGAAGAGCATGTGAGGTCACGCACTCAAGACTGCTTAGTGTTGACCTCTCAATACAAATGCACTGTCTCTGCAAAGCTTTCATCAACGTAAATCAGTGCATAAACTCTGAAGCTACTGATTTTTTGTTTTTTTCATTTTATACAGTGTCATTTATGTACAACAAAAATCACCCATTTACTATATTTCATTTGTTTTGTTTTTTTTAAAAAAAGAACCACATGGTACACCCCAATACTGTGGGTCCAAGAAGAAAAATATACCATATAAGGCGAGTGTCTGAGAGAAAGTGATTCACAAGTCTGTCAGCATTTAGCGTTTTTCCTGTTTGTGCCATCTTTGGTCACAGACACCTTTCAAATTCTTCAAACCTGAAGTTCGGCTCACGTCTGCGCGTGTGCTCTGGTGCTGTTCGCTGTTCCAACCACAAGTGAGTTTGGTGACATGCTCATGCGAAATCAAATAAAAGTAACTTGTTTTGCTTTGACTTGCTGAAAACCATGCGCTTAAAGTGAAAGCTTCAGACACGTTTTGGCTGATTGACAAGGCTCCCATGTGTTCATGGGTTCCAGTTTGTTTTTCCTCCCAGGATGCATGGTGTCACAGGTGGACGTCTGTGGATCTGGATGGGAAAGGAGAACCAGTGCTGTCAAAAAGACCATTAACACACTGACCCGACAGATTAAAAGCATTAGGTGAGTCCTGTGTAAATATCTTAGGCCAAATTTAGCTTTGTTGTTTTTGCTGGATTGTAATAAGCATCCACATTTATTTCTCAGGCTCTTTTCTTCAGATACAAGAAGAAAATACAGGAAATATGTGCATAGGATTAAAAAGACACCAAAAAAAAATGAACTAAATGACTGACAGGCCAAAAATCTGTATTAAGAGTAAGTAACAATAAGAAATCTGGTACAGGTTCATACTGTCTTCCAATGATTAGTGGGAAAGATGGTTCTTATAGCAGACAGGAGCAGTGTTTGTTTACCTGCTTGACTAGTTTCGGCTACTTCCTGTAG
>JAPQRQ010000012.1:15952035-15982462 GCA_037367365.1 Apogon talboti
TTTTAGCATTGGGGTGTGCATACACCCCACGTGACCATTCATGTTTGAATAGGCCACGTGACCAACCAAGGGTTAAGAACATGGTGGAAAACTAGAGGAACCTTTCAGGTGCTGGGACCAGAGTTCCAGGGCTGACGTTCCAGGTACATTAGGTGGAAACACGGCTTAGGATACAAAGTAAAACACAAGTATTGACTGATGTTCTAGGCTTTTAGGGGTGTCAAACACAGGCCAAAACCGGCCTAGTAGAAAAGTACACAGAAAAATATTTATCCTCTGGAGACCCAACAATGCACTTTATGTCCTTTATAGGAGACAGGAGTTCCACAGTGTCAATGCTGTCCACTGCAAAGGACATTCCATGAAAAAAAGTATCTGAAAAAACTATTATATTATGCTGTTTCCAATAAAGACAATTATTTAATGTAAAAAAGCAAAAACATTTACTTTCCTGGGTCTCAGGAAGATATTAAATGTAATATTTTTCAGTTCCAAATGCCTGTTAACAAATATTTTGCGTATTTGTAAATCCACTATTAAAATTAACTTTTTTTTTTTTTTTTTTTTTTTTAGAAATTTCAGGTTGTTTATGGTTATTCATAATTTGTGTTTAAGGGTACTTTGTAAATGTAAATATTTTCATAATGCAATTTTACTTTTTTTGCAATAAACAAAGACAAAAATGTGGATGTGTCATTATTAATAGTTTACTATGCTGTTATCTTACTGGTCCAGTCTGGTTGAGATCAGATTGAGCTGTTGGTGGCCCCTGAACTAAGATGAGTGTGACGCCCCTGCTATAGACCCTAAAACAAACATGGGTTGGTAGTTTTAATCCAAAAGAGTCTCACCTGGACTTTGTGCTGGGATCTGTCTCCTCTGCCTTCCGCCTTCTCCTCCCGTCCTTTGCTGGGTCCTGCTGTGCTGCTGTCCTCCTGAGACCCCTTCCTCTTGGTGTCCTCCTTTCCGTCCCTGGCTGCGTGAGTGTGTCCTCCATTCTGTCTCTCTGCCTTGGTCGGGGGCTGCTCCAGTGAATCAGCCAGGCTGTCAGGGCTGGACCGATAAAATATACAACAGAGGTAAATGAAGATGGTGTGAAGGTTTATGTTCCTGTCTGACAGTGAACCTCAACCTGATATTTTTTATGATTATATGCACTTTATTTTTTATTTGAGCATAAACACTGAGTAACAGTTTGAGCTAAAATTCCTAGAATGAATAAATAAAACTAAGATTTCTTATTTTATTTTACAAAAAGGGCCATGCAGTTTAACACATAGCTCTGGGAAAAACAGAGGCAATTCTGTGGATAAAGTGTTGATATATTTGACAACTACATTGAAAATTGAGTGAGGCCAAACTGACTGAGCGGTCTGTCTCTAGGTGACAGACTCCTATTGATTGTTTTTTTTAGGACATAACTGTACAACAACAAATACTTTCTTATTGCAGGCGGTGGTGCTAAAGCCTCTACTGTTATACAAGATGAAAAATAAGTGAAGATCGTACATAAATACATACAATACTTAAGACTTTTAAAAAAATTTAGTTTAATTAAAATGTTTTCTTGTAAAGTATCCTTCTGACACCCAGTAATGCATTTTTTTGTCCTCTGTAGTGGACAAAGTGTCACAGCTTTATGTATACTACAAAGGACATTCCATAAAAAATGTATCTGGAAAAAAATAGTGTTGCATCATGTTGTTTCCAATTATTTAATGTAAAAAGCCAAACCTTTTACCAACTAGGTCTCAGGAGAATATGCTCTGATCTAAAAACAGTAGTGAAACAGTAAAATAAAATCCCACCTGCCCTCCTCAGGACCAGGGCTGTGGCCAGGGGCTGCCGACTCCACCACTGTGCTGGATGTCTCACTTCGGCAGCCTGGAACTGAACACATGTCCTTCTCTGCTTGCCGTACTTGTTCAAGAATGGCATTTACCCTCTCTTCTGTCATCTCCTCATCCTCCAAGCCTCCCTCCTGCTTTATATCCTCCAGCAGACTCTGAAGCCTCTCCTGGGTCATCTCCTCCTCCTCCTCCTCTTCTTCTTCTCGCTGTCCTCCTTGGTTTCTTCCCTGACTCTCTAGAGCATCACCATGACCTGCCTCCACTTCTTTCTCTACGGCCTTAGTGTGCCCGTCTGTCATTTTTCCTTGTTTCTCTACTGCTCTTCTGTCATTCTCCGGACACTCGTAAGAAACCTTTATCTCTCTTCTCACCCCTGTCGTTTCTTCACCTATTTCTTCAGCCCCGGCGAGGGTAACCTCCGGGGCACTAGATCCGAGGCCCGGTACGACCGTGACTGGTTCGCTGCTGGAGGTACTGGTGGTCTGAGTGAGAGAGAGGTCGCTAGGTCTAGTAAGGGCGGACTTGCTAGGGGAGTCTAAGTTAGCATCGCCCTCGCTAAAGAAGTCGTCTGAGCGCAGAGGGGTAGGGGGCTCGTAGTTCAGGTCTGTGGGGGTTTGCAGCTCCAGATCTATATTGTGGTATCCTGAGTGGATGGCAGGAGTAAAGGATTAGAGAAAGAGGGAAGGCAGAGGGAGGGAAAGATACAAGAAGGGAGGAGAGGAGGGAGGTAGAGTGGTGGAAGTGATGGAATGAGTAATGAACTTGTATACAAACACTTGTTTTATCTAAAAGTAGCATTTGCTCAAAAGTACAGAGGGTTTAAATAGGTTGACATTTAGGAAGACACTTATTACCAGCGTATAGTACAAATTGTGCAGTATAAATAAAAACTAATACTTTATTTGAATTTAGAATTATAATTTATTGTTGAATATTATTACTTACCCCTTGGGGGGATCAATAAAGTATATCTTATTATTATTATTTTGACTTTTCTAACAAATGTTGTAACCTGTGCAGTAATACTAAA
This sequence comes from Apogon talboti, assembly GCA_037367365.1. Lineage (NCBI taxonomy): Eukaryota > Metazoa > Chordata > Actinopteri > Kurtiformes > Apogonidae > Apogon > Apogon talboti. Next base: position 15,954,916 of record JAPQRQ010000012.1, read on the forward strand.
AAATTGGCATTTTGGGTTTATTTTGTTGTGGTGAGGAGTAAAGCAGGTTCTACTGAGAATCTGCTTTGTCTAACTGACCTTTGTGCACAAAATAAACTAGAAGCAACTACTGTTTTATCTATCTTGAATTTTCAGCATCGAAAGTTGTTCTTTCAGCCATCTGTCTTGTCACCTGTTTTATTGGCTTAACGCAGAAAGAGGTGGCAAACTGGCAACGTGCAGTCCTTTGACAGGCAGACAACAGGTGGTGCTACGTAAAACAAGAGGATTGATTAAAAACAATGCTGAAAATTTTGGAATTTTTTCTTTTAACGGCCAAATGAAAGAAGCCTCTGTAGATAAGTGGAGGCAGCTTCTCCATCCCAACCTTGATGTTGGTGCATGACATTTTGCTGACCTCTGTTGTCTGAAAAGATGCAAAGAAACTGAACAGATTATGTTCAACATCTACAGTAAGCTTCTTTTCACAATGCATTGTGGGACCATTTTGAGCCATCTACAGAGTGCATAATACATATTGTTATACAGAGTGGATTACACAGTTCTCATAGCCATGATGCATGCCGACAATTTGTAAAAATGTGGCACGTAACCCTCAATGAAACTGACTTTTCACACATTATGTGATAATTTCACACATTATATGATATTTACGCTTTTATTCTTTTACTGTAACTTGCTCCACCAGGGGAGCTGTCTTTTAATTTCCTTGTACATCATGTACAATGACAATAAAGCATTCAATTCAATTCAATTAGTGGGTCTTTGAGGTGCTGATATGCAGATTTTGTTACCTTCCACTGGAACTATACAAACTGGTATCAGTCTTTAACCAGCTTTTCTCTGAAGCAACACATACTATAAGTGAATAAGCATCATTCCTGAAATGTCAAGCTATTCTTCTTCTTCTTCTTCTTTAGATAGCAGTGAGTACTGCTGAACCAGCCCTACATATACAGTATGTATTACAAAAAACACACATAAGACACATGATCAGATCACAAGAAGATGGAAACAAAGCAATGAAAGACAGATTACAAACGGTAAAATGCTGTAGATTCAGTTACACTGATGCCATCTGCATAGTTTTTCCTTATCATGATTTAAACCACGACAGTATTTTATAAAAAGTGCTTAATTCAGACCAGGCCTCAGACTCTGATCTACTGTTAATCCTCAAAATGCAGATACGGAGACATGGATCAGTAGCAAAAGGACAAATAGTCTTTGATAAAGCATATCAACCATCTTACTTCAGCTCGATAACTATGTCAGTTTAAGATTGCGGGCAGAAGTTTAAGCGTTAGTTTACAAGCATATCACAAGTAGCTTAGTTTTGCTGATTTCAAGAGGCAGAGAACAAACAATAGGCATCTAGATGTAGAGCTCAGGGACAGAGTGATCCCGCCTGAAGTAAGGAGGGACACCAGGAGGTAGAGGAGATGATGGAGGAGAGGGAGAAAGAGGAAGAGGAGGGGAGTGATGATGCAGGGGAAGAGAAGTAGGACGAGGAGGGGGAGAGGGATTAGGTTCAGAGGAGGAAGGGTAATTGGCAGGTAGGGAAGAGGATGAGGAGGGAGAAGGAGGAGAAAAAAGAACACAAGTAGAAGAGGGTGACTGTGAAGTAAGCGAGGGAGGAGAGGGAGAGGAGGCAGCAGGCATGGAGAGGGGAGAGGGAAGAACAGGAAAACAGGGGGAGGAGCGGGGAAAACCTGAGGGGCTTCGAGGGGAGGAAGGCGGGGAGTAAGGCAGAGTGAAGAAGTGAGGGAGAACGGGAGCTACAGGTAGGATGTAAATGGGAGGTGTGGAAGGTGGGGATGGGAAGACAAAGGCAGAGGAGGGAGGAGGGTGAGCAGGAGGGGAGGGGAACGGGAACAAGGTGAAGTGGCTTAGATAGAACGGAGGGGTAGATGAGAGCGAAGAAGCGACGGGAGGGGAGGGATGAGGGAGGCAACGGGCCGGAGGAGAGGGTATGGGTAAGGAGGTGAAGGAGCGGGGCAAGGGAAATGGAGGAGACCTAAGACGTTCTGAAACTATTGCAATTACACAGTTCACAAGAGAAGAAGGAAAAAGAATACACAAGAACAACTGTTAGACGAGACCGGGATGAAAACATGAGCACAGCATGTAAAAAATGAACAGGTTAACACACAGACAAGATGACAGAAGATGGAGGCTCAATAATTTAGAAGCTGCAGAAGCAAAAGTATTGCAAGTGGATCAGTTCATCCTAATTCACCCATGTCTTCCCAGGTTATGTCATGGAATTCCTTAAAATTAAAAATCACGAGCAAAGTCCTAAAGTTCTAACCCAAATATTTCAGTTTTTTACCTTTAATTTTGTCATAAATATGTGTGTTTTAATCTTTCATTTTTTTCTACTGGAACAGTTTGACATTTCTACTGAACAAAGAAACCCTGAGGATACACTTTAACATGTGCTCATGTTGAATTCATTCATTGTTTTTCACCACTTCAACAAATGTCTATTTTTTGTAGTATTAATATAGCGTCGATTATATTTGAAAGATACTGTGTCCTGCATTAAAAAAAACAAGAAAAAAAGCCAGCTTGCGAAGTATAGCTGCAAAGACGATAACACACTTATTTACCCAAGATGGAACGTCTATTAATCTTCATTGTAGATGTCTTAAAAATTTGAAGAAATGATGAACCCTGCTTGAAGATTTTTGCAATATCCCATTATTTTGTAATTTTTTTTTTAGCTGACTTTAATTGATTATTTCATTTTATATGGTATATATATATTTTTATTTAGAAAATCCATGACATGACCTGAAAAGGCTGGATGAGTTGGTATAGAATGACCCAAATCAGAATTAGTAATTATTTGCTTATCTCCACTGATAAGCAAAAATGTTTAATTTTTTTTTAGTCATGAGCAGTAACACATTTTCAAGCAGCAAATTCTGCGTACTCCATGTGTTTCTCAGACTGGCTTCTTTAAAAAAAAAATAAAATAAAAAAAATAATCACATTCTGACTGTTTTGGGGATTTGAGAAGTTGGGATTAAATATGCCCCACATTTTTTTTAAAGGGAGTAGATGGAAAATAGGGGAGCTGAAGAGGTCACTTGGTTGGTTTACCGAATGCTAAAGCCTGCTAATGAACTGTAGTTGCCATCGGTTACAGTGCAGAGGTAGGCAGGAGAAAAGTGCAACATTTGCAGAAAAAGCTTAAATTTGCTGAGGTTCTGCACGACTTCCAAGAACAAACTGCGGGTGGCCCTTGCTGACACAGGGAGTTGTTATATTTTTCATTTCTTACTCTACTCGGTGTGGGTTAAACAGCTTGGCAGGGACATGTGTGCAGTTTGCAGATCTGGGATCAGAAGCTGAAAAAGCTGTTGTGTAAAGGAAACTATTGCAGTTAACAAAAGGAAGCCATTGTTGGGTATTAGCTGGTTAGTTGTGCTTGCTTAGTGGCGACAGGAGAATTTGCTTTAGGAGTTAATCACTTAGAAGCAAGGAGAGTAGGAGGAGGAGGAGGCAGGGAGTCTGCTGGTCTCAAAGCAGGAGAAGCTACAGTAGAGCGTAGAGGCTCGGAGGCTTGAAGAAACCCAGGAGATGAGAGGTACAGTACAGCTGACAGCAGCAACACACAAGCTCTGTTATACACTTGGAAAGAAGTGTTTCATTTTCAACTCCTCCATGAGTGTCGTCTGGAACAGAGCGTGTTCTGCTCAAAGCGCGCTTAAACTCCCCGAAACACTCATGGATGTGTTGAAAAGACCTCCACCCATCTGAAGAGTGCAACGACATTAGAGCGAGCAGCCTCCGACAACAAAGCCATAGCCATGCATATTGGTGATCCATTTATCTGTCAAATATAGATTTCACTCCAAATCATCTTTGCAAAAGTTCATCTTTACGTCATTGTTAAATAAATTTAAAAAAATGAGCTTTGTGTTAAGATGACTTTCAGAAACCTAATCAGACAGATGAACAATAAGGCCCACTTCATTGTGTACACTCATCTACTGCATGCAATTTGACTAGGACCCTTACATTTCCTTTAAAGTGCTATACTTATACCAGATACTTAGAAATCATGTGCAATGTGATGCCATACAATACTGACATAATTCCTGAGGGACAAAAGGTTCACCTCAATATTTTAAGTATTGATGTTTGCAAATACAGGGCTATGAAATTATGACACTTTACGTCTTGCACTGTAAATAAGGTGTACTGAAGCTCTGAAATGGCCCCCATTGAGTCTTTTAGTATGCAAGTAGCTACCACATTTAATCTTCATTAAAGAGAAGAGAGAGAGAGAGGCAGAAAGAGAGAGAGAGGCTTGCCATACTGCTTAAAGCAACATGCTGCTGTTGTAAATTGGTTGTTACATAATTATGTTTTCATGTATATTATAATAAACAAAATCTGAAAAAAAATAAAGATAAGATGGGTGTCGATAAATTGGACTTTTGATCTTGTAAACTTACATACACATAAACATAACTATCATTGAACCAAATTATGAACAAGTGCCCTAGCCCATCTGAAAAATATGCCTTTAACGTTACCTTAATCAACACAAACATCAGATGGGACAGAGACACCCATTCATTAGCATCTTACATTTGCCTGAAGTTCATGCTTTTTAACCTTTTACAAAAACAGTCACACATACTAAAATGTCTCATGCCCCCCAAATGGTACAGACTTTCATATCCATTCAGTTATAATCAAAGTTTTGGAAGATATCGAAATATTCATAAATATTTGATATAATATGCTGTTATTTAAAATCACCTGGAAATCTTTCACCTGCATTAATGGAACAATGGGTAATTCATTGCATTGACAAGCTAACAAGTTATCTGATATGACCGCTTAATACAGATGACTGACGCTTTTCACCTGTGGGTCCGTTCACTAATATTGGCTCACTGAACCAGCTGAAGCCTTTAGCCAATTCATTTTCCATTGTTAGTTGAAGCCCCATTGGGTGTTTACACATTCAGGTCTGACTATCTGGCTCAGAGAGAAGGTGGAGAAGGGTGAAGGGATAGACTGAGAGATAGACTGAGAATTCAGCTAGGGTGGGCTACACTTTACCATCGGACTGATCCGGGAATACTGCGTTATCATCGGCAAAGCAGCGTGTGCCTGAAATGTTACCGTAGTCAAAAATGGGCCCTTCCAGCAAAGTCACAATATCCAACCGATTGATCTTAGTCAGCACCGCAGTTAAAGCATCCGCTGGGGAGATGAAGAGAGCCAGTAATTAGACTCACAGACATCAGGTCATCATGTCACGTTGTAATACCATGTTACTTAGCAGGTAAAGTATCTAGTCATTACTCTGCTACACATTGTAACTCGCGAAAAACACACAAATTCTACTTACTTGTGGCATTTTTACCATCCCTGTACACCCATTTCTTTAGGAGCATGAAGCTCTGTGCTGTCAGGGAATTAGGGTTTTCCACTCTGATGAAGTTGATCTCCTCCACAGAGAAATCCAGCTCCCTGGCCAGCTCTGTAACACCACAAAAAAAAAAAAAAAAAAAAATCAGCCATAATGAGAAAAGATATAAGCCACTATTATGTAAATATTCAAGACTTAAATAAAAGGTTTGCAGCGATGATAAAATCAGAAGACATTACTAAAATGACTTCCTATGTTAATAATACACGCAAGGATTTATGAAATGAAAAGCAGCTGTTAAAGTGATTTATTTTCTCAGACTTGTCGGGGCTAATTTGCTAAATGACTGTCAAACACAAGCTGCCAAGCCCAGTCTAAACCTGTTACGGTAACGTTTAATGGAACACTTTTTGTACAGACAAGCATACGGGCTGTAAATTCAAACCAGGAGAACATAATGTGCAGCAGATCTAGGCGCAGACTGCAGCTCTGCAACAGGAGCACACATTAAATATGAATTAGGTTCCTTTCCTCCACTGAACACTCACTCACTCAGTGCAGGATGGACAGGCACACGACTCTAACTACTCACACCCCGCACACTTCAAATGGAAGCCTATGCGCACACAATTACAGTTTCCTCACACACACACACACACACACAGACACATGGTGACACCCACTCAAACACATGCACGCAGGCGTCGGGACAGTGCTGCAGTGCAGGTGGTCAGGGTTGGACTGAACTGCAGAGGCCACACCCTTAACATTGTTCCAGAACACAACACAAGAATAATTTCCTCTGGTTGTTTCTCTTGCACACACACACACATACAGAACATAAACACATCCACACGCTTTTAGTCATTATACAGGATCAGACACATTTATATGTATAAAGTATCAGTATAACATTTATAAATATAAGTCTACAGCTTTGTATTTATAATATACTGCAACACTATTACTACTCTTTTTATATAAACTTGACATTAAAATTATTATTCTTATTATTTGGTTTCTTCCATGTTGCTGTTTATTATCAGGTTAAGTATTATGGATGATGATACATTCCACTGCAGTACTGCACAGAATACGTCTTTACACAGTGTGTCCACCAGATGGCAACAAATACTGTAACACAAATAGCCTTAAATCGAGTATGAGCACAAATGATTCACATACAGGTGGGTGTCAAGAAGGTATGTACTGGAAGACGGGTGCTGTATTTGAAACATAAGTGTTCCAGTCTGTCCTTAGCCGATTTAAGATTATTGCAGTCTCTGGTTCTTCTCAATAGCCACAATAAAAAAGTATCTGTACATTAAATCATTCAGTGTGCAGTGTTATGTGAAAAAAGTGAAGTTTGTGTGTGGTCTCACCAGTCCAGCTGAGTCCGAGGTGGTCAGCTACTATTGCCATGCGGAGGTCTGTTCTCTCACAGGGACTCTGAGGGCCTGAGTTATGAGGGGAGCCAGGAATCAGTGAGAGAGAGATAAATTTTGTTATATTATGACAGTGAAAATGAATTAAAAACAAAACAAAACACAGTAGTTCCCAAATTACTTCTATTCAAACAAATTGGGATTGTGAACTTAAAGTTTGTCTGTTTTAGATCATTCATATAAAATTTATTGTGACCATAAAACCTAATACTTGAATTTCCTACCTGCTAAAATTGAAATTGTTGCCTCTTTCTGGCAGCTGGTGCTATTGCTGATGTGATATTCACGTTAAACACTACAGCGTCTGCAGTTAATCATCTCTTAAACAGATATAAAGACTAACTTTAGCTCACTGTCCCAGGTCTAACCTGTGAAATATGGCTTTTGTGGCCAAACTCTCCTCAGTGTAGTTAAGATGAATACTTGTTCTACACCAGGAAGTTATGGTCTACCTCCCATCTCTGAGTTGCAATACGTTTTGACACTAGTGTATTGTAATAGCTGAGATTTCCATACCATATTTACATGTAGTAATTAGACTAAGGCTAGCACTAAACTGAATTGGGGAGCACAACAACAGATGACAATAACTGTAAGCATTAACATGAGGATGTGTGAGGCCAGAAAAGGAAAAACAAAAACACAATTTCACACTAAAATGTTCATTAGTATTAGTATTAGTTTAGAATCTCAGAATATTGGTAATCACATCAATAACAACACGCTCTACCATCAGGCAACATTCCCCCCCACTGATAGAAGCAATTCATTCCTTCAACTTGAAATCAGAAGTAATCCAGCCGCCGAGATCCTCGGCCCAGAAAACATTTTTTTGACGTGACTTTGCACCTGTCACTCTGTGATTATCAAGTTCAGCTGATGAATTGCTTTCACAGTGATTTCAAAGACCAGAAAGTACCACAAAATGATCTCTACAACTCAGGCAAACAGACCAAAACAAACACAAGGCCGCACTGTATATCCCATCAGATGTGTTCATTTCTGCATCTCAATTACTGTATTTCTAGAGTGGGTTGAGTGGTGTACTGTGGTGTGGTGAGCTGCAAAGTCATCTCAAGTGGGGAGTGAACCTAAACATGTCACTGTAAGACTCCACAGTAATAGAAAGCAATGCATACGCACTCTAAATGTAACTCATAGTACTGATGCTTAAACTAGTCTCATAATATATCCTGTATCCTGTCCACAGTAGAGCCATCACTTGCTCTGCCTAGTCTAGTCTGTTACAAAGGTCTCTAGCTGCAGATTATTTCAATAAGGTAACTGGTTCTCTATTGTTGTGCATTTACAGAGACCCTTGACACTTAACATCTGACTGGCTAAAAATATGAGATATCAATTCTTAGATTCCAGAACAGAAGTCTGCTACGTGCTCTCCCTGACCTACTGAGACAGCACATGACACTGATAACAAGAAAGACAGGAAGAAGTGACAGCGACACTTATACATCACATCACAGGGCACCCACAACAGCTACATGCATCTGAGATAGAGAGATTATAGCGTATAAACAAGTGTTTAGAAAGAGGTTACAAACTAGTCTCGTTCTCCGTGACAGGAGCCGTGATTGGTTGATCAACCTGACTCCCTTCCTCCTTCTGCGCCTTTTCTCCAAGTGTCGGCCTACTCTTCCTCCTGCTCCTTCTCATCCTTTCACTGTTGGCCTGCTCAACCTCAGCTTTCACATCTCTAGGAGATGGTGTTGATGTGGTGGTGCTGGTGGAGGTGAGGGTAGAGGTGGGTGAAGGACAGGAGCTCCTAGATGCTCTAGACGGCTCTGACAGGGAAGTGTTCCTGGTAGTGCTCATGCTGTAGCTTTCTTCATCCTCAGTGGGCAGTGTTTTTTCCTCTAAATGTGTCTTTCCTTCCATGAGGGTGGCTTGGTCCAATTGTGCTGCTATGTGGGCACTAACAGGCTTTGTTTTAGCATTATTTGTTGGCATGTTGCTCTTTTTTTTCAATGCCTCATTTCTACTTCTAGTGTTGGTTTTCGGAATATTAAATGTGTGTTTGATGTTCGATCTGCCTTTTTGTAGCTGGTTACTTTTGGCAGTGCCAACACTCATACCCTTAATAACAGATTTCGTTGTAACCCGTTTCTGGTCTGGAGGTAAACAAGGCGAACATGCTGTTGCTTTCATCATTGGAATTCTTGTTTTAGGAAAAGCATTCTCAAAAGGGTCTAATCTTTTCTTGACTATACACATTGTGGGTTTCTTCTCTACTAATTTACTGACATTTTGTTGTGCTTTCTTTCTACCTACTGGCGGATTCTGTGTGCATAGTTTGTGAGTAGGCACCCTAACCGGTAACCTGGACTTGCATAACTGGCTTCTGATCTCTTTGGCTCCAGTGTTTGTTATTGCTACATTAGTAATGACCCTATCTTCCGTGCTGTTCGTCTCTGGCATGCTAAAGGACGCCTCTATTCTACTGACCCCCTGTGGTGTAAGTCCTACAGGAGACAAGTCGAACATAGCGCTGCCACCCTGAATAAAATCTGAACACAGATAATGGGAATCTGGGACACTGCTACTACCTTTGCTGAGCCCTTTCTTAGGACTGATATTTTGTGGTGAAGGTGTGGATAAAGTGTCCGTGCTTTGGTAAGTGTTTTCTTGAGCCAAAAGATTTCCATGTTCTGATGTACCTGATGGATTGAGTGAATAGTAGTTTATGATGCCTGATGGTCTACTACTCAAACAACTTCTCGTTCCTGATGTGCTATGGATAGAATAATCTGAATAGCATGAGGCTGCAGAATAAGAACTTTCCACGTTCGTTCCTGAGGTTATGTAATTAGAAGGTTCAAAGGTGCAGGGTGTTCTACAATTGGAACTGCTACTTGAAATATCAAAGGTATTATCAAATGAAAACTTGAATCCTGTTCTAAAAGTGGAAAATGTGGGTTCAGTGTTGGAAGATAACTCTCTACATGTGCTGCAACTACCAGCCCCATTTGATATCTCTAGTTGTACTGTAGTGGTCTGTACAGAGACTTGTGGGACCGTGAGGACATCTGTTGGATCCTGAGTGTCAACCTGATCCTTGTGTGGTAGTTGTGAGGAGGTGTCTATTTCTACGGTGTCTATTTCTGAGTCCCTGACTCTGTACCTGCCCGCCAAATGGTAATGCTCACCAATCTGAAAAAACTGGAGCCTCTCCTCCACCATGTCCCTCTTGCTCATGTCAATCGCACCACTGCGTGTCATCTCAAACATCTTCCCTTCATGGAAGGGGAATGGGTTTGGCTCGCTTGTCGGAGTGCTATCATCCGTTGGCGTTCGGGCCGGGGTAGTGTCTGGTGTTGTGGCCTGAGACTGGTCATCAACTGCCAGCCCAAATGGCTTAGGCTCACCATTGCTCCCCCGTGTCCCTCCCATGTCAACAACTTCTTCTTCTCCACCTTTACTGGGCCAAGGGTCAAAGTCCAACCCTTTAGTGGCAACAGTCTTAAAAGTGGAGTTAAACTCCTCCTCTAATTTATAACTAAAGTAAGTATCTGAAAACCCCTCCTTATCTGAGGGTTTTTCATCCTGATTTTTAACCCCATCTTTTTTAGTACCATTAGCTTTTTCTCCATTTGAAGGAGTTTCTTTTTTGAAAGTATCCTTTTGATATTCCTCAGGGGTTTTCTCCTCTTCAATAACCTCCAATTTGGTCTGAGGGAAAGAGCGGTCAGTAGACCTAAAGGAGTCCGTTGCCCAGACATCTCTCCGGCTGTCTGGGAGGCCAAATAGCCTTAAATCTGCCTGCTCACACAGGCCATCATCCTCATCCTGAAGTTCATATCCATCTAACGAGTCAATCTCTGTTGCATCCGTGTCATGAGAAAATTCAGCTGTTGTGGCGATTGAACAGTCTGTTATAGACTGGTCATTTCCATTCTGTTCATAATCATAGTCCTCTGCTTTGCCATTTGAACCTTTGGAACCATTTGAACCATTGGAGCCATTAGTCCCACCATTAGGTTCTTTGCTGTTTCCATTCTTATCGTGTTTTTTAGGTTTAGAACTCTTCTCCTTTTTCTTCTCCTCCTCCTCCTCCTCCTCAGGAACCTTAAAAGTGAATTTTTTACAAGGGATTGGTTGGAAGATAGACTCCTCCTCTTCATCTTCTGCCTCTTCAGCATTTGACTGGCTGTCATCTGCCTCGGGTGGAACTGGTGAGGGGGGCTGAATGCGTATGATTGGCTCTGTGAGCAGATGCTTATCGTGTTCTTCCTGCAAGTTCACCTCCATCATTTCTGTCTCAGTCTCTGAAGATGCACATGAACCTTTCCTCTCTGCATCTGATGTTTCTGAGGCTGAATCCAAAGGAGGAGGAGGAGGGAACTCAATATATGCAATACCCTTGTCTTTTGAAGGTTCTTGTTGCTGCTGTGCTGTCGTTTCATCCTGTTTACCACTGGATATTGCTTCTTGCTGTTTGAGACTATTTAATTTCTGTTCATTATCATTAATTTTTGTCTCTTGCTTATTGGCATTAGCAAGATCTGCTTGAGTGTCAGGGGCACTAATTTTGGTTTTTGGTACTGCCTCTTTAAAAGAGAAAACAACTTTTTCTTCTTCCTCTGATTCCTCAGATACTTCCATGATGGGGCTTGGTTTCCCAGGCATAAATCCCATAAAGCCATCAGGGGTCCGTGATGTGAGGTCATAGCTGACCTCCTCAGAGCTGGGGGTCTCTGGCGTAAGGGGGCTTTTCCCTGAGCTGTCTATGAAAGAGACCTGTTCTAGTGTGTCATCATCTGGGCTTATGGGACTAAGTCCATTGTTTGATTTCTGTTTTACTGTATACAGTGTACCCTTGGCTTCCCTCTCTGCCTGCCTGCCCACCTGGACACCCACATACACAGGTAAAGTTTTGATACCCTTAAAATTTTCTTTGGTAGTTACAGTAGTGGGAGGAGCTATGACCTTCTCTAGTATCTCTCTGGGACTTGGAAGGTTATTGGAGTTGGAGTCCTTGGGAGCATTATCTAAAATTTCAAAAGTTAGATCTGTTTTTGTTGGGGTTTTTTCTACACTTGTTTGTATTTTAGTCTTAGATAATGTAGGGATCTGTGAAGGTTTAGTTATTGTTTGTTTCTTTGTGGGGTCATTGTCTAACGTAGGAGATGCTGTTCTTATAGGAATTTGAGTATCTGACTTTTTTCTAAGGTTTTTATTTAGTAGTTCCCCATTGTCTGTTGTTGATCCCTCAGCTGTTGCATCTTTAGAGGCAGTTTCACATTTTATGGCTTGTTGGTATTTTTTAACATCGTTATTGTCATCTGCAGGAAGTCTTTGACCTTTACTGCTTTCTTTGCTTTCCTGAGTTCCACTGGTAAGACTATGCTTTCCCTTATCATTTTTATCTGTCTCAATTTCACTAATCTTTCTTTGCACTGAGGATTTTGAGACATTGTTTGTTAGGCTGTCTTCTGTAGGCTTGGAGGCTTTAGATACTGATGATGTTAAAGCACTTTTACCACTTTCTTTGGATGTTGGTTTATCCTTTTCAACATCCTTTTCAACAGTTTGGGCCAGTTCATCATCTGATGTTTTTGATGTTTTTCCTGCCAAAAACTGATAAACAGGGAGCTTACTCTCTTGTAGCTTCTTTATGGATGGTTTTGGCTGTACAGGTGGGGGGATTTTGGTTGGACTAGTTTGTTTCTGAGCTGCAGACTCAAACTTCATCCTCACAGCACTGACTTTGGATGTTGTTTTCAACGGAGAAGAGGGTTCAGACTCACTGGTCTTGATTGGCTGTTTATCCTCAGACATATGAGATAGTGTACCTTTCTGAGGACTGCTTGGTAAACTAGAACTCCTCTTCTCAGTTGCTGTGGTGCTGCTAAACATTTTGCTGACAGAAGGCTCTCTAAGCTTGCTTTTACCTAACACTTCTGCTCCTGTCTTAGGTTTCTGCTGTGTCTTCTCAGGGCTACTGCAATTTGAGGTTGGCCAAGACCTTGGTTCTTTCATCTCCTTTTTCACAGGCTTTTTCTCAGGGGACTGCAGTTCATCATTAAGCTTTTCTGTTTTGTCACGGAAAAACTGAGAAACCTCACTGAGCTTTTCTTCCGCCTCCTTCACCGTTTGGTCTACCCTATCCTCATAAAGGAGCTTCTCCCTGCTCTTGTCATGTTTATCCTCTGTGAATCGCATCCACACTGCATGTTTAGGACTACCTTGCTCTGTTGAGTAATGAAGCACAGTCACTTTATCAAATTGAGATGCTTCGTCTCTGTGCATGAATTTACCTGATTTAGGGGACCCATCTTTTGAGGATTTAGAAATAAATTCCCTTTTGGGACTTCCATGCTCTGTACTGCGGCTACCACTCTCCTCAGAACTGATTCGTCTGTTTTTGTCAATTGTTGGTTCTTCTGTGTCAGAATGAGACATTGATGAAGCATCAAGCTTCTCAGAGAGTAGCATTTTTTCTGCAAACCTATATGACTCGCCTCTAAAGTCTGACAACTCATCATCGCAGTATTCTATAGAATGTTGACTTAATAGCTTCAGGGCTTTGTAAGAGTCATCTGCTATTAACTGGGCAGAGCTCGGTCGACTGTCCTCTTCCTGTGACACTGGGGTGTTGACCCGAGATGTTTCCAAGAAGGAGGGCAAGGATTCTTCGGCAGTAAGCTCCTCTTCTTCCTGTTGAGCCTCATCATAATCAATCAGTTCTTTAATTCCACGTTCTCCTTTGTACACATATAGCTCAGGGTGTTTCTTTGTTTCCCTGATTATAACCTCAGTTGGCTCTGCTGTGCTGTGTGCCTTTTCTATATGTACCTCAATTATCCTTTCAACTTTGGGTTTAGATTTTATATCTCTGTCAAGAAATCTGGGAGTCAGCTCATCACCTTTGACCAAGTCCTGGCTCGCTTTGTGTTCAAAAAGGCCTGCTAGTTCTTTAGATGGGTCTCTTCCCGACTGAAATGCTTTCATGATATCTCTAACTGACATGGCTTCCTCTAGCATTTCTGCACCCTCAGTCAGCTGGGGCTTGTGATAGACCATTCTAGTAGTAGTGGTAATGTGAGTTTCTTCTTTAAGACACATGCTTTTGTTCATCATGGAGTCTTCCTCTGGCAGCATCATCTGTAAGGTTTGGACTGTACTGGTAGAGGCTGCATCTGGCTCTATAGCTGGAATAGCAGGTGCAGCCTCCTCTGTAAGTACAGGCTCACAGAGTTCGTCAGGCTGCTCATAGCTCCTAATGTGGACCACTTCAGTCCTAGTTTCAGTTACACAAGGAGGGATAGGTGAGTCTGTGAATAAAGGCTTAGGCCCTGTACTTTCTGCACTCTGAGGTGCAGATGGTGTCTTTTCACTCCTGGTCTCAAACCCGCTGTCTGACAGGGGACTCTTATCCTGCTCATGAGACAGATCCTCAGGTGACTCCAAAGTAGTCTCTGTCCCTTGATATGATTCAGCGAGTTTACTTAAGTCTTTCTCTGAGGGAGAAGTGTGCATGCCTGAGACTGGTGGTGGCATTTTGAGTTTGTGCTCTTGTATTGTCATCGATGGTTTTAGAACACGTTTCTGTTTCTCTTCCCCCTCCCTTTTTACCTCTTCTTCGTAGCTATTTTTCAACTCTGCCATTTTGGACAGCGAGCTAGCACCAATGTCATTGGTTAAGTAATCTACTACTTTAGCCAACTCAAAGTCTTTACTGGAGATAGACTGCTTGAGAAGGAGTTTGCTTTCATCAAAAGGAGGATAATATTCTAACAGGACACTCCTCTGTGCCTCCTCAATTTCATCTTTGGAAAACTCCTCCCATTCATCTTCTGAGGCTCTCTCTTTACCTTCACTCAAGATATCCTTCTGTAATATCTCACTGACTTTCACTAAATCTTCCTTCACTTTCTCCACTAGAGTAAATGGCTCCTCATCCTCTAACTTTGTCTCTTTGGGAGTACCAATATGTGATGTTTGGACCGTTTTTGCTGCTGTCTGTGTGTCTGTTTGTAGGATTGCTGTCATTCTCATTAAATCTTCTTTCATGTCTGCTACATCCTTTAGTATTTCCTGATTGGAAGCAGCAGTTGGGTGGATAATGGGGGGTGTGATGAATGGAGGGGATTTCATTTGGGAATTTATTTTGGATGTGGTCACGCAAGAAGACAAAGAAGAAGATGACGACGAGGCACGGGAGGTATCAGGCAATGCCATTTTGAGAGACCCTGGTCCAGGTTTGGCAGGGGTCTCTGGCATGACATTTACTAATGAATATACAGGTACTGTCACTTTATTGGGACAAACTGCAGAGCTGGATGTGGGAACTACAGATCTGAGAGAACCATATGCAGAGGTTGCGGTTGCAGATCTACGTGAGGAGGACAGTGATTTAAGTGTGCTGTAGCCTGAAACAGAGTACGAGTCTATAGCTTCATTAATGGCTGCACTGACGCCGGAAGTTGCTGCCTGTGTGGTGGCCTGAATCCTCTCCTGAAGGCTGCTACTTCTCTCTGAGAGAAGACGAGAAGAAGGGGACGAGGGTGTGGAGGAGGAGGAAGGATATTTGACTGGGGATACTGAGCCATTCATCATGGACAGTTCTGAGGAAGCGATTGTGGTCTGTCCAGTTGAGGAAAGAGAGGAGAGAGACGACCTTCCTCCTCGGGATGATAATGTTGAGTCTACAGAGGTTTTTATAGAAGACATGCTGGAGATGCTTTTAACAGGAGGGAGGGTAGGTGCTCCAGTATCGATCGTGGACCCCAGAGCTGTTTTAAAAGGCAGGTTGTACATGTTGAAAGATGTCTTTGGCGATACTGGAGTAGAGCTAGGAGCTGTTGGTCGTTCTGGTATCCCATTGGTTAGTGAGTGAAGTGGGGAAGTCCTTGATGTGTATGCTGAAGCAAGGCTTTTTATAGATGCTGGATCGGTGGCAGGTTTAGAGGGGCTTCCAGAGGACACAAGGCTAGCAGACCCCTGGACAGGGTACTGGCCTTGCTGAACGACAGTTTTAATGGGTGAAGCCATAGTCCTGCAGGACCTTACAGGGGATGAGGACACTGAGTCACTAATGGATTTGACTGGAGATGACATGTTGGGTCCTGGTGATGGAGCTCCCAAGGTGGTTTTGATAGATGCTGGATAAGCAGGGGATGTAGAGGGCAAGGGCCAGGCAGATTTCAATGGAGAACCAGCTGGTGAGGCTGCCGGTGAAGTGGAAGAGGTGATGGGACCCCCCAGTCCGACTGGCCTTGTTTGGCCAGGGACGGTAATAGGAGCAGTCGACCATGGTGGGTAAGGTCTGGTTGGAAAGACAGGTTTGTGAGGGTAACCAGCAGGCAGTGTTCTTGCTGGTGTGCTTCGCTCAACTGCTGTTTCTTCAGATGAATTGTTTAGAAATGATGATGAGGAACAAATGGTAAAAGTAATCAAAAGAATGTGGATAAACAGAAAATTATGTTGGGTAAGAAAAAGGAGGAAAAAAATATGAAGGAAGAAAAGACCAGAGGAGGAAGAGTTGGTCAGTGACACAATCCTGGTACAAGGAAGGAATAGCATTAGTTTTATGAAGTGCTGAAATCAGATATTTTGAGCAGTGAATGAAGAACTTATAAGAAGATGTTCCTGTGTGAGTCAGGACCACGGGTATGATTAAACAACACCAGCAATAACATAATGAATCAACTGAAAAAGCACATACAGCAGGAAAGTAAATTCCAATGGCAAAGATGATGGATACCAGCTTACAGTGGACAACAGAAAAATGGCAAGACAAATGCACTAGGAGTAACACAAAACAACTTCTCTCTTTGGACTTCAGATGTTCTAAAATCAGCATGGATTCTCGGTCTAATGTCTGCTGTTTTAAGTGCCTTTTATCTGTTTGGTCAAAAAATTATAATGCCTCAAAGACAATTTGGACACTATGATACAACAGAGCCATGGGCTGCAGAAATTTCCATTTACCTTTTATTTTATAATAACAAAACATCTGACAAAATGCATATCAAAGACTGGTGTCTCAGTCCATTTTTTCATGCAAGATTGAAATATATTTGTGACAAGCAAAGAGTGTAAAAAAAACCCTAAAAAATAAACATCTAAAGCTGAAATTAAGACCTCCAAACATGCATTTTGTCCCACAAAAACTGCTACATCTTCACAAAGCCAAAAAGAGCTTGAAAGTCTGTGGGGACAAATGGCATATTAACAAAAAAAAAACAAAACATCAAATTTTACTTTGACGTTCCATTACAAATGTTGGTAAGTCAAAGAAAAAATTTGATGTTGCTGCATTTGAACTTCAGAAACTCAGCAGTGAAAATCAACCAAACAAACCCAGAGGAAGTACAACTCACAATGTGGGCAAGCACAGCACAAAACACAAACCACTCATTGACCCATGCAAAAATATGTACCATGTTGTAAACAAGCATGTGGACAGTGCATGTTATGTAGGGTGAGAAATATGCATTCATTACATTAAGTATGTCACATCTATCCATATACTGATCACGCAACTTAAAGGTTAATTAAAATTGTTAATAAACTAACTTTTCCACGATAATTTAGCATTATTATAACTATCAAAGGGGTTGTTAGTGAAAATGTCAAACTCACTCAGTGCAGGCTCGGCCAGATAGCTGTAGCGCTTACGTAAGGCTAGGGATGCAAAGGTATGACGTCGATCTGGCTTTTCAGTCTGCAACAATAGCAAACAACACAAACACCTATCAGTTCTAGGTCACCCTAGATTGTATGCTGCCAAATGAACAGCATTTGGATGTTAGTATCAAATTAAAGCAAATATCTATCAAAAAATTGTTAGTATTGACATAAAAACATAATACAGCAGCAAATTCTCGTGTTAAGAGTATTCACTGCACTTCACGAAAGTAACTGAGCACTGTAGCTATTGCTTACAGTAAATACTTCTATTCAAACCTAGGCAAAGGCTCTACAGTTAGATAGGATGCTAAATTATTGAAACTACAAATACTTAAACGTTTAACACATTATTAACAAAACTTAAGGATTTGTTAATAAATCCCAATTTTCTCAAATTCTCAAAGAACAATGTACAGTATGTTTTACCTCCTTCACATACTCTACAGTGCAGGGGATAAGGTTTGGAGAGAAAACATATCTGATCAAATATCATGCAAAATTGAGCAGCTATAGATTGTTTAAAAAAGGAAAGCTTATGTTGCTCTAATAGAAGCGGAAAGAATAAGGCTATGATGAGCAGAGCAGGGCCGCTATAGATCTAGTGCAGAGGACAGCACACGGTGGGGAGGGTGTGGTTTACCTCATCCTCGGCATCTGATTCCATATCCTGGATCCCAAGATGCATTGCAGAAACAGGGGGAGTAACATAATGGAAAGCAGGGGGGAAAAGAAACATCAGGGTGTGAAAAAGGAGTGACTGACAGAAGCTCCACGAAGCCTCTTAAGCAAACTGAGCAAAAGAAAAATAAAAAAACACAGACCAAACAAACACCAACAAAAAGGAGAAAGCGCCAGCACTCAGAAGCAAAAACAGCAAATGAAGTCAAGCCACAAAAAGGCAGCCACAAAGGCCCTCAGCCAAAAGCATGTCGCCCAAATCAAAAGGTTAAGTAGGTATAGAAATGAAACAGCCAATGACAAGAATCCACTGCATATATAACCAATATACATAGAGAGAAGCTTTAAACAGATAAAAGACACAGTGGCGGCAGTTTGGCCATAGTCTTTCTCTGTCTTAAATCTATCAGTGTGATGGGGGCTGGAACTACCCTCACCATGGGTATGGTCATGAAGGTGACGACAGAATGGTGCTGAATCCAAGTTACCTTACCTTTTTCACTGCTGGAAGGGTGATGTTCAGGTTGCACACAGCAGTTTGCGGAAAACCTTTAATGGTCTTACACTCTTTGAGGAAAGTTAGACGCCCACAGGGTTCCTGGCTGGGGTCTCTGACCTACAGGAAGTTAACCAAACATCCTTTCATTTACTACATGCATTTATAACATAGAGGTGCTTATTACTAATGTGCTTCAATTTGAACATCCAATTTAACCCCTGTACACTTAATCATTTTCTTAGGTCCTTGCAGCTGTGTATATTTCCTAAAATTATAGTAGCTTTTTGGCAAATACATTTTAGGTTATTTTGCTTTTACAAACATTATTATAGACAAATAGTTTGCCAATAACTGACTGCATGTGTTACAATGGAGGCACCTCGCCACTGTAGCCTTTATTTTAACAGCTTTTAATTTAGCAGTAAATAAGTTTTAATCTGTGGACCAGTTTTTATTTATCTTTATTTTTTATTTAACCTTCATTTTACCTCGAAGGTCAATCGAGAACCAGTTCTCATTTACAATGACGACTGGGCCAAAAGGCAGCACAGTAGGCAGATACAACAGGAAAAAAAAAAAAAGCATCATTTGACACTCAGTTGACCTGAGTGTCAAATGATGCCACGGGATTTATTAGAGAACAGACAGTTAATGGGTCGATCAATAACATGTAGTCATTAGGGAGTGAACTAGGTTATAGCCTGTGGTGTGAGGTCATTGTATTGAAGGCTGAGAGGGCACCAAGGGGGTAGATCTAAAAGTCATGGCATAGCATTACATTGGAGCAACCTAGTAATAATGACTATACTTGTGTGCTCTTTTTGCTTTGCCTTCACTTCGCTGAATTCTTAATGACGTGGTGATTTCTAACCTCCCCACTCCACATTGTTACTCCATATGACGGAAAACAGTAATAATGGAATGAAAACGCAGTGTGCATTGAAATACCTTGACACAGAATGGTAGACGGTTCTCCTTGAAGGCATAGAAGTTGAGAACTAACTGCTGACCCGCTTTGGTCAAAGGAGTCAAGTTTCCATAGCAGTCCACGAAGATTGGCCTTCCCTCTAGAACCTGAAAGAGCACATCAACAAGTAAGAAAACACACATTTATAAAACAAGCAGACAAGTATTAATCTGCATGTTAAAGAGTTATGATGATATGATGTAGAAGTGGCAGCACTGAGAGTTTTCTAATGATGCCTTGCACATCACTTATACAAATTCTGAATACGAGGTATCTTTGGAAGACTATGAAACTGTGTATAATGTTATGAGAAAAACACTAATGAATAAAACACAATTTGCCATTACTTTTCAAACACCCAAAAAATATTTAGCACCAGAACGGACACCAGACTAAGCATTTATGAAAGTACCTCTATGTCTTTGCTTCTGGCCACTTCCTCAAAGTTCTCCTGCTGCTCCAGGGTCTTATCCACTTTGTCGTCTGTCATGCAGAAACACCTGAGTCTGGACTCCACCGGGTCGTTCATCTTGGCGAAGACCACAAACTTGGCCATGTAGGGCACACAGATCAGCTCCCTGTACAGCTGTGTGGCCAAGCCCACCGTCTCTGGGATCTGGTGGCAGTCTGCTAACCAGAACCTGTACGAGAGACAAAATCACAGTCACGAAATGGAACGAACTAAGACGCAAAGATTAGAATCACGGTTGAGTGCATGTAGATGGTCTTACCTGGCAGAAACATTGGTGGTAAAGGAGACACAGTCGTTGACAAAGGTGAGAGGAGTTGTGCCTGTGATATCCTCCCACTGTGCTGGCGACGTACCACCTAAAAATATAAGTCAAAATATACACCATATGAGAATTTATGTATTTAATAGGCTGGTTCTAACCTTCAGATAGCCCGATGAAGTAGTGGAGATCAATCCAAATTTTATAATCTTATGACAACATCCACCATAAAGTACAAAAACCCACACAAACATATACCTGTAATGCTACAGAGAAGGCGAAGGCAGGGAGTGCAGTCTCCTTTGTAGCCATTGGTAAGACCTTCTCCCGAGAGAGGTGGGACCGGGATTGTCATGGTGATCGGCTTGTGAAACTTCCTTCTTCTTGGCTCCACGGTGACAATAGGACTGAAGGTTGCTCGGTTACCAAGGATTTTCTTCACAGTCTCATCAGGCACTGGCTGGGCCTTTGAGGAACAACACAAAGATGAATCATGTGTTTGTGTGCATTTTTTAAAAATTACATTCTCATTGTAAGCTATGGCCATGTAACTGCTAAATGAAAAGGTGATCCCAGAGAACTATTAGTATAGAAAGATAAATGGGAAAATTAGACATCACATATTCGTACCTGCAGTCCAACCTTGATTTTCTTAGTTAATGCCCCCTCGGGGAAAGATGCCTGAACCAATGGGATGCTCCGGCTGCACAGAGTCCCACCCTCTGGTCCCATCTGATTGGTCTCCTGCCTTATCCGAGACACAACAGCAAAGTACTGGGGAAAGTCCTTGGTGATGATCCGACAGATTCGCTTCCTCTCCAGCTCCACAGGACTGTCTAATTCTAAAAAGAGCCAAGTAGATTCATATTAATATACCTTGTATCTCATCAATTACATCTAAATGGAAAACAAGCAAACAAAAGCATATTTTTCAAACCTTGAAGCAACCAATTTACTGTTTCCCCATTTTAAAAGAAAATTGTTCAAAGTTGCACGTGTTAAGCTTTGCGTACCTTCATCCATCCCATTCAGAAGCTGATTGAGATCGTCTGTTTTACAGTCGTATAAATGCTCCTTCCAGCTTTCCCCATTCTCGCTGCGCAGTAGGATCAGCTCCCTCTCCTGGCCTCGCATTGAGCCAAAATGAGGAATCTCCACAATTACAGGTCTGCAAACGGGTATTTCACAAAAGCATGGTTAAATTATAAATACGCTATGACATGTAATTTCATGTCATTCATGCCACAAGTTAAACTGTGACAATTATGTCCAGTTGTTTACATCAATGAGTAATTTTGCTTTAAGCTATTGGTAAAAGAATAAACAGATCTTTTCTATCTGAATCCAATGGTTAAAATGAATTGTCCAAGTAGGGCTTAACTAATACAATATTGAGAAAGTTTATTTTTTAATTGAACATTAAAATCGTTATCACTAACTGTTCACAGAGTGCTTCAGTGAAAAAGAAAACAGAGAACCTGTGTCAAAATATATAGAGAATCATGAACTGTGATTATGTAGGTGACAGTGATGCCTTTTTATGAAAGCTGTGAACAACCATGCTGCTCCTTAGTCGACATTCAGAATGCATGGCATGGTTTGACAAGACAGATATGATAGAATAATGGGTGAGGGGAGAAAGCTGCACAGCCCTTAGAAACAAAAGGCATGATGGCAACATAAAATAGTAGGATGATGAGTATTACCTACACTAAGGACCCTTTTTAGAGTAGAATACAGGACACAAGGAATCCCTATTGAAAAGGCATTAGAAGAATTTTTTATTTATCATTTTTCTTTAAAGATCCTTAAAAAACTAAAAGGGATTATTATCCCTTAAGAATTTATTTTTTAGTTAGAATATAATGTTTGGAGAGGATAAGTTATTTGAGAAAATGGGAAAAAATGCTCTCCAACATACTGTATGACAAATGCCCTGGTGTTTCACTGTGTTGACATATTAATGTTACATTATTTACATGTTATTTATTACTGTCCACCTTATCAAGAAATCCTCATCACTGCTCCAAGTTAATGTAACATAAACAGTACAACCAGACCAAATGCTTCCTGAAAAAAAAAAAAGTACAGTACACACTTTCAATACTGTAAGGATGACATAAAATTAATCTTAAAGGTGAAGTAAAGTAACAACGATCATGAGAAGCAGGATGATGCTTGCAGGAGGAATAGGCTCATGCCCAACAAGCGCAGTCCAGTCCAGACAGCCAATAAAACCTCGACTTTCAGTGACCTCAGAAGCCACCTGAAAGCTTCTCAAATAAAAATACGATGGTCTCTAAATGAAAGTGGCTGGAAACCAGAATGGATTTTAAGTCAGATTGTGTAGTTTTAGGAAGAATTTTAAAGTTGGAAATATGAAAATAATCCACTTAGCTGTTGTGAGCAAAACTACAAACCTTCTTTGAGTACAAAGATAAGTTTTTCCTCCCTTCGAAAGGTGCTGAGTATGCATAAACATGATTGTCTTCTTCCCAAAACTACATGACAAACATTTCAGCAATACTTAATCCTAACAAAAGTCAACGGAGATGGGTAAAATAATCATATTCATTAGCATGAGTCAGCCTCAGTCATGTTGATTCCCTGAGGAGGTGGGAGGTACACGGAGGAGAGGAGCAGGGGGATGCTAGGTTTTGTTCCTACCCAACAAATCTAGTTCCTCTGGGTCCCAGCTGTAGCACTGGACTAACCAGGCTCTCGCCTTCATTAAGGGCTGGCAGCTTTCTGGGAAGATGTAGTTTACTGTGTCCGCAAGATAATGACACCACACGCACGAGTATACACACAGGGAGGCACAAAACACACACTCGCAAAAGTCAGTAAAAGCACACAACACTGAGATTTATATTTGTTATAAAAATATTCCTGTTTCTTATTTTAAGTAATGGCAACTACGCACGCATCGATGAAACAGCTGGAAATTTAACATTACTCAACATTGCTGCTGTCTGAGTATTGCTTAAGGTATTCAAACAAGATCATAAATCACACTTATTCAATATTCATATCTACCAGTTAATGTCTAGTATCTAGAATGAAATAGTAACAACTTTAAATTATGTAAATATCTAATGTATTATAAATGTCTCAGGACGCCACTGTCTTTGATACTGAAAGTTGTCATTTCTCTAAACCTAGTGCAATTTTTATCACCCACGCAGACATAAATCTTTCATTTTGCTTCCTAAAATCCACTTGAAATATACAGTGGCAAGAAAAAGTATGTGAATGCTTTGGAATTTGCTAGTTTTCTACAGGAAATGGTCATGTAATGTAATGTAATATGGTCTGCATCTGTCACAAATATAGTTAAACACAATCTTTTTAACCTAATACCGTATAAATAGAATATTCCATGTCTTTATTGAACAAAGCTGTTCACTGTGCTGCTTTGTGCATTGTGTTTCTCTGTACTTGTGACTTAGATGCAGATCAGATCACATTTTCATGCAAAAACTAGGAAATATCAAAGGGCTCATAAACTTTTTCTTGCACTGTATGTCCTTTATTCTAATCACCTGTTGATGTTGTCTTTACTTAAAGCTGAAACACAGTCTGACTAATTGCAGCAGCATAAGCATAGTGCAAAAAGTTACTCTTGACCTGCACCGTTTTAAACCTGCAGTTGATAATACAACATGCACACTTTCACACTTTTAGTCATAAAGGCCGATGGTTGGAAATGATGATGGCAAGAAGCAGAGGGGAGGAGATGTCAAGTCACTGAACAGAAGTGCACAAAAAGCAAGTTGAGCAATATCAATATTAGTGGAAAAAATAAATATAAGGCCTTACCCGAGGAACTGAGCCCCCGCCGGACCGACCTCGACCAGTCGGCTGGCCAGGCCTTCCCCTTCCACCATTGGAGGAGGAGATGCCAGTTTGTGCCTCTTGACCAGTCGGCAGGTGATCCTAGTGGGCGCCGTGCACTTCCGGGGTGGGATGATGATGCGCATGCCGTTATGACGACTTCCTCTCATGGACCCGCCCCTGGCATCAACCATGAAGCTAACCAGGAACCTGACAGAACATGAAAACCAAGAAAAAAAAAGAGGAGAAAAGAAAGGGATAAAAATAGAAAGGAGACAGTGACAAAGAGACCAATGACAAAACATTAAAGAAGCCACAGGAGGTCAAGAAAAAGTGATATAAATAAAAAGAAAGAAAGAGCAGAGTTGAGGTGAAAAGGAGTACACAGAGAGAAGAGATACAGAAAAGGGGAAAGAGAGGATTCAGAACAGAGGTGGAATAAAATGTAAATATATATATAAGTTTAACAGCAGCACTGATGGAGAGAGGAGATTAAGCAGAGGTGAAGTCCTTTCCCATGCTGTGGTCTTTAAAACATACGCAAAATAAGCGTGAGAAAAAGAGAAGAGAGATCAATAAAAAACAAATGACAGAAAGTCAAGGAGATTTCTGTGTTGGCTATGAATGTTTCAACTGCATTAATGATGTAACATCACCCAAGTCAGATGGGAAAGCACTCAATGTTTGGGATGCACTATTATATCGACCAAGACATCGATATCAGCTGATCTTGGGTGATGATGCATACATTTTCATAATGAAACTATATGTTTGTATCCATGTTCATTGAAATATAATGTGATGAAGGGTTGAAAGACTTTTTTTTTCTAACATTTCATCATTAATTGGGGATAAATAACAAAAAAGTTAACATTTCTTTCTTGAAAACTGCCCTCAAACTGCACATTATTGATTATCAAAATTAGTGTTAATTTGTTTTTTGGTTGGTAATTGATTAATAGTCTGGAATTAATCAATCACTTAATCGGTGCAGCCATTTGATATCATAAATCGCCATAGTCTTTGGAATGCATGACTGTGAATCTGTCACAAAAATGAGTAAATGTGCAAATTACACAGTGATGTTGCCAACTCAGGATTCTCCATTATAACCTGTGATTCATCAATGTTAGAAAAACATTGTGCGTAACCCTTTTTAACTTAAAAAAAAAAAAAAAGACACTCACATAAAACTCACTCAAATAAGTCACACACACGCAAACACACACGTCATGCAATTTAGAGACTGATGTCTTGTTAGTCTGTGGGGAAAGAAATGTGAATGTGTATGCACTTCTGCATAAGTATGAATAATGTCTTGAGCAAAACTATGCAACTATGACAAAGTCTGTAAAACTAACACGAAAGCCACCTGAATTTTTTTTTTTCACTGGAAGAGTAAAATTTGTTAGAGGATAAAATACAGTATGCACAGCATTTTCACATCCGAGTGTAACTAAAGCACATGTCCGTTTCAGATCTTTCCACGTAACTTCATTCATGTAAAGTTTGAGACTCGGAGTTTGAGACGTTCTCCAAAACAAAAACAATTACCACAAATAAATCTTTGGAGCACTTCACAAGCCCAAGATCCAAACCACTTTATGTCTGTCAACATAGTTTAATGTGTAAGGAGAGCAGTCGATGTTATGAATGAACAAAAGGGAGGGGGAGGGGGGGGGGCTTGTGATAACACCAGGAAACAGAAAACAACACAAGACACGGCAGTGGTGGTGAAAACAAGGGTAACCAATCACAGTCAATCACCTGCTGTCGTACTGCGGGAGCGGAGAGGAAAAACTGCAGGATGAACGACAAAGCAATGCAGGAGTGACAGGTCAACAACGGAGCTTTGTCATAGAAACAACCACTGAGGAGATGATTATTGAGGAGCCTTTTAAAATTACAGCTCCCTCATTTGTCAGAGCTGGTAATATGTTCTCGCCACAGATCAAGCCGTCACTAGAAGATATTACCAACAAGTCATTCACTTAAAAACGATGAGAGGCGGAAACGAAGGAGGTGTAATTTTTACTATAATTAGGATTACAATTGGAAACGATCACACAGTCGGGAAACGTGAAAAGAAACTGCTGAACGTAAGAGCAGTTTTCTCCAGGGGATAGAAAATGAGAAACAGATAATACACAGTATATAACAGGTATGTGAGGAGACAAAAAGTGAGCACTAGATGTTATATCCCATATGATCCTTTTCATCCTGGCTTACCCGGAGTGTATTGGTGAGGAAACCAGGTTGACATTATCCAGAGCGTCTCCAGTCCAGCTGTATCTCCTCAGAGAGTCGTTATCAGCATCTTTAGCCACCGCCAAATGCTGTGGAGAAGACAACGAGGTAATTAACGAGCACACGAGTGTGTGAACGCATGTCTGTTTTTGTTTTTTGTGATCTGAATTTTTGATGGTAAACATATAGCAGTATTAATTCATGCCTTAAATTGACCAAATAAAAAGGGAAAGTATGAGGAAAACATAGCCACAGTAATGGTAAAAGTCTTAAATTATGGCTCTGAGGTCACAAAGAAATCAGCTTTTAAAAATTTCAAAATAAAATGAAAATGTCTATGAAACAAAGTAAAAGGTGATAAATGCATATACGCTCCGATACAAGTCTGCACATAGTCACATGGCATGAAACTCAACAGAAAAACAATACAATACTGCCTGAGAATTCTAAAAGAAAACTGTCCCACATGCACTGATGGAAAGTGTACATGAAACAATGCTGACGTCTACCTTATTGTGATGTTCTACAATGAAAGACTTTTCCTTACAAAGCACCTGGGCAGCATGAGAGGAGACAAGCTGTTATCTGTCGGCTCTTACATTCAGAAACCATGTTCTTGTCGAAAACCATGTTACAAAATACCGCACTGGGGATCCCTCCACGGTGGCACACTGCCAACAGGAGGTCATGTTTGGTGTGTAAATGCAGGTGGTTTCACTACTTCAGATGTCAGTATTTCTCACTATATCTGGCATATTTGATACAAACCAGGCTTAGTTTGCAGCTAAACTTCAAGACAGTGGTGTATAAAGGATTGCATCTTAGACCCTTCTTTTTTTGATGAGCATATCATTTTAAAGCGTAAACTTCGACCCATATTTGTGTTTCTAATAAGTTTTCAGTTGTTTAATACTGAAGTACAGTTGTCCCTCACTATAACACGGTTCACCTTTCGCGGCCTCGCTGTTTCGCAGAGTTTTTTTAGTGCAATTTTGCATGCTTTTTTTTACAGCGTATGAATGCGCATTGTGTTCTGCGTCCTGATTGGCTAAGGGACTGTAGACCATTGTCAATCAATCTCCTCTGTGCCGTGTCTCC
>JAPQRQ010000012.1:15995023-16011236 GCA_037367365.1 Apogon talboti
TTTTTAACCATGTGTAATCATGTGTTTTTATGAAATTGCATTGTCCCCTTTCAAATAAACTAAACTAAACTAAACTATTTATAACACAACATCTCCATATTTCAGCCTCTGGTTTTAGTCTCTCTATGTCTTACTGGTATCATTTGGTGTAAAGTTCAAATTCGGCTGCTTTTTGGGCCACGGTAGAAACCAGCACAAAAGAGATCCACAAAGTAAATATACCCACACACACTCACCAACACACACACACACATGAACACACACACATCAACAGACTGCTGCAGCTGACACTGTGTTTGCTTTGGTCCTAATGTGTGAAACTACAATGGAAGCGTCACTAACAAGCCACTGAAGACAAAGGATCAAGTGTGTGTGCAGTCTACTCCACCGGGTGAAAAGAAATTTGTTACACACACTCCACAATGCCGTATGTAGACAGTTGTCATAGCAACCAGGAGAAAGGCAAAAAAAACCCTGCATTTCAATGCATGGAAATACTGTAGGCTTTACCAAAAGCCATGTGAAGGAGTCCAAGAGCGAAGCATCAGCTTTAAGCACTCTAGTGCAGTGATCGAGTACAGTATCGTGCACTAGATATGTACAGAAAAAAGGGAAGTGGAAGCATAATAACAGTAGTTTACATGCAAAAGAGAAAAAGCTGCTATTTTAAAGCCTTCTTGTTAGTAGAGCTAATCACAGCCCTGTAGAAAAAAAAACATGTCTTGACTTCAATGTGATCATAGATGGAAAGCGTTTTATAAATTGCAATTCTGCTCTTGACATTAAAAAAGGTACATGTGATATTGAACAAATGAAACAGAAACCACAGCTGAAAATGTTAAAAGCAAAGAGGTAACGAAAGAGACAAGGCAAAGACATGATGACGAAAAGAAAAATAATTAAAAAAAATACCTTCTTCCACATCAGATAAATAGTCCTCTGTGATCATTTCGGGGATATTGGCTTTATGGACTGTGTGATTGGGATGGAGGAAAGGGTTAGAAGGAAAAGAAAACAAAAGTATGCAAAATAATCACATACACAACAAAATGAAAAAGAAAGAGTAGAAAATTCATTAAATAATAAATATTAAACATAAGTAGTTCTGATAACTGAAATTTTACATAATAAAATAAAACAAAAATAGATGAATGATGAAAAAAACAAGCTGGGTTTTTTTCCACCTATATTACTCAGGTTTACACAGCAGCGACAACCAAACAACTGCGTTTCCATGACAACTAAGGGAAAATTTGACAACCAGGGGACCAGTACTGGGACTTTACCCGATTCCAACACATGAGCTAAGACCATAACGTCAAATGTGACTCAACCTGACTCTGGTTCTTCCTGGGGCTTTTTGGCCGAAGTTATGTTATGTTTGAAGAAGAATTTAAATAAGTTTCAGTTACAAGGATTAAACATCACTAATCTAATATAAAATGCATTCCTTACCTTCATCATCAGACATGTCCAGCACTTCATTCATTGTCTCTGGAACATTAATCTTGTGCTTCTCGGTCACAGTCTGGCAAAAAAGAGACACGACCAAAGCAGTTGTTTATCAAGTACATATTAATGTTTTTATATGAGGCAGTCAGATAATAAGGCGAACAGAACGAACGAAAAGTATTAAACCATTGATCCTATCAATACATTTAATATAATTCATATAAAATGTAATTTCTCAGCTTTTCAGCAGCATCACATGTGCCTTTTTTGGATGTTCAGTGGCTCTGTAGTGAACATGGAAACACTATCATCTTCTGCAACATTTACCAATATTCACCAATAAATTCACCAATAAAACCCATGTAATTTGACAAATGGCAGAAGTTGGAGACACTTGTTTTATGTTCAGTTAATGATATATTTTTCTGATTTTGCTTCAGTTTTCTGTGCTCTGACATTTTGTTTTATTTATTTTTTATTTCGAATATCAACATTTAAAACCAAATACAACAAGGAAAAACAATATATATATATATATATATAAAAAAAAGAAATAACATATTTGAAAAGGAGCGGGATGAAGTTCAACTTACATACTCCCGTCCCCTTACCCTTTCTTTTTTTTATTGACCATAAATTCTCATGCCAGCTCCTCAAAGTAACTTCATAAATCTTATACATATCAAGATGAATTCTGACTAAAATACAAAAATGTTATACAGTAAATAGCAAAAACAGACCATGTCCATTTTGTGACAGTATTACACATCAAATATACGCTTTTATGAACATCTCCATGATCAGTAAATCAAATAGAGGAAACTACTACTACTCATTTAGGAAAAATTCATTTAGAGGCTACAACAAAAAGAGTTCTGAGTGTTTAAGGGTTACAGAGGCACTCACACTCACCTGAGTGGTTAGAGTCTCCTCTGTTACAACCTTCAGCGTGTCGACGACAGAGATGTAGCCAAGCCTCCTGGCAATGGACAGAGCACTGTTCCCATTCTGGACACACACACACACACAGATCATGTATAGGGTTTTAATAATGTGAGAATAACAGTCTGTTGAAGTTAATTAATGCCAAGGTTAAATGTTATTTTAGAAAACTTCACTGAAGATAATTTTAGGCATCCTCCAAGCTGTAGTTTACTATTACTATGGGAATATTTTCTATTTTTTCCACTCTATTTGTTGCTTGTCTTACTTTCCATCCTAAAAAGCCTGACTGTGCACAAAGCATTAGTTATCTCATATGTTATTTATAACAGCATGGTAGTATTTGGGGGAAAAAGGAGAAAGAGCTACCAAGGTTATGGTTAACACAGAACACATTTCATCATGCTGAAAGTAAGAGGGTACTAACAGCAGTGAGTTCATTAGGCGATGCTCCATGGTGTAGCAGCAAGTTGATGATGTGTGTGTGTCCCTGCTGTGCAGCCTGATGGAGAGGAGTGTAACCATTCTGCAGAGGAGAGAGAGAGAGAGAGAGAGAGAGAGAGAGAGAGAGAGACAGAGAGAGAGTCATACACAGAGGAGAAGGAAAAACACTCAGCAAACAAACCCACCAGGCAGCAAACAAAGTACACAATGTATTCAATACACAAGACACACACACACACACACACACACACACACACGTTCACTCACCACTGTATGAAAATATACTTTCAGGAGCCACATAAATACACAAAAAACACCTACCTTGGTTTTAGCGTTGACTTTAGCTTGGTTTTTCAGCAAGAAGGTTACCATCTTTATGTTGCCATAGTGACACGCCACATGGAGAGGAGTGTAACCCAACTGTTGAAAATCATTTAAACAATGTGACAAATGAAATTTCTGCAGTTTCACCAGTCCAGCAAATTGACCATAACGACATCAAAAGGCGGTGATATAAACCAAACATTACACATGGCTGTAATTCATTAGAGGAAAGAATTAGAGGTCACAAACTAGAAACATAGAAGAAAAAAGAACACATAAACCTGAGCACCATGGTCATTTATCAGTGAAAAATTATGACTATTTTTATGGGGATTTATGTGAATATATGGAAAGACACTTGAAACAGCTTCTTCTTTTTCTTTTTCATCAATCTTGCAACTTAATTGTCAGTGTTTCTATCTCCCTTTTGAAAAAGGATAAATAAATAAATAAATAAATAAATAAAGAAAGAAAGAAAGCGTAAAACCATACACCAAAGTGATTTTTCCTGCTCCTGTCTCTTTTAAATGTGAAATATAAACATGATTTACTCAACAAGTAAAAAAGGAACTAATCCTATTACCTTGGTCTCTGGATCTATTATTGCCCCCTGGTTGACTAAAACTTCAGCAACGTTGACTTTATCCTCCTGGGCAGCCAGATGAAGAGGAGTCAGACCAGACTGAGGACGGAGACAGAGAGACAGTTAAATACACGCAACACGCAGACAGAGGACAGACAGACAGGTGTAATTCCAGAGGTAGAAGATGACAGGCCTCTGCCTTTTTGTGATGAGGCACAAGAGGGTGGACGGTACACACCCATACGAGACACCATCATTATCTGAACCGTAGAAGAAACAACAACCAAAAAGTAACAGGCTCTTTGATGATGAAAACCCAAACATAACTGTCAGTATTAGTGTCTTTTCAACCACGTGCATACTGTATATGAGGGACAAACAGTCACATTGGTACAGTGGTATATTTCATATATGTTTTCTGTTTTTGTCATTGTATTAATTTTCCTAATTAAAACAGATGAATGTCTTATGAATGATGACCTCAACAAAGCCACATAAATGCAGATGAGAGGCTAAAATGACACAGTGGATATAAGGCAAGAAAAATGTACATCTATAGTCATCTATTACTTGGTAAGTTTGGGGCTCAAGGAGACACCAAATTTGTCTTCTGAAAAGTTTGGGAATCCCTCCTCTACCTTATTGCCCATGTTTACAGGAGCGTCTCGGGCCAGCAGCAGTGTCACCATGTCCACATGGCCCTCCTGCGCTGCCAGGTGTAACGGAGTGATCCCCTGGCGTGTAACGGTGTTAGTGGAGGCACCGTATTCCAGTAATGTGGTGGCTATCTCCATCTGATTCTTCTTGGCTGCAATGTGGAGTGGTGTGTAACCGTTCTGTGGACAGAGAAGAGCGCCTTCTGGTTTGTCGTCAATAGACTGATATAACTTGTTTTTTTGTTTGTTTATAAAATAGCTTTTGTTAAGACTTCCAGGTCACATGGTAAAACTGTTGAGACTAAGTTAATGGGCCTAAATAATTTCACTGCTGAAAATAGGAATTCTTTGATTTCTTTAAATGTTTACATATCACCTATCTAATTCATTGAACAACAGTAATGTTTATGCTATAGTTAAATAAGCCTGGTAAATCATATTTATGAGCAGGTGTGGTTGCCATGGACAGCACTCCTGCAGCATTAAATGGGTTTGAAGAGTTGGAGTTCTAAGTCTTCCTACATAAACTCTCTTGAATTGCACTGTCACAAAACATTGCTGTTTTTATGAGCTCATGAAAAGTTGAGGACAACAACATTACAGACGCTATAATAATCTTATAGAATATGATGCGTCGCTGGATATTAATCTACGAAATTATATAAAAAGCACTTCAACTGAGCTCAACCTGAAACTAAAACAGGAAAATGCAGCTTTAACATGAATGCATCAGAAATATTACTAAAATACTGACAGGAACCATTTGACTGCACAGTGACTGCTTTGACTTTTCATACCTTCAGTACATTTTACTTTAAATATTTTTACTTATAAGTAATCAGGAGTATTACTTGTTTTATAGTACTTTGACAGACTGATATAAGTACTTCTGCTGAAGTAGGGGATCTGAATACTGCTTCCACTACTGCTGGAGTCTTTCTAAATAGATGCTACTGATGAGAGACCGGCGTCCAATCATAACACATCTCACAGCGTGCCCATCTTCCATACAGTACAGTCTGATTGCATGTGAGTGCCTAAAACTAGGTCAGCCTGCTTTTAGAAAGACAGCGAATGCTTTTGGTACGCTAACGCATGATTTAACCTCCTTCAAAATCTGAGACTTTCTCTTACCTTAGCTGACGCATGCGGTGAGGCTCCCTGGTTGAGCAAAAGTAGCGCCACCTTCTGGTTATCATAGTGTGCTGCCACATGCAGTGGAGTTAGTCCACTCTGAACACACATACACATACACACACTTTTGTTACTGTACTGTGGATTTGTGTCAATTGCACATACCAGCATCATCCTGACTACTGTGATCACACAAGAATGTTTCAGTGTCTTTTTAAGTGTTATTGTCACATATTGTTAGCCTCGTAGCATAATTGCTTAAGTCATTTTTTTTTCAGGACATAGTCAATGATGCAAATGATGCAGCAGCGTTAGGAGAGTAAAGTTATGCACATATCACAATTTGGCCAAAAATGTGCCTTAGGCCATTATACTATAGGGCTAACCATAAGACTGCAGTTATAAGCGTGTGCTACCTTTCCAGAAGCATCAGTCTGAGCATCCTTCTGCAGCAGCAGGTTGGCCACCTCGATCTTGCCGTACTTTGCTGCCACATGCAAAGGAGTGAAACCCTTCTGAAACAGCAGAAAAGAGAGAGCATTAAATACAACTTTTTCTACCTTTTTCAATGATTTAATTCAATTCACGGCAAAATCACATGTTCAATCACAAACTAGTGTGATGTTTTTAGGATTATGTAACACATCAGGAGTCAATTATCCGCTGCTTTAAGGGGGGATGAAACATAATCAAGGTATGGGGTGGGGAGACACTATATTAGAGTGTGTGCTGGATCAGATTCTTTAGCTATGAGGCAACACACCCAGATATAAACCAACTTTAAGGAAATATGACTGTGTTTGCATGTGAGGGACTTGCATATGTTTAGCCTGTCTAGAATGTTTAAAAGACTGCGCATTTATCTATTTTTTTTTAGGATTTGATGAATTTACGAGAACAATGCAAACTACCACCACACATCGCTCTCATACACATCTACTCTGGATAAGGACTGTGTTAAAAATGTGGCGGCCAGTTTTTAAAACCAGAGAATCCATAATAAACAGTACATAGTCTTAAAAATCTTATTAGTATCTTATTTATTATTCTATTTTCCTTTATTTAACCAGGAAGTCCCATTGAGATTAGAAATCTCTGGCCAAGGTAGTAGCCAACAAAGTCCAAACAATACAAAACACATACAAAATACACAATGAACATATCTGATTTGCCTTGAAGGGTTTGGGGGTCTTTTCTTTGTTAAAGAGTCAAAATGGTTCACACTTTCGGACCAATTAAAGGAAGTATCAGCAAACTATCACCATCCATTAAAACAAAGGGAGAAATAAAAGAACACATGGGAGGAAAAATGGGCTGTGGTAGTGCATGTGGAGAAAGGGAGACAATGTTGCTCTCAAGATATGATACATATGATGGTAGTGGCAATAAAATAGTTTTCCTCTGGTAAAATAGACCCATTGAAATACCAAGACACTGACATCAGATGCACGGCCATGTGCAGACCAAACACTGCCAAGTACAGACATAGCCTACACAGATAATGACAGGATGTGTGTACATTGTGCAAAGTTCGTCTTGAAAAATTGCAAAGTGAAGATTTCTATGAGTTAGCAAAGAAAATAGAACCAGGTGTACTTTTATTTACCTTAGTGGTAATACCCAGACTAGCCCCTTGGTCCAGCAGAGCAGTTGCCACATCTCTGTGTCCCTCCCTGGCCGCTAGGTGTAAAGGTGTGTATCCAGAGCTGGTTGTGGCATCTGGGCATGCTCCGTTGGACAGCAGCTGGTGGACGATGTCTTGTTTACCAAGGCGACTCGCAATATGCAGTGGGGTCTGATCATCCTGGAGATGACAGCCAAGCAAACATTTATGTAAAAAAGTACAGAGAAGACAAAAGTTCAGTCAGTTTTTGTCCTAGTTCAGGTTCATATGGATGTTCCCCCCTCTATTAAAAAAAACTTTCAGCCCACATAGTCTTAATTTTACTAAATATCTCCATAAATATCCTCTGCAATGCATTTGTGTCCTCTGAAGGGTACAATAGATTCACAGCTTTACTTAGAAAAATCTAAATAAATAAAAAATAAATAAAAAAAACACTGTTCACTGCCAAGGACATTCCATATAAAAATTTTATCTGACGCGTCATATTGTTTCCAATCAAGGCGATTATTTAATGTAAAAAAGCTCAAACTTTTACTTTACTGCGTCTCAGGAGGATATGACAGGAATACAAAAACAAACCGTACTAGACTAGCTAATGTTGGGCTGAGGAACACAAATGCCAAGTTAATTTATTATCTTTGATTTGGTAGTGGTAACCAAAAAAGTAAAAATTGGGATATATTCACTGTTGTTGTGTGAGATGGAGGCAAACAACACAAAGTATCAATAAACAGGTATAAACTGATGTGTCATGTCATTGTTTCCTAAAGTCTCCAAACAGATACACATGAAGCTGAGTTTCACTTTTAGAGATTAAAAACAATCTCAGTTTTAGGAAGACTGGATTAACATTGTCCAAGAGATCTATGTCATGGAAAAACTTTCTTTTTCACTCCGATTACAAAAAGACACTTTTTATAGAATATGGTCAAGATGGTCTGAATATGTTAAGCCTGTGAAATCAGAATTTTTCTAAATAATGCTATTCGATTTATTATTTACACAATAACCTTTTTACTTATCCAACACTGAGGAAATAAGTGGCTACCCTGCCCCCATTCATTTATTTTGGTTCCTTTTATTGATGTTGTTAATGTAAAAATGGAAAATCAAAAGTATTGTAAACCCTTACAATTTGCTGTCTGTGATGTGTAATGTGCTTTTTCAATAAAAATGTTGATATAAAAAAAAAAAAAACAATCTCAGTTTTAGTGACATAAAACACAAACATACAGAAACATGCTAATTTGACTAAATATCTGTATTAATGTAGTTGGAGGCTAAACTCACAGCTCTAAAACAGCCCTCGGTCATTCAGATAAGAACAGGAAAACAGTGATGGTTCTGTCTGTGTGGTTGTGTTATGAATGAGTTGTGAGTCTACCTTTGCCTTGACATCTACTCGTGCTCCATTCTGGACCAGATATCGGACCACATTTGACTGTCCTGCCCTTGCAGCCATGTGAAGCGCTGTCTCCCCTCTCTGCAAAGACACACACACACACACACGAGGACTGAAGGTGACTCTAGAGAACTCCTCTGTCTCGTGAATACACACTGAAGGACAACTCACTTCCTTCACCTTCCTACTCTTTCATTCACTCCTCTAATGTACAATGACCACAGAGTGAAAGAGACCCCCTTTCTTTCCCCACCCAATTCACCATAATGACGTCCCATAAGCTCTGTTTCTACGGTAACCTGGCCACAGACACGGCGTGGGCGACTAAATACTTTGGGGTTGAAGAGTTGACTGTGCAGTCCTCTTTCCCCTCCTTTTTTCTTTCTCTTCCCTCTTTCTGTTTTGCTCTATTTGGTCATTACTGACTGAATTCTTTTCCACCAAAACTTTTTTCTTCTTTAATCTTTTACTTTTTGCCCAGTCAGTTATGAGTTATCACGGTGAGTAGAGATTCTACTTCCCTTTAATATAATATTATTTCTGAATGTTTTTTTGTGAATTCTGGAAGTTTCCTCCGCTTCAGTGACCGGGATATCGGAGGTTGCAGACAAACATTTGTAAGGATTTCAATGATGTTACATAAAACAGTGGTCTGAATGCACTCAGTACATCTTAAGTTATCTCTTTAAAGTACTGTACAGATGATGAATAGCAATGTTTTGACTTAAGGGGTTAAAAAAGGGGGGAAAAAAGTGCAACTCACCACATTGCTTGTGTTAGGTGAAGCCCCGTGGTGGATTAATTGGTGGACAATGTTTTCATGTCCCATGAATGCTGCAACATGGATGGGGGTTAGACCAGACTGGAGAGAGAGAGAGAGAGAGAGAGAGAGACAAAGCAGAGAATTATAGTAATGACAATAATCATAACACTGTTTTTAATCATGAATATACTGATAACTGATTATTTAGGGACTAAGAAAAAACCCCATACATAGGTAAGACTGCAAAATAATTCTAGTCCAACCATTATTACTATAAAAAACAAAACTGATGCCACACACACACACACACACACACACACACACACACACACACTCTTACCTCAGTGACTGCCTGTATAGACGCTCCATGCTTTAATAGTAGCTCCATCACCTTGACTCTGTTCTTCTTACAGGCAATGTGCAGAGGAGTGAAACCATTCTACAAGGAAATACACAAGTACAAAAAAATATGTACATTTGCAAGTGGAAAAGTAGTCCAGAAATTGTGTGTGTGTGTGTGGGGCTGCTTTGTTGGTCTTGCAGAGCTGGCGGAACACAAATCTGGAACGCTGGATGGAAAATACACTAAGAAAGGGGATCCTTCTTTCCCCTGTGCCCCCCTTTCTTTCATTCTTTGTCTTGACTCTTCTGCTTACAAACCAGACGAGCACGTGTGGAAATAATTGACTCAACAGTGAGCAGCAAAAAAATAAATAAATAAATAAATAAATAAATACGTATCCTACATTTAGATACATCATGTTTTTTAGAACTCACATTCCTCTCGCCAACACGTACACACACACAGTACACTCTGCCCCCACTTTCTTCTACTTTCTTGCCTTTGAGGTTTCTGGCTTAATCCTATGACTTCATTTTCCTCTCTGTGTCTTTTTTTTTCTCTTCATGCTTTCTAGCTATAAAGTCCCAGTGCTCTAACCACACCCAGACTTCTCCCATTACAGTAAGACATGGCTGTCTGACGTCAAGACAGTGGCTAAGTCTGTAAAGTCTCATTTTATCTCCTTTTCTGTTTACTTCATCCATTTACTTTAGGCTCTATATGCCTTTTTTCCATACATGACTCTAATTGTGTCATGTACAGAATGTGAGGATAATAATAAAAGGGAGTGATGAAAGAAGACATTTTGGTGAACTAGGGATAGTGACTGTGGGTGATCTACTAAAAATACACACAGATGTTTTAGGGTCACACACCAGTAGACCTGATGAGGATGCTGGTAGTTTGCTATCAACACAGATGTAATTAAGGTAATATAGCATAGGTTTTACATGTGTTTCAGGAAGCAGGATGACAATACATGTCAAAAAGATACACCAGAGGAAGTTTGTTTTGCAGTAGAAATGGAGGTGTTCACAGACGAAAAGAACAGTTTCAATAAAATACTTCAGTATCATAATTTCAAAAGCTGCTTTTGGTCATGTGCACAAGTTAAATGCCTTAGGACGAACGAACATTCCAAGGAGGAAATTAAAAAAAAGATGCCATGAACTATTCTGGCTTTAACAACAGACCAGGAGTTTACATTTAGTCAATATGGTTAATGGGCTATTGTTTCCATTGAA
This sequence comes from Apogon talboti, assembly GCA_037367365.1. NCBI lineage: Eukaryota > Metazoa > Chordata > Actinopteri > Kurtiformes > Apogonidae > Apogon > Apogon talboti. Next base: position 16,005,938 of record JAPQRQ010000012.1, read on the forward strand.
ACATCATGTATTAACCATTGTCCTGAAACATAAAAAACAATGTCACATACTGTATAAACTCCTGCTTTACTTCCTAGAGTGCCTCCAGCCCATTTGGGACCAATATAAGCCTCTGAAGTCTTCCTATTAGTGGCCTCAGGACCAGGGACAAATGCATAAAGAGGCCACACAAGGTTGAGAAGAAACAGTGGCCAAAAAAAAAACTAAGGGTACATAAAATTTGGATCAGCAAGTAATGTGTAATCATCATTCATTACTTTCAGAAAAATCAAGAACATGCCTTGGCAATTAGTGCTCAATAATGTGATACTCAAATGAATTAACAAGATCTCCTAATAGGACATGCTCTCTACACACAGCCATCTCATTGTGGAATCAAATAGTGGCACAACTGGCAGTCAATTGTTCTGTTAATCATTTGAATATTAGAAAAGCTGATCGGCTTACACTACTTCAAGTGACTTTTTTGGTATATGTCAAGCCAAACTAGCTAAAATACCCACAATAATTATAATAATAATAATAATAATAATGGATTAGATTTATATAGCGCTTTTCTATTAACGCATACTCAAAGCGCGTACAATGGATCCATTATTCATTCACTCTCACATTCTGGCTAATTATAGCCATCTCTGAACTCCACCAATTCCACTTCACACACTGAACTATATATTTCAACTTGAGATGAGTCTATCTTCTGCAGACAATCCATGTCTCCTCCTCTTTCTCCTTACCAGTGCTTTAGCGTTGGGGTTGGCTTTCTTGTCCACGATGACCTTTGCAACCTTGTAATGTCCGCAGTGGGCAGCAACATGCAGCGCCGTCAGGTAGTCGTTGGTTACGTCATCTACAGGCACCTCATGATGCAGCAGCAGTTGGACACAGTTAAGATGGTCCCCTTGTGTCGCCATGTGAAGGGGTGAAAGACCGTTCTAGAAGAAATATGGGAGAAGGTTTTGGGAGTGTTTGTCCCCAGAGCCATGTTTCTGCTGGTGTGTTCTTCTATAAGGTAATAGTTGGTTAAAAACACTGGGTACATACAGTAGTTTTGAAGGCGTTACCTTGGTCTTTGACAGTATTGGAGCTCCTCTGTCCAGCAGCATCTCCACTACCTGCTCATGACCACTCCTGGCACCACAGTGGAGCGGAGTCAGACCATCCTGAGGATACAGGGAGGGTATCTGTGAGCCAAGGTTCATCTAAAACACTTTCTATCATAATCTGACCATTTCTACTAAATTATACATATATTGTCGGAGTCACAAAATATCTTAGAATCTTAAGTGATGAGAATGAAACTTATTAATATTGTGACTCAACTGAGAAAACTAACACAAAATTGTTATTATTTCCCCTTATATTTTTTAAGAACACCTATTGGAGGTAACTTTTTATTTTTTTATTATAGATTAATATTATTACAGTTTTTCCTCCATTGCTTAAACACTATTCCTGCTCCTACAAACTGGCCATCCACCAAAACATAGACACATTTCTAAGAACTATAAACTATTCCCTTGTTTCACACATGAATCAAATATGTTGACATGCTACACAAATACCCTTCATTTCTCACGGTCTGCAGTATGTGCTCATTTACAAAGCACTGGCACTATATCCTTACCAACTCAAACACAGTAGATAAATGAGACAGCTTAAAAAGATCTGCTTGTAAAGGAAGAGGAGGCACAAGAAGATGTGGAAGAAGTAGAGGAAGGACAGAATTCATTTAACTCTAGTTGATCATGTTCTTTTCCATACAATGTCAATGATGGAAGCTAAACAAAGAGTGCAGCTTTATGTGAGCTACTTCAGCGGAGAATCTGTAATCCAAATCTTCAGCGAGGAGAATATGTAGATAATTTACAGACCCCTTTACAGAACTGGACTGACATCATTAGTGTTAATGAGTGTTAATGGACCTTGAGAATCTAAGGTGAATTTGTAGGTGATTAAGTTGAAACAGTATGGATATTCAGAAAGTGCCAATATTATGATTTTAACTGATATGTCCACATAAAAGCCACATCATGTAATGGGTGTACCTTGGTCCGTGCATCTATCTTGGCCCCTCTCTCCACTAGCAGTCGCACCATGTTGCTATTCCCGCGTTTTGATGCTACATGCAGCGGTGTTATGTCATTCTGGGGAGAGAGAGAGAGAGAGAGAGAGAGAGAGAGCATCACAGTGACTATAGTAAAACAAAGACGTAAGGTTTTAAAATCCAGTTTAACTTGTAAGAAAAAAAAAAGCAAATTACTAAGCCAGATAACACTTTAATCACAGAAAAAATGGCTATTAGTAAGATTAAACACTCTGTGTAAACTGAAAGCTTTACTAGATTAACAAAAAAAAAACTGGATCAGACATTTCACACACCTCACTCATGTGTGCAGCATTTAAATTCAGTTCATTCGCCTGCAGATTGCTTACTCACTTCAAACCTAAGGATTCTATTTGACAGTGGAATAGAAAAATGGCTCAATGTCCCCCTCTTGAGGGAAACACCCATACACCTCTCAGAAACCCGATGCACACAGTAGATCTCCTTTACCTTTCTCTGACTGTCCCACTTCACCTCTTGGTTCAAGCATGGCAACTGTCTTTACCGACACGCATTTTAAGAAGAGGGATTTTATAGGAAATGTATATAAAATCTTAAAAAAAAATCAGACTTTTTACTTCAGACTGGTATTGTTGTTATCTCATTCCATTTTTATACAATTCTGATAGGATTTTTCTATTTTGCTGTTTTTTTACACTAGTTTTTTTTAGCACTAAACCATATCAACGATTAAAGACAATGCAATCCCATATATGTGTGGTGGACAGCAGAGTGACAGGGACAGCTGCAGAACTACATGTCTCAGTGTTACATTCCTACACATTCACATACACACCAGCTCTCAAGTTATCACACACATTCCAGCACATCGTCCCGCCCACTAATGGAGTGAGTGGTTGCAGCAGCACCCACTTCAAATGGCCTGTGTGTTGGAATATGTGTGTGTGCGCGCTTTGAAGTAGAGTACCTACCCTTGCCTTGAAGTCCACAGCTGCCCCTCGATTAAGCAGGAGTGTTGCAACATTGATGTTGCCGTAGTGTGCGGCAATATGGAGGGGAGTAAAACCACTCTGAGGGGGACAGTAGATGGACAAACGGAAACAAGGACAGAAAGAATATGTTAAGAGAGAGGAAAAAGAGCAAAAAATGTCCCTTAATGAGCCAAAAGCACAGCATGATAAGGTATTATGGAGCAGCTTGGCACAGTATAGCACTGAGATAAAAGCAAGGCAGTGCACAGCAGACTGAAGCTACGCAGGGGTCAAACATGCTTTTAAAACTTTACCAAATAAAATGCGGTGGCTGATTTTTATTCTTAAAAACATGCCTGTACTTTTATTGTCCATAAGGCAGTTGGCTGAGTGGCGTTTGGGTCACATGTACATGTAACTACAGCATACACCAAAAAGCTGCATATGTACATACGCCTGTCAAATGAAAACCATCAGTGGCAACCCTTTCAAATTAAAAGCCAGGTCCGAGTTTTTGCTTAGCGTCTACTGTACATCTGTACATCTTTGGAGATGTGCATTCATCTGACAGGGTGACTGTAAACCAGACGTGCAGGTGAGCATGCATCTACATGTCATGTGCTACGGGGCCTGCTTTCAGATTCATTGTGAATGGGTTGCAAAGTGTGTAATAAAAAAATATATAAAAACTTAATGCATATTTCAAAAAAACAAAGCCACTATAAACTTAGCTATCTGAAAGAGACTTTTTGATCAGACATGCAGAAAGCTATTGTTCCTGCAACATCTGATAGAAAGTTGGTGTTCTACATCTGAATTCATGTACACGTACGATAAAAAGGAATTCAGACCCCAAGAGGTCACACAGATTATGTGTCATTTAGAATGAATACAGCCTCCACATGTTTATTAAATGAAACACTGAAGTAATGAATGTAATTGTTAAAAATATTGATATGTTGTTGAAAAAGAACTCATTATGACATTTGGAAAAACACATTTACTCGGTCTGAATTCTATAAAAATAGGTCATGTGTTAATAACTACAGGGAAATACGGGTCTCGACGTGAGATGAGTTGAGAATCGCTGTAATAGGAAATCAATCAGCTTTAATACTATGAAATTCTAAGTGAGAACGTTTGATATAACACTCATAGGCACAATAATAGTCAGTAGCATTATCTTGAACGGAGGCCACAGCAATCTCAAGCTTATTTGTTTTTGTGGCTATAATTACATGAATCAGATTAACATGTTATAGTTCTGAGCAGCACCATTGATCACCTCTAATCGACAGTTTCATCTGCAGCCAAATTTAATTTTAGCCTCCAAGTAGAGGCACGCGCTGAGCAAAGCAAGTCAAAGCAAATACAATAATGACACACCTTAAAAATCCAATATTGTGCACGTCACAAGAAAGGACTCCAGGAAACAAAATACATTCTCTTTTTAACAGGCCACAAATGTCCCACAGGCCAAGGGGATGATGCTTCGGTGGAATGAGCGAAGCATGAAGTGGCACTCACAGTAAGTGCACAGTCAGATCAGTGATTCTCTGGGCAAAATCACCCAAAAAAAAAATCACTTTGATAATGAAAAATTCATGTTAATGTCTTTTTTTTCCCTTCTTCCTTCTATGGAAAGCCTCAAAGCCCTACTAAACCAGAAAGCAAAAAACCAAGCTGGTAATGTGAGTCATTATCAGATCTGCCATTGGAGGGCATGGACGAGCATAACCCCAGGAGGTCTGTAATATTATCCTTGCCTGCATGGTAAAGCCACACATCAATCAAAACCTTTTAAAATCCAGTTAAAATTTCAATTACTTTGATTGATGTAGGCTGCTTGGGATGGAAATGAGCATTTTATGTTGTAGTATCCATTATATAAAATGAGATTACTGCAACTACTTCCAGAACACTTAACTATAAAGAAGGGATGTAGGGCAGTCTCTAAATTTTACTTGGGTCGTTCTAAATTAAAAGAAATTTTCCAGTAATTTAAATATGTCCTGTCAAAAAGCAGCAAGCCAATGAATACAGACAAAGCAAAGTCAAAATGCGATGACAGGCTTTAAAAACAGGCACAGGAGTGAGGCGCTGTCAGCAGCAAAAGCATTCATGCTAGCATTAAGAGTTCATGCCAGCAGCCAGAAGGCTTTAGCTTGAAATGGTGACCATGAATAGGAGAGGAGAGGAGAGGAGAGGAGAGGAGAGGAGAGGAGAGGAGAGGAGAGGAGAGGAGGAGGAGGAGGGAGAA
>JAPQRQ010000012.1:16026071-16036415 GCA_037367365.1 Apogon talboti
GTTTTTGCTTCAAACACATACCTTGACATGTTTGACAAGGTATGTGTTTGGAGCAAAAACCTATGTCTTAGACAAAAGAAAGTAATAAGTAAATAATGGTATACGTGATGCATTATCATCAGGTTTTGCAGTAGCAGTAGAACTCTATGCGGCCTTAGTTTTTCCTCAAAGATGAAGCTTGACGCAAAAAAAGCGGCTTTGTCAGTATTTTTAAGAAAAGGTTACAATTTACATTGTGTTAGAGGCATGCTCACTGCAGCATAATGTTTGTTATTGTAGACAGATTACTGGCTAATGCTGATCGCTGAGCTCATTTCCCATCCACTGAAAAGAACTTATCTGAGTTCATCATCGCACATGCACAAACATAGGGCGTGTTTTCGGTGTCAGCAGCCATTCTGTCGGGCGAAAACTGGGGGCTTAGCGGATGTCAGGCACACACATTTAGTGACAGCACGTTCTCAGGGAGCATCAATCCACCGAGGAATTTACATTTTGGTGAACCTGGTTCTAACAGCTTAGAGAACACATTGCAGATGTCTTGTCAACCTCGTACATTTTCCTTGAGTTGAAAATGATCAGGTAGAAGACTGAAATGTGCCAGTCTGTTTTCATCTTTGTTTTGCCGAAAGAAAACGGAGGAGGAAGCTTACTTTACACACAAACAAACACCCACACACAGTAAACACAAACACAATACAGTGAAGGAATGTCACTGATAAGAGTCTCCCTCCGACGGTCCGCTGTTCACTGGCCAGTTTGTTTCCAGTTCTGTTTACTTTCCCTCATCATCAGGGAAATTTCCGATCAGTACACTGTAAAAAGTTCAATTTAACATTTAAAAACATTTATATTTTCTATTTCTGGGTGACCTATATAGACAGATGTTACATAGGTAAGAACAACTGCAGTTACTAAGATTAACATATTGAGGCCGATACTTATGAGATTCCAGAATAAATTATATCATTTCATATTATGCTCTATCATTTATTTTGTTATTTCAACACATAACAAGATTTGTTATCATCTGGATGATGCTCAACTCTTCTGCTCAGCATGATGCAGAGGCACAGATGCAGGCGGAAAATTTGCAAGAAAGCAAAACCAACATGGAGGAGGGTAAATATGACAGAAAGGAGTAATTCTGAACAACTCAAACACCATTTACCTCTAACCTCTTGCTAACTAACCAAGAATCATGTCAGACAGTGCAAAGAGAATATGCAGATTTTTGACTACATTCATTTGGTTTTAACTGCAGCTTAACACACACAAAGGTCATAGACGAAATGCTAAAAATGATTAAATACAAGTATAGGCTGTATAGAATATACAGATTTGGGTATGAAATGACCTGAGATTTTTGTACAGACCTTTTGAAAACTGACTAACAGTTTCAAAGGCTTAAATGTCAATGTACTGTACGCTAAAAAACAAATAACACTTACTTTGGACGCATAGTATTATTTGTTATTATGTACACTGTTGCCTATAAAGTTGGAATAAAAAGATTTTACCTCTTCTCATGAAATGATTGTGACAATGTGATTTATTCTTGATAGATAAAATGTAACTGGGACTCAGTATGTAATCATTACACCTGGTCAAAGGTTATAACGGATGTGTATAAATAGAAATAAAAAGAGGAAGGTCTCTGAAAATGATATTTTCCCAAGTTTATGGGGCAACACTGTATAATGAACTGACAGTGCTAACTTTACAAGTACAACATTGAGCTACAAAAAAAAAAATTACCCACGATAGAACATGAAAGTTATGCGTTTGTGTTATGATATAAACCAAATTAACATAATAAAATGTTCCTCTCATAGGAAGAGGAATCGGATAATGTTTCCCTGGTTGTGAATTAAGTGTATCCTAAGACTTTGCAGTGTCTTAACAATAAAGCACTGAGCCAGCTGAAAGAAAAGTCAATAGCAAAGTATCAGTAACGCCCAGCCTGACGCCATAAGGTAAACTGATAATGCACACATATGATTATATACATGTTGTCTGTGTGTGTTCTTATGAAGTCATTATAAACCATTTGATCAGGCAGCCTTTGGTGCTGATTCCTGGAGGTTGTCATTGTATAAAAGCTTTTAAATCATTACATCTACAAATCTAATTGTTTTCCGTCTCTGTAAACGGTCAACTGCCTACTTTCACTGATCAAACCTTTATTGACTGGAAGGCCTCATTTGCACTAAAGCCAGATAAAAGTCCTAAATAAAACAGACTTTAAAGAGTAATTGATTGATTTCTGCATCTCCGTGGCAAAAGCCAGCACCTGTAAAATAATGTCAACAATTCAGGGTGTAAGAAAGGAGCCCATATAGCCCATATATATAAGTTTTTCTATATCGTTAACCTCATAGCATAAATGCTATGTGTCATATTTTTGGTCAAATTGTGATATCGATGTAACTTTACTCTCCTAAGACTGCTGATTAATTTTCAATCATTGGCTCACGTCTTCAGACATTAGCTTCTCAATGCACCTATTCCAATTCTAAGACACTCTATGACTGTTTCTATATTTGCAGAAGTCGAGATGACAAGATCATTATTGTCAGTATTTTTGTCTCTAGAAAGGAACATGAATATAGTTTTATGTGAGTTATGAACTGGTTTGTGATAACTGAATACAACTTGTAAATCAACAAAACTGCAACCAAATGTACCTTATTATCTTTACATTACAAAACAGTATCATCAGCATGAAGGGTGTACTGTACATTCCAACCAGAGCAAGTAATACATCTATGTAAAGGGTGAACAGAGACAGCCCCAGCATTAAACCTGGTGGGACGCCATTTTTAGTTTGCAGATTAACGTTTCCAATTGCAGTTTCATCTTATGCATAGAATCGTATTTAAAAAGCAAGGCCTTCAGTCAACTTCACAGTGTTTCTCCATATCCAAAGCCGAAATAAAGTCATTTGAAATGAGTAAATGCGCTTTTCTCTTGCTTAGAATAAAATGTGGAGGAAGAAATCATTAAGCTGATGGTTAACTTTCAGTTTTAGTATTTTAGCTAGGCAGGATTATTTAGAGATATGGCTACAATTACTGCGGTTGGAAACATATTATGTATATATGAATATGTATAGTTGCAATCCCAATGTTAACCTGTGCAATTATATAATCGCAAAAAGGCTGCAAAGCCACTACAAAGTGTGTGTACAGTGTTATTTTGGATTTAGTGAGACTAAACACTGGGTTAAAAAAATCAACTATTCACTAGTTTTTTGTTTTGTTTTTTACATTTTTTTTTACCTTTATTTCTTAATACTAGTTTTAAATCTATGTTTCATTTGGGGAAATATATTTCGGAAGCATCAGTTGCCTGTGATAAAGCAAGTGGACTCAAATCATAACCACAACAAAATCCACAATAACCGCAAAGAGACGTCACCAAATCATGCAACCCTAACGTTCATGAAGATTTATGTCGAGACAGTGTACATAGATAGTAAAAGACTTTTGTTACTGACAAAATGAACAGCATTACTGCAGAGTTTCCATATTGTAGTATTATTTGTAAGTCAAAACTGTAACTGAATCACAGCCTTTAATGCAATATGAGTTTGTGGAAGTTTAGTTGTGTACAGTGGCGAGTTGTTCAGCACTGCTACTGGAGTTTTGTACGTGTTATTTTGGTGTAACTTTATTTATCCATGAGAGACATGTCAAGAATGCTACAGTCACTCTGCTTTACACTCATACAGTTACACACATTCCAACATGGGAGCTGGTTCCTGCAGCCAATGACAGTCACTGAGGGACAGGAGAGGATTAGTGATTCCCATTGGCTAGCCTGTCTGCAATACAAGTCATATTCAAAGGAAATAAAAGATATTTGCAGACAAATAAGCATTATATATCTTTCATATCACATATTTTGTTTTTAGAAGTGTCCCTGGGAAGTCCTGCTGGTCCTTCTGTCCACCCAGATTACAATTAAAATCAATTTTCCATATTTCAAGTCAGATCAATGGGAAATGTGGCAAATACATAGTTTTGCTGTTAATGTGGCTGACCTCAAAATACTGTGCATAAATGTGGGTAATGTAGTTGATATATGTCATGGAAATTTAGGAAGTTAAGGAAGGAAAGTAACAGACTGTATTCACTGCATCATACGTAGGTAATGCAAGTAATGGAATGTGGACCTTCCTTTCTGGTAATACTGCAGTAAACTAATTATCTTAATTGTTTAGCATACAGTCATCATTTTCACAACTTTATAACTTTATCAGGCCTTTTAATACATACATTTACCTCATGACAAGGTTCTGTAGTGAGCCAACAATGTGCCTGTCGCCTAAGAAAGCATACTGCATACTGTAATGTATATCACATATCACCAGACTAAGGCAGACCTTATCCAAAGCAAGGGCTCATGAAGGGCTCTGTCGATTTGAGCAAAAGGTAAAATGAACTTCCTTAAAAATCAAGGTTCTTCTTTCATTAGTATTTATTACATTTTCTCCACTCTGAGCTTTGATTTAACAGTGTAAACACACATCACACACTAACACACATGGAGCATGTGCCTCTATCCAAGGTCAGGTGTCTCCATTCACACCAGTGGGTAAAACAAAACTGCATCAACAGAACTCTGCATGAGTACAGGTTCATACAAATCTAATCGACAAGAATTGAACACGTACAGCCTAATGAAGTGGTCGAGAATACAAAGAGATAGACAGGGTTACACACACATACCCGCACACGTACACTGCAGCAGAGTGGTGCAGCACAGTTGCCACTGCGACCCGTCCCATCCGCGACCCCCCAGTCTAAGTCTCCCATCACCATTCGATAATGGTCCTTCTCTAAAATGGTAAACACTGCAACATTCAGCTACGCCTATAAAATCACCAGTCTTCTTAGTATTACAGTGCCGTATCAGGGCAGGATTAGTCTGTTCAGAGTCAGTGAGCTCAATGACTTTACAGTAATGTACAAGACTTACTTCTGCCAAATAGTCGGCTGCCTCCTCCACTGCCATGTTTCTCAGCCTGCAGTGTGAAACCTGAGCACTCAATTACTATAGCAGCTAGCCCTAGCCTGGAAGCTAGGGAGAGGGATGGGGGCAAGATACGACGAGGGGGGTACAGAGAGGGAGGGAGAGAGAGAGAGAGAGAGAGAGAGAGAGACTGGACAGTGGGTGGGACAGTCTGTGGGAAAGGGAGGGTGATGGAGACAGAGGGTTAAACAGTGTTTAGGAGTGTGAGTGTGTGTGAATGAGGGAGAGAGAGAGAGAGATAGACAAAGTGAGAGAGGAAGGGAGAGATAGGGGCATTATGTCACAGCTAAAAATACCTGGCTTGCAGTGAGAAAGTCCAGAGCATGGAGGAGGAGGAGGAGGAGGAGGAGGAAGAAGGGGGAGCAGAAGAGTTCCGGCAAGTTAATCTCAAACCAACCTTCTCTTGGGACAACAAGGGATCAGAAGACACAATGCTACACAATTACTCTGAGTGAGCAAGTGTATGAGTGGGCATGCTCACAGTCACTATTACACTGCATAAAGTTGTCCTAAGAGTATGAGACAACATCTCCAGATAAACCCAAAATGTTTTCATATATGGTATTGAAGACACATCGTACAAACTAAGTTATCTATCATCTGAAATGTCTCAACATACAGCTGTGGAAAAAAATAAAGACTCACTGGAATGAAGAAACAGGCCCTGAGTTTTAATATTTACAGGAGTTTCAGTAAAATGTACATTACTTTTTTGTTTCGCCCACATTGCAGATGGCTGCAGCTTTATAAATCATGTTTTTATTGCCATTACAATGCAATAGGAGATGATGCAATACAACTGAATATAAAAAATACTGAAATACAACGAATATAAAAAATGTTTGATTTACATGTTCCATGCATTCATACTCAGTGTGAAAACATTTGGCTGATCAGCTGAATCCTCACCAACCCTCAAAATAACTAATGTTCAATGTGATTCTTGACATCAGGTTAGTTTGTTTATTTACCACCAGTTACATCATGAAACACTGAATAGTGTTAGCACATGAAATTACAACTAGTCCAAACTGCAGAGTTATCATACCTTGAATAATGCAGAAGAAAGAAGTTCAAATACATTTACACAAAACAACACTTATGTATTAACTTAAGAATTAAATGTTTGGTGGAGTAACCATGATGTTCAATCATGACTCCCCTGCTGTTCGCTGCATTATGTCACTTCTGGAACAAAACACGTATGCAGCTTGTGACCATCTTCTTATTGATTACATTCCAGAGGGGTTCAAGTCCAAATTGTTTTCATTGTCAATAAAGTTTTTTTTTTCCAATGCTATAATCTCCAATCTACCAAACAAAGTAGGGTTTCATTACTATTAAGATGGACTTACATTTCTTTACCATATTTGGATTCTATCTCATACTGTATGTCTCATGATGTAGAATCCCATTCACTCTAGTGAGATCATACTGTCGTCCTCATATTTAGTGCTAAATGTATTTGCTTTTAGTTATATTTTCTTTTAACATTAAGGTGTTTCTACAAGCCAAGGCTTCTCAAACACATATACAAATATAAGAACAAGTATGAGTAAACAGAAAACAGATTAATAGGACTGAGGGACTAAAGAGGCAGATATGTTAACCTAAACCCAAGTTGCTCAGTTAGTATTATAAAAATTAAATTAATAAACTGCATCTTAAATGGTCAAAACTCTGAGTACATTAAAAAGTTACAAAAAGAGTTCTGGGTGATTGTATGCCCAGTTAAAAACATAGGAAAGAGTACCACATCAATACGCAACAGGTGAGTCAATGCAACTTTCATTCATTCAGAAAAAGGAGTTAAAAGACATTATGCTCCATACTCAAATGGTTTAACACGTTCTACTGTATTATTTATTTCTCCACAAAATTAATTAGAAAAAAATAAGTACTGCAGATAATCCAGTCAGCCTGTAGGTAAAAGCTATGGTGTGTACGGTTTAAAGTTACTGAAGAAATGGAGTCATGTGAACATGGAGTAAAGTTCAATCTTTGTCATGTACAGGGAATTCCCAGGAGACAAATGTTTACAATGAGATAGTCTATGAAATGAATCTGGCAGTTTATTTATTTATTTATTTTTTTGAAGTTTGCTAAAAGTTTGGAAACTCCTATCAATTTGAGAGCCACATCTGGTCCTATTGTTTCTATGCAGCAAACTAAATTATTTTATTCTAACCAAATGAATATATAAATGTACAAATATTGGTATGAAAAATGTAATCTTTATCAAACTGTCACTTTAAACCAGATTCTGGATGAAATGTATGTAGTCATGTCATAATCCACCACACAACTTTCTGTTTACATCAGTTTTAGAGATCATGCTAACTCATTACGTTGAATACACTATACACCATCACTGAGTGAATTGATGCATAAAAAACAATCAAAACCAGGTTGACGACTCAGAATTAATATAGATCTGTGAAAGACATGCCTGCCATCCCATACTTCAACAGTTACTTTAAAATGCAACAACTAGACAAAGACCTGAAACATGCACCAAAGCTTTGTACTGGTTATTTACAGAGAAAACAGTCTGCTGGATTGTTATCTGTCATGGAAAGGTCTGTCCAGTCACATGACCTAAATCCTACTGAACTGCTCTAGGATGAACTGGATTGCAAGGTCAGAAAGACATATCCAACTAGCAAAGAATACCACTGGCAGGTTTTACACAAGATTTAGATATTTCATGTGTATATCTGGAGTACATTTGTAATATTTATTTATATTAACCCACATATACTTGTACATGAGTTAACATGTTCTAACTAAACTGAAATTTCAGCTACATGTATGTCATCCCATATCTAGTGTCACTGCCTGAGGTGACAGTTCTATGACTGTTAACCCTTTATCCCCTGACGTGTCTGAGCGTTCTGAACATATGATTTATTTGAAATATTCCTAAAAATTCAACCGTTTGGTCAATATGAAAATTTTCAAAATGTGCTGATAGAATAGACCTTGTTCTTTACATAGACATCTGAGCATGCTCAGTGCAACGCCCTCCTGCCTGTGTAATGGGGAGTAAAACACAGAGCAAAAGAGACCGACTTGCTATAAAAATAGACCGTTTGGACATGTCTCTCAAAAACAACAAAGACTAAGGGATCACACTTTTGATATGCACTGTGATGTCCTAACACTGACTGTTTACAGAGGGAGACAGATAAACAAACAGAAACAGAGTACAAAAAACTGGTAGATGGCCATAAACAATATGTTACTTATTGCAAAAGGGAAAACACTGCCTGTTGCAATATGCACTAATATAAAAGGATCTGTCTATGTTATGAAATCATGTGAAGTGTCAGGGTTCTCATATAGGTAAGTTTGACGGAGCCAAACCTTTACCTTTAAACTAAGAATGCGTCAACTTTACACAGTGTTAGTTCATGCTAATAATGTCCTGTTCCTTGCCTTTCAGGATATGTATTCTGTCTTTCGTCAATACTTCAATCAAAAAACAGGCTGATAAAATAATCATGGTATGTAGTAAAAAGTTACATAGTTTATGATTAATTGTCATACATTTAATTGCAATTTACAACAATAATGTAATTTTCTCTACATTTGATGCTACTATTGTAGCATAAGGCTAATAACAGGTTATTTATACACATACAATGCACCTAATGACGAAGAAGAAGAGCAGTTTTTTGGAACTAAATACTGGAACAGCTTTTAGCTTCAATATACTGGTTATTAAGCTTACTACTGAAATACAAACCAATCAGAATAGAATAGCATAGAATAGATGGGTGTTAAGCACCTAAAATGTGATGTGGTAATAGTTTTATCAAGTGTTTATATTGTTTTCCTTGGGATATGACATTACGAAGAAGTAGAAAATAGGTCATGTCTCGCCACTAAAAACTACAACATAAAAACAACAAAATTCTGTTTGTTTTTTAGTCATCAGAAGCAAAAGACAGAAAGAAATTACTAGTTTTTGATGACGCAATACAAACATTGTAAAGTTTACCTGAAGATTCAATGAGATGAAATCATTAAAAGAAGGCCAGTCAGATCTTTTGCTTATTTTATAATCTTTTACACAGACAAATGGGGACAGTTAACACAATTAAACTAAATAATTATGATATTATGTAATCATTTTGACAGCCCAGGGTTATGTGCTAGTGAATGGGGTTGTTATGTGACATACAGTACAAAATAGAGGCGTGAAGAACAGACTTTAAGATAATAATAACAGGCATTGTATAAAATGATTTGTTTGGTAACCATAGATAAACTTTGAGTACCAACATGTCCCCTCGAAGGCCAGGCAGCCTCACAATTAAAACAAACAATGGAAACTGCAACAGCATGAAACATCATAAAGAGACGCCATCCTTCCCATCTCTCTTTGACAGACATCATAAGCCTATCTACAGTACATGAGTAGGAATCCAGATGTAATCCTACAAGACAAGACCGGTGATTTAAAGTTTAAAAGTAGGCGAATCATCATCATTTGACAACCCCCTCTGGACTTTTAAATACAGTACATTCAGAGCATGAGTTATGACTGTTCTTCCACTTGTTCAGTTTAGGTTAACCTGTGCTACACACTGAACCCCTGAACTCCCTCCATATGCTCTTCTTTTTCACTGTCAGTCAATATTGCTAGTGGGACATAGTACATGGGGTCACTGACAACTACTAATAAGCACAAACATATGGTTCTGGATAAGACTGTAAGCAAAGGGGGAAAAAAAAAAACAAAACAAACATCAATCAGTACCTATCCGTTGCACAAACAACTGCACACCTATTCTTTACATTTCTTATCACTGACAGAAATGCTTTGTTTTTTGTCTTCACTACAGTTCAGGGTTCTGCTAGCGGTGCTGTTGCCAGTAGCAGCTTATCAGTCCCCTGTTCCCATAGACTGTAGTGACATCTACAGAGCAGGCTTAGGCCAGGACGGGGTGTACACCATCTACCCAGCAGGCCCCACCTCTCCTGTGCAGGTTTACTGTGACATGAGTGGAGACGATGTGGACAACACCGCAGAGAAGTGGACAGTAAGGCACAGAGGGACACCAGGCAAATGAATGACTTCAGTCAAACTCTGGTATATGCTAGAGTTATTCTCCTTGTTAAGATTAGCCGCGTGATGGGAATATACTTGCTTTTCACCTGCACATCCTGGATTCACTTGTACTTGCATTTAGTCATTTAATGGATATGATGATCCATTAAGAATATTATGGATAGATAGATAGATAGATAGATAGATAGATAGATAGATAGATAGATAGATAGATAGATAGATAGATAGAT
>JAPQRQ010000012.1:16056469-16067767 GCA_037367365.1 Apogon talboti
ACAAATGAACATAACAGGAGGGTTAAACTATAGTGAGGGGATAAAGTTAATAGCATATGCAATCACTGTCAACACAAATTTAACTGATTTTTTCAGTCATGCCTCGATATCTGAAGTGTGAAGTGTCTCATCTCCAAAAAGCAGCTCTAGCTCAGCAGTCATTCACCATATCTGAGAGAACTCCACTGATTTAATTCAATGTCAAAACAGTGACAGAGTGGAAAGTATTTAGAGTGGATCTCTACCTCTAAAGCTAAAAAAGCCTTTATTGCAGCATAATAGATCATCTTCTGACTTACTGGACTAATCCTTCATTATCTCCATCTGTAACCGAGGCTTATGAATTAGATGTACCAGCCCTTAAAGGCCTTCACGTGTCCTAACACTGGGATTAACGTCAGGTGATTTCAGCTGTTACACAGATCAGAGATGTAAAAGCAGCCTGACAAAGAAGTGTGAGATGAAGAGAGGTAGTGACACAGGATTTATATGTGGGTCAGTAATGGAGATCCAAGTCACATCCGCCTCAATGTCAGACTCGTGCATGCCTGAGTGTTCATCTGACGTTTTTATTAGGGTCATTTTCTTAGGGTTTTCTAAATGGAGTTCGCTGACATCGACAACATAGGACAACACAGTACATCTCTAGTTTAACATGGAACTCTTATTCACTGAAAATGTAAAACCATGATGGTCAAACCAAAGGATGCACACACACACACACACACACACACACACACACACCGATCACACACCTCATACTTTTACATGCACAAATCCAGCGTCCCTAATGCATCAGGGATATGCAGTGCAAAAACAATGGAAGGAATCAGACAGGATGTGGAAAGCCAGGGTAAGAAGAATAAGGCTTGAGTGACTGAGATGCTAGCTGAGTGTTATCTGTATCTGTTTACATGCACATGTCAGTTTGACTGGAGGAGGCTTTAAGAACATACACCAGAGTGACATTTAATGACTTCAATCCATTCTCTCTGAACCACACTAACACTACTCATCTGTTATATGTAAAGTAACATCAGGCTGGACTTTAAGCTGATTTCTACCAGTGCATCTCTATAAAAGAATCCTACAAAATGCCCACATAACTCATGTGTAAATATTAATTAAACTAATTCTCCGTTTACACAATTGCAAGTATTTTACACAAGAGGTATTTTTTGCTACATATGGGCTTCTTGTTCACATGTAGTGTGGTGCTTTAGGTTGCCTTTAAAACATTATTTCCCAACTCATGCCTATCTGTTGTTGGTTTGTGTAATGAACTTGTACCAAAAATTAACTACCTGTGGTTGACTGAGGTCAGCACAGTCCCATTTGGGAGGTGGGCAGGAATGAAAATGTACCAGTACTGCGGCAAAATCTATATAATATTAAGAATAGGCTTCAATAACCCAAAGCCACACTAGCTTAAGGGCATTTAAGTTTGTAACTTCTGCATCAGCAGTCCAGTATTATCCGCAGTGTACACAGTTATGTTAAATGAAGGTCATGTAGGCAGAAAAACATCTGTATTAGTGAGGATATGGCATTTACAGTATGTTCCAGGTCAATCACCCATGAACTAACACCACTGCACAAAAGGTAATGGAACTTCAGGTCTGCATTATATGGATGAATTTATCACCCTTGTCCATCTTTCACAAAACATGACAAGTGAAGAGAGAAGGCTGAAAAAATGTGGTTCCCAAAATAAAATAATAAAAATCTCAGATTTCAAAGTTACATACTTCTATAGTTCTATACCTTCACATATGCTCATTTTATAATTTTAAAAATAACTGTCTGATATTAACAAATAAAAGATTAATACTTAGATTCATCCTTAATTAATCTGCCAGTGTGTTTTTCAGGTTTTATAGAGAATAAAAACATCTATTATCACACAATATCATGTTCTATTTTATCTGACATGAAAACATAACAGCCATAAAAACTCTTTCTGAAATCAAACCTGAAAATCACAACAACAACATTCTTGCAGATTTCATGTCATTAAAATTCAAGGTAAAAATAATCCATTTATGATTTTTTTTTTTTTTTTTTTAATGTAAGGCTTAATGGGAATATGGGAGCAAAACTTTGTGTTCTGATCCTGTGGTGTTTGGCTCCTTCTAGTGGTAAGACAACACTTTTATTTTTATTTATTTATTTTTTTCTATATAATTTTCTGAAGTTGATGTGTTTCTTGGCTACATCTTGATGTATAACATGGAAGGGAAGACTGATGCAGGATTTTATCACTATAGCATTATTAATGTATGGGCTTAAGTTGCACAGATTGCAGATCGGATACATTTTAATAAATAGGAGCTTTTGCAAAGTGTGTGAAACTGTAGTGAGTCAGTGGTTAGAGTTTGATACAAAACATAATGGCTCTACATGTAGGCTTCCATGTTTACAACTGCATCGGTGTGTTGTTTTTGGGAGAATGTTTGTATTTTGGATGTAGTTTCCACTTTGACCACATGAAGGCAGCATCACACAGACTGAAGCAAACGACAAGTGGAGGAGTTTTTGTTTGGAGGCACGTATATGACTTGTTATGGTGTTTTATGTATTTTTCAATTAAAAGAAATAAAATGTAATGGTTCAAGCTTTATGTGATCATGGACCTGAGGGTACTTCATCTGTAAATGTAATAGGTCAGAGTCAAACTACAGTGAATGACAATGCAGTCTTTCCCTCACTTTGATTATAGAAGCAGCTTTCTTATTTATTACTATAGCATTTTCATGATAATATGTTTAGTTTTTGTATTATTTAACCGTATATGATCTTTTACAAGCTTGGATGAGGTAATCCACTTTTGCAATAAGCTCTTTTAAAACAAATCTCTTCTAAGAAATTTTCTACAGGTATATTTTTTATGTGAGCCTAATTGATCTAGCATTTCTAATGATCCTCGCATCCAGAATAATTTGTGTTCTGTGTCTAATTAAACTAGAAATCACCTGCTATATGATGTCCATTATATTTAGCATTTACAGGAACAACAAACAGACTGTAATTATTACATTATATAATAATAACATAATAATATCTTCAATAATTTCCCCCTGGAATTAATAAAGTATTCTGATTCTGATATTCTGGGGACACACGTCATTTTATTTCAGTAAAACAAATGTAAAGTGAGCCTGGATCAAATCGCTTCTGGACGCTATCTTTAACATGTTTCATGCTGCACAGAGGACCAAGTGGGTGAGAATATCAGCATGAGAATATGAGCATAATGCAGTCTGGATGTTACAGTTAGATACTGTGTGGAATTACTCTGCCCGTGTGGTTCCGTTCCAATCCATCTGGAGCATCATTAAAGCATTTTTATTTCTTGTTTGGATGATGACATAATTTATATTCCGCTCATTTACTCTTGTATTGATCTGCTTGTGCATCATGTTCCACACAATTATTCTAAGTGAATAGGAGGTAAATTCAATTATTTACAATTAGGATCTCTTGACATGATGTTTCCCCATGACTAGGGAAATAAGTAACAGAAATACTGTAGCTTAAGTACTTCAACATTATATTATGTAATAATTAAAGACTGTTTTTTTGTTCTTGTATTTGCTAAACATAATGGACATCACATAAACACAAGACTCTACTCTATCACAGCATGTAACTGCATAGAACAGTAACACATTGTCACATTAACATACTCTACATGCTAAGGAGGTGGATTGAGTTACTTCAATAGTACCAGGCAACACAAGAAAACTAATGAAATGCATCAGGAAAAATATCTCCTGTACCTTACTAACGTCTTTTGTGCAAGTTTAAAAGTAATCAAGACTAGATATGATGAACAGTCAATGGTTTCTACTGTTCTGCATCCTCAGGATTCCTTATATACCCACTCTGTAAAATGTCTGTGACCAATAAGCATCCCTGCTTCTCCTTATCGTGTTAAAACACCAGTTCACCTGCTGACAGTGAGGCCTTATCGCAAAGAACAGGACACACTCACACATGCTCATCGCAGTGTGAACAAGTGTGGCCATCCTATTGTCACTCAGACAATCAGAGATGGCAGATCCTCGTCACTTTAGATCATCCCCGCCAGGCTGAATAAGTCAAGTACATTGTGAACGCACGCAAAGAAACGTTTATGTCAGTGTCAGCTCATCGACATGTACATTCAAATCAGCTTTCATTGGACTTGCATAATATTTTTATTCTTATTTTCTACTGTGACTGCTGAGGAAGATGCTGCTAAATTGTTTCTCATTGTATTGTAACATTGTCAATAGAGTTCTATTCACTGACCTTTAAAATACACTCCCAGGATTTGGATTCATGTTTCATGCATCATTTGTAGTTTTGAAGTTACTTGGGATGGAATGGATGTGTCTATTATCAGCGTATAAACAGGTCTTAAGAGGAAAAGAAATAAACAAATAAAAAATGACTGTAAAAGCCAAATTTAAAGTTACTAGACAAATGTATTGGTTGAATTCTGGTGTTTCCTTTCTAACGGGGGGTGGGATATGAACCGCTAATGACAAATGTCACAACATAATTTCATATTTTAATAAAAATAATAAGCATTTTTTATTTCATCTTTAAGATTATTTGTTTTCGTTATCATATACGCTTACAAAATGCTTCAGTTATACTAAATTTTGCCCAATGTTTATCATTAGAATTCTTTTACATGATTTATCTCTCTAGATTTTAAACCATTTATCATATATTGACCATAAATAATCATTTAAAGTAACAACTAACTGTTCAGTACAAATACTGAGCTAGTAAACTTAAAAGAAATATTGATTTGACCATTTTTTGATCGTTATTGACATCAACTGACATGAACGTTTTTTATCATGATAACATATTGAATCAACGGGTCTTGGAAGTCCTATAGGTGTGATGTTCCCCCATATATTTGGCCATATACTGTATGTTCAAAAGTCAGGTCAGGAGCACTTAAATATGACATAAATGCAGTTCTTGATCGCCATCTCCAAGAAATCATGATGACAGATACTAGCGACTACAGATATAGCATGTATGTGAATTTTCTCACAGCAATAACTGCCTTCACTTGGGAGAAAATCATAAAAAGCGCTAAAGAATCCCAGATCCAGACCATCTTCAAGGAGAACAGAGACTGGCCTTGTGTAAACACTTGAACTGTGCTATAGTTTTTATGCATCAGACAGATATACAGACTCGACTCCACGGTTCAGTCCTGTATCCTAGGTCTGTTTGGCTTGTTCTGTGTAGAAAAAGACAACATTTATTATAAAGGGCATGGCTGTACAATGGGACAATATACACCATGTTATGAAAAAAAGTCTGTGTTTGGCAACGCTTCACATTATGCTCTTATTTATGGTGAAGCAAACAACACCCTTTACAGCAGTATTCCTCATCATTTGGACACCGCCTTGCATTGTTCAACGCACACGGAGGCAGTGTTATGTTTACTTGTTATATTTTATTTTTACATATTGAGAGTGTCATTTTGCTGCCCCAGTTTACAGTGTTTACATTTGGTATTTTATAGACCTCTATTTATGTTACAGCTGTGTTAATAATTAATCTAACAGTTCTATTGCAATTCACATTTTAGGTCTATTTTACTTAGCGCTATAGCTCAAAAGAATTGTCTATTTACATTTTTGTATTTTACACGTCCATATTTTAGATGTCGATTTTTCTAGATTTTTTTTAAGGTGTTAGCTAAAAATTTGGAAAAAAACTGGTTTTAGGATATTAGAAAAATAATAAAAACAATAATCAACCTTTTATTCTGTGACTGAAACTCTTTATTTTATAGGAAATAGTCCTTTCCATGTGCTCATTTGACGATCAACTATTCACTGATATTAAAGAAATGCATTATATTGCAATATGGGTATGACATCACTTAGGATATGATATAGGTCATTTTATATCAATATTTTTTCTGTGCAAAGTTGAAGATTGGATTGCTCTGGTCTCATCTCAGCCTCCTCTATAGTGGACACTAAAGACTCCAAAATCCCTCTTAACAGCCAGTGTTTCTTTTATCTGCTCTGGGTTATTTAGTCAAGGATATAACTCTGGTTCACACTCAAACACAGATGACAGTAATGCACCCTGATGCCGGATGACACCCGCCATAAAACAGAAAAAAAGGACAAGAGGAAGTCTTTTCTGAACTTCTTGGCAACACGGTGCACTCAACTCATGATCAAGGCAACTCACTCCCTCTATACATCTAAAAGAAACTCAACAAGTCTCATATGTACTTTTTCTTTCTTTGTTTAAGACATAGGTTTTTTTTCCAGAACATACCTTGAAAAAAATAAACAAAACCAAAAAAAACTATGTCTTAAACAAAGAAAGAAAAAGTACATATAATAAACTGAAGACATAATGAACACCACTGAACTATCAACAAGTCTTACTTTTTTGTGATTATTAACTATTGAAGACACAATTAGGAATACAGATTTCCATTTCTGCATTTAATCCTCCTAATATTACACCTTTAAATATATAAGAGCGATAACATCTGTTAGTGTGTGAGGTCTTCATCACTGTTTTTTTTTTTTTTATCCAATACTGGATCCACATATCTGACAGTACGCCGTAAATGGACTTAAACTCGATAAGGCTACATTCAACTACGTAATACACCCTTATATTTTAGCGCGTAGCGATGGCTGCAGCCTCCTGACCTGCAGCAGTAGTCAGGCAGATTAGATCATATGCTAACACAAGGGAGCTGGGGCGTGGCAGGCCCAGACAGTCCATAAAAAAGATAAATGTCCATTAACGGCACAGCTGATTTCATGTGGGTAGACTGCTGTAATGGTATCTGTCTTACATCTACCCTGCCTCGATCCTCCATTAGTACTGCAGCAGCCTATAGCCATCTCAAATGTCAAAGCAAAATTGAATAATGACATTTGGACCCAAAACTCTGCTTCTCAACTGATCTTTGACCGAGACACTTTCATAAGACATGCATAATGTTGGAAAAAAACTGAGAAAACCACAGATTTTTACTTGGAAACTACATAAACACATTAGAAACAGTAATCCAATACAATCGTATTAGTATATTTTGTTCATAATTTGTGGTTAGAATTTGTGTTGTGGGACTAATGAAGCTTATTTTAAAGATTTCAGTCTTTACTCGTCTTTACTTTTAATTTGGCACTTTTCCAAAGCAAGGTTACACAAAGGGGTTCAAAGGTGAGAAATACAATGATATAAAAACTTAATTCTATGAAAAAAAGAAAAAGAAAGAAAATACATCAATAACTAATTAACAATAACTAACTAATAATTAACAGTAACACATAATAAAATAATTTTAAAAAACTAGATTAGACTAGGAAAAGGCTGGAAAGGTTGAAATCTACAGACAACAAAAGCAAAATACATACAATACCTCAAATAAAGTTATTATCATTAAAGTGATGGGTTTTAAGACAACTCCAAAGAACGTCATCTGTTTGACAGGTTCAAGTCCAAATGTCACTGTCTTTACCGAGAACGCACTCCATTATTTAACTTCAGCAACGTGTAATATCATAAAACTGCAGAATAAACACATCCTTATTAGTAGAACTAAAAGGGAAATCTATCAATAACTGGCCAAACTCAAATGAATAATCTGCAAACTTTTCTAACTGCTCCTAAATCTCATCAGGACCGATCACAGAGGTGTACAACTAGCTACAAGGTACACGTGAAGATCAGGATTGTGATCGCCATGGAAACTGATGAGGCTGGCAGCAGGACCACAAGTGAGTTTGAGATAAATGTGCCGAAATGATCTATGACGCTCATAAGTGTGGACGACTGAGGGCATTTTTAATAAAGCAGAGACACAGAGTGTGAAAAGTTAAGAGATAGCAGGTATACACAGGTTTACAGCAGCAGGTGAACGGGTGTAAATTAGGCCAAGACTACAGTCAGAGAGGAGAGGATGCATTAAGAGACGGAGACATCTATGATCTGTGTTCAACATAGAACTGAACTGAATAGAAAAGAGCATGCATGATTATTTCCTGTCTCCACCCGCCGTCTGCCTGTAATGTTTACATCTGCCTGTTCTGGTATTTCGTTACTTATTTATCTGTAACTGTCTGTCTGAGGTCAACTTCGGTCTCCTGCTGGCACTCTGCCAGCTGTCTCCTAGGCAACCGGATACACGAGCCACAAATAGAACTCCGAGCAGAGTATCCCTTCGCCGCGCTCCGGTCATATCAAACCACATCACGCGCCTTCACATTTCACATCCTTCCACTGCTGCAAATAGACCACCTTAGGAATGAGGAAACACACACACTGCATGGTTTTTAACTCTTCTTTACCCTGAATTAAAATGCATCCATCCTTATTAGACGCAGCCGTTTCATTATGTTGTAAAAATATAGAAAGTTAAAAATATGGTAAAGTCTGAATAGAACTTTAATTACAGGAATGTGGTTAATGAAAAGAGTAACAGTTTGTATGAACTCACTTCATTTATTTCCATTTCTTCTCTTTTCATATGAATTCAAGCCAAATACCTTTGCAGCTTTTACTATGGATTAACCATACATTTGAAAAAAATAGATTTACCATTTTATATGGCAATCTTTGGTTTAATACCTTAAGAAACTCCACAATAACTTAGTTCTATGTCTTCTCTCTACCAACCAACTTACCCGTTTGTGTCCATTTCAGCACATAGTAAAAAGTAGGGAAGTGATGCAATCAAAGGTACACATGATCACACTTGATGCCAGTACACAATTCCAAGGCTAAAACATGCCGTCTTTACTTGGTGAGGAATGACGGACAGTTCAGTCACATGGTGCAAACAGCTCAATATCAACATAATCAATAAGCTTGTTGTGGGATATTCCTGCAAAGAAGCTACAAATGCTTCAGACACATGTTGACCCCATCAGCACAGAGGATCTATACTAAAGACCTAAACCTAACCATATTTCAGCAAACAGAGATCCTGTGGTAATATTACACCTCACATTTATTCAACCTGTTTCCTGGTCGAGGACGACGGAGCCAGACTGGTGATGGTAAATGAAAGTGTTATGAAGGAGA
Source organism: Apogon talboti (assembly GCA_037367365.1). NCBI lineage: Eukaryota > Metazoa > Chordata > Actinopteri > Kurtiformes > Apogonidae > Apogon > Apogon talboti. The sequence continues at coordinate 16,065,551 of JAPQRQ010000012.1, forward strand.
ATAAGGAGGGTCATGTCAAAGTAAAGCATGGATATTAACTGAAAGGGCAAAATTAAATACCTTAGAAAACCAACATCTCTCATCAGATGATCAGATGGATGATATGTATTACCATGCAATATTAAGGAACATTTTGTGTTCTTTAACAGTTATGTGTAAGTGGTGAGCCTGGCCTTGACATCAGATCTGAAGAATGTCGGTAAATTTGAGTAAAAAAAACAGACATGGGATGAATTTCCAAATAACCAGAGGTCCATAGGTTATACTAGTCCCATGCAGATAGGGTTTAAGTTTAGTGTCGCCAATTCAGTGACTGACCAATAGTGAAATATGGTCACAGCCTCCCCTTCAGTTCCTGAGTTATGACAGAACATAACATCACAATGAAACTGAAACTGAAGTAAAATTCAGTAAAGCCTATGTATGGGAAACATTATCCTTGACTCAGAAAATATAGGATAAAGAAAGATGGATATGTTAACTACGCTAAATTCACCATTATTTGAGCATTTAATAAGTACTAGTAAGTTTATTGTAAGCAGAATCGATAAAATTAAAAGTCTGAACTGAAGTCACAGTGACTTTGACCACCATCATATTTACTTTAAGTTCAAGTTAATATTTGAAGAACTTTCCCCAAAAAACACTAACAGAGATACTTAAATTCAGTGAATTGTGAAAGATTTATTGGGAAAAAAATCTCTGTAGTTGATTAACAGGAAAGAATCAAAGGTAAACTCACTAAAATGTGAAATTCTGTGATATGAAGTCATGTCACTCCATATCTGTCATTGATAAAAAAATAAAAAATAAAAAAAATGCGGCTTTAGTTAATTATCGGCTGCATACAGTAGTTGACCGCTTATCAAGACCAAGGAGGGAACATTTGTGCAATTTAATATTTCATTTAATTTCTGACATTTCTTAATCTAAAATTTCATAAATATCAAAAATCAAAAATTGGGAAAAACACACGGAAAAACAGATAACGCCACAAATATAGGTCATGAATATAATTTGGCACCAGCAACACATTCACATAATTCACATTCACAAAAGCAAAATGCCTGTCGCTGGCACTGAAACATGAATATTTTATAACGTCTGGGTCCATATCTCAGAGCCTTCCTTTGGGGTCCCCGTATGACAAGCCTGGTTACAAGCCGACACAACATTCAATAAATGTTTGATGCTGAAAAACACTGTTGACACTACTCAGACATTATGAGTAAACCTCAAAGATTTTCCACACAGATCATCTAAAAAGAGTGGATTTGTATTTATTCATGCTGTCCTCTTTGGAGAACAAATCCTAATACATCCATCACACTCTTTGGATGGATGTCAGCGTGTTTTTCTTCAAGCTTTACTCTAATCCGTGTGGAATGGTAACCCTCTATGACATTATAAAGGTTAATTAGACGTGGCCTTTCTATTATAGTTAGTGATAGCTCGTCATAATCCGTGCATTCACACTTACACTATGTATTTTCTCAACAAGACAGAGGCACTTCAGGACGGGTATCCTGACCTAACTTTGGTGGGCATGCTCAGTAGAGCTATGCAAATGACCCTGGAGATGACACCTTGGCATGCTGTCATGGCAACACATCAAGTAGAAAGCATGTGGCCACTGGTAGGGGAGGGGCGTGGGGGGAGTGGGAGAGTAATGGATGAAGGAAGAGAAATATTGGGAGGTTAAAAAAGGAAAGAGAGACTGAGTAAGGGAAAGAAAAGAAGAATTATAGAGATGAGAGAAATGGTAAAAGAGACGGCTAGTGGCTGATATGATGAAACATGAGGGTGTGATGGAGGACACAAAGAAGCGGTTAATCTGAACTGGGTATTGGCGCTCCAGGTGCCAGACATCCCTCTTATCCTCCGAATCATCAGCATCTAACTCATTTGTGTTTAAATTATGAATTATTAAATCTCCTGGTTCATGCCGACAAGATAACGAATGGAATGAGTGAAGGTCGCACGAGCTGCACAAGGTCACACACACACACACACACACACACACACACACAAAATAGAGCTGTGAAATATGTTGGCATATAGGAGTAAAATTTTGACTTCAGAGTATATTAATGTCAAATATGTGGTGTGTGCATTTATTGCTTGAACTGAGTAATGAATTTATTTCTTTTATTGTATGTGTTTGCTGTTTTTTGTGCTGATTTTTCATAACAAACTAGTGTGTGTGTGTGTGTGTGT
>JAPQRQ010000012.1:16105683-16125279 GCA_037367365.1 Apogon talboti
GGGGGGGTAAACACATGGATGCACAGCAACTGAACAACAACCCAGCCAATGGATAGATGGGAGGTGATCTATATCAATTGTACTCTGCATCAGTAAAGCGTTATCAAATTGTGTGTCAAGACAAGCACATAAGGAAGAGTGAACCAGAATGTGTGACATATGAGGAGCAGATGCCTGTGGGGATCAGAGAAGGCCTGCTCTGTAATTAAAAGCGTTAAACTGCAGAGCGCTTCCTGTTACCTCGGTCGATAATGAACACAAGAGCCTCAGGTCCAAGGGTGTCATACAAGGGAACTGCTACCATGGAGTAGGTGTAACAGGCCAGCTCACCAATAATCCACTGTGAACAACCAATTAAACATTAAAACTACAAAGCTTCGGTTTGTAGGTCACACCGAAAACGGGCCCCTTTGGAAAAAGTTCCAAACGGGAGGCCACACTTGACATATTTAAGACTTACGTGGGCGTACTTACTTCAGGTCTATTCTGAGCAAATATACCGATGAAAGTGTCCGCGTTAGGCGTCAAACCCCTGTGAAGAAGCCCCGACCCCAAGTGCTCTGCCCTGTCCGACACCTTTGCAAAGTAAAGAAAAGCGCGCGCACACACACACACACACACATCAGCTGGGTTTCTCAAAAGTCTGTTTTTACCATTTTAAATGAGTTGCGTTGTATTTTACCTGCTTGTACCTCAACCACTGGTACGGCCTTCCAGGTTTTCTGTAGCCCAGACATGGTCCATTGCCTGCAAATGAAACATATAACCATGTTGAGCAGATTCACACTGAAGCCCCAGCTCTACATTCAGATCCAAGACTGACATTATGTCAATAAAGGATATTAGAATTACACATCAAGGCAAAGTATGTAACATTTCTTGCTTAAGTTAATGAACCAAAGCTCTACTCCATGAACAAGGAAGAGAGTAAGCAATAGATTGATTAATGAGAGCAAGAAAAAAAAAAAAGTGGTCATGTTCTTTAAATGGATAAACACACTCGCAGCTTTGCAAAACTCGACAGGAATGTTTTAAAGGCACAAGCTTCTATTTGTGTGTACTTCACCCAGAATTTTGTTTCTCAGGTTTAGCAGAAAGGCACCTCCTCATTCCACCATATTTCCATCTCAAAGATCATGACTCAGGCATAGATCTTGTACATTTTTAGGGAATTGAGGCAAGATGGAGGAAACGTGTTTATTCTCAGTCTTTGCTTTGTAGCTGGTGTGCAAACAGTAGCATAACCTGCATCTGAAATACACAACCTATGACAGGAGCTGGGCTTTAATTGAAGTATACCTTATTCTGAAGTTGTACAGTTAACATCATCATATTTGCTTGTGTTAATAATAATAAAAAAAAAAGTACTGCTGCATCTACTGCTACATTATGGCATGTTGTGAATTGTATTTAAAGTAAACCAAAAAAAATTATATGTTTACATGAACACTCCTGACAGAGGACAAAGGATAGTGGGAACTCTGACAAAGTAACAGATAAAAGATGCATCTGTTCCTCATGTCACAGCTGACTTATTTACAGTGACAGCTCTGAGGCGAGGATGTCAGTTTGTCAAAGGCCTGTTGCCTTGGCTGCTCGCCTCAACACCTCCCCTCACATCTCTGGTGGGAGGGACTAAGAAGGCGAAGAATGACATCTAAGGTATGAGATGGGAAGGGGTTGGACTTGTGTTTTTTGTATTGTACATCCACACATATTTCAGGGTGCAGTCATCGGCTGCAGATAGAAACTGCCTGAAGGTCAAAGGCTCTCGTATGTCTCAATCATAGTAAAATGAAAGAAAAATACAGGCGGAGATTAGGGTTTCTGCAGGTAAATGTGCCGCACTTTGAGAAATGGTCAGGAGCGGTGACTGAGAAGGATTATTACCACTGAGATAATATACTGTTTTAAAGAAAATGTAACAAAACAAAATGAGTGGGATTTTTCATTCACCTGAAACTTTCAGTCCCCTTTGAAAAACTTCATAGAGGGTTTTGGCATCATCATGGTAATACGCCATCAAGTTGTTGTTATCTTCTAGCAATACAGTCTTGCGTGCTCCGTCCTAAAGATGTCAAAAAAAAAGGTGGCAATCTGAGAACAGCAGTCTTGCACTTTGATGCATAATCTTTTGCAGTTATATTGTTTTCAGGGCGCACCAACCCTCTGTGAAAGTGCTCATCAGCAATTTCTATCTGCCATATGATAGAGATAAATCACTCCAAAGACCGACTCAGCGCATTGTTAAACTGAAAGCGCAGTCATGAACATTTGTAAAGCATTAAAAGCTCCTCTTACTTTTATACCCAGAGTTTGACAGTTGAGGTCGACGCAGGTCCGGAGGGGACTGGGCCGCGTGTTGAGGTAAAATAGGGTAGCAGCTGCCACTGCAAACAGGGAGATGATGGCAGGGGTTGGGAGGGGGGAGAACAGCAGCTGGAAAAGGAACTCCATGGTGCAAAGCCTGCTGGGAGAAATGACAGCACTATCAAAGTTTTAGTCAAGCACCGTTCTGCAAATCTCTGTCCAACGTACAATAAACATATTCTCAGTTGTAACTATTGCATGCGTCTCCACTTGATGAACTATGCTTACAGTAGCACACTAACTATTAATATTGATATTTATTTAGTTGCATATACAGCTAGTGAGGAGAAAGACTGTTCAGAGTACAAGTTTTTGACCTTTGAAATGCACTAATCAGCTGTGAACCATTAAAAACCTTACTGGTAGTCTTTGCATCGGACACTTGGAGCAACAGAAACAAGTTGTAAACACTGATATTCATATATATATATAAAAAAAATTAACATTTATATGGTGAATTACCTGATCTAGTGCAGCGCTATTCATTTCTAGGTGCATTTTCTCAGCTCTTACTCACTTTTAGTTCTATATCAGATCACTATGAAAATCTCAATGAAATTTTTGACCTTTCAGCTGCTAAATGAGGCAATAGCTATTAGCTTGCTCTGTCACTTTGCTATTACCTCATTGATGGCAAGAAAGCTGAACAACCCAATGTAATCCTGTCAATTTGAGTGAAACCGTGTAATAATGTCATACTACAATGTTTCCACTCATTTGATTTATATGTTGGAAAAAATGCATAATAGTGCTGACCTGAAAACCTCTGCTGCATTTCTAAAATCCAAGTGTGAGCTAATTCGTATCCAGTAGTTTTTCCTACACATCAGATTTGACCCTTTTTAAAATGATGTATGATGCAGCTTCTTACTCACATGACACACGGTTATTTATGTCAGTCATCAACAGAAACACGAAATGAATAAATGCATTTAAATACAGCACACACTCGTTTCGCCTACCTGCTGTTGACCGAACGTCACTGAGGTCCTCTCAGGTGTTCCTCTCTGCTCCACTCCCACCCACAGACAGGTGTACACCAGAGATCCTTCTCTGCTCTGGAGAGTGAAAATATAGAGTAAGAGAACTCATAAAAAAAAAAAAAAAAAACATTCTGACAGAGTTAACGGAACCTTTGAACCTTGGCCACTATCACTTCCACTGATAATAAAGGACAGAATTCATAACTGTGTTGATCTTTTACCACATTAGAGAGAATATCATCCAAGTGATCAAGAATTATAGGGATGCATTTAACAATCTTACACATTACGTGAACATCTGATTTAAAAGACAGCATTTTTTTTAAACCATTGACAGTTCAAGATGATGTCAAAAGTGAACCAAGATGCTACATATGATGAAAGGTCAGTGCTTTATCTCATCTCAATTATGTTCAAAGTGCAACTTAAGCACCAGCGCTGAAAATGAAGACATCCCATCACAGTTTTGCACAGTAGATTGATCACCTATAATTAATAAAGATATATCTACATCTAGTTATATTGCAGCCCTACATTTAGATTTGCTGATTTGTGTAACTTAAGATACACCTTGCTTATTTGATTAAATTTTCTCATTTAAAAAGTATGCTGGTGGCCCCGACTGAACTACTTTATCTGAAATACGTAGGTCTAAAAAGGTGTTATCAGGTGAAGCAGGATGTGTTCAGCCTGTGTTAAGATAATCCCAGCAGGATAACGTGAAATTGCACTTGTGATTCATTCTCACTGATAAAAACTTTGTAAAACAGAAGATCTGATTTAACTGAAGGATGACTTGATGTTCCAGGGCGGCTTGGAAGCAGCTTTGGAGCTAACACACAGTTGAAACGCAGTGGTAAAGTTGCGTGCATGATTCATTTGTGTCGGACAGTGACACGATGAGCTGATGGTAAAGGTTCATTAGGAAAAGCTTTGATGGGTTACCTGGTGGGATTAAGCAGAGGTTGTTAGGGACTGGGCCTAGCAGGGATCCCCAGGGAGAAAAGCCGCTGACACCAGCAACACCACTAATGTACAATCTGCCCACCTGTGGTCATTAGCACCTTAAACTGCACACAGGTGTGAGAGGGTGGTTCACACAAAGCAGGGCTCGACCTGCCTCGTGCGGTTTCTGCACCCCTGCAACAGTAGATTATCTCTCAAAGGACCAACACCACAGTTTTCTTATTTATATTAATTGAATTCTACAAAAATCTATATTAATTTACCACTATCCATTGAATTAGGGTACATTCTGTGATGAATAAAATCTCATCTATCTTTGTGTGTTTTCTTTCCCTGTTACAGAAAAATAAAAAAGTATTGAACTTTGACATTAGTTTTATGACGTGCAGTAACAGCTGATAGGGGGGTTGGTTGTGGTGACTTTGGATGGGAGTGTAGATAGAAACAATGTTTTCATCCCTATATTACCCTGTTTTATATTGCAGTTCTGTATATTGTGTAAGGATTGAATGGAGGAGTATGTTTATAATCCATGTAGGTGTTTTATGGTTTGTGCGTGGGGTGGAGCTGTCATGATGTTTATCTGTTTGACCAGATAATCCTTATTGTATTGAGTACGTCGGATCTTTGTTTTAAATTTACTGTTGATTTACTCTACATTTAGTTTAGTTTTTGTTTTGTTTTTTTCATAGTCCTTTAGGAATAAATACATAAATTAACCTGCCTATTATATAGATCTAATTAGGAACTGTTCTTGCCAAATCAGCGTCAATGTAGAGCAGTATTATAAGAAACAAAATCAGAACAGTAGTGTAGTTTCCACATTAGGGATGATTTCAGCTGTGACATACAAAAAAAGGCCATTCTAAATACCCCAAATCAACCAAAACATCTTACAGGTATATGCATCATGTACTGGGAAAAAATAACACGGAAAAAAATAAAGAACATTTACATGGTATACCAAATACACATTTTAGGAAATCCAAACCCTTGCATATACTAATATGGATAATAAAAAAAAAAGATTACTCAAAAATCCAATAGAAAAATAATTTACATACAGGGCTAGTGATACTTACATAAATGATCAAGCAAAATAAACTTTTTTTGTGGCGATATGTTGTTGTTATTTGCCCTCATTCTCTGCTCCTCTATGCTGTGATGACAAAAAAAAGACAAAATAAAAATCCTCCTTTGCATTCGTGCAACAATATTCTACATTAAGGCAATATAGTGAATAAAACATCTTCTCAGATAACATGACAGATGCACAGTGAATTTCATTATGAACACTAAACATGACATTACTTATAACCTGTAGGACACACTCATGAGAGGAAAAAGGATGCACCTTGTACAATGACATCCAGTAAATAATGCCTCTTTGCCCCTCCTACTTACCTCCACATTTTGTCATTTTCTCCTCCCTTACCAACTGCCTGGCATCACTGGGGATTCTGGGTATTTAAGCCAGGTTATGAGCGCAAACCTCTTGCATCAAGCACCCGCAGGAATAGAGCGATGCTGAGTGTGTTACCTGCTTCTAGTATGAGCCCGATATTGGTGTTTCACTTCACACTTGTGCTCACTGCTACTGCTGTCATAAATAATGGCACCAATGACTCCCATGCCTACAAGCTGCTGATTGGCTTCCAGGCTCCGTGGAACGTGTCGTACCCCTTCAGCGCTCTACGGCTGGGCTCTGCAATACAGATAGCCGTGGACAAGGTAAACAAAAATCCTTCCTTTCTGGGGAACTACACTCTGGATTTTGTCTTCACAGATACAGACTGCAATCCTAAAGCTTCCCTGGGAGGGTTCATACAGCAGGTGTGGAAAGAAAATGTCTCTGCACTTTTTGGTCCAGCTTGTCCTGAAGAAGCTGAGGTAGGCATCCTCTGTGAATATCAGATGCGATGTAATGGATCTAACTATAGAAATTACATACACATCATCAATATTTGGGGCTTTTTAATATCTGAATCCAAATGGAAATCTGTATTTTTTTGGCCTACTTTTGTGCTTTTTAAGACCCTCCCTCTTCACGGAACTCTAACCCACTTAGAGTTAGGGCAGGGGTCTGTAACCCACGGTTACAAGAGCTACCTGTGGCTTTGTCAGAAAAACATAGACACATGGAAATTGATACAATTAATCAATACAATGATTTTTATGATAATTTTATCTCAGTTTGTTGGTCTATGGGTATGATTCCCACTTCGGGTGTGAGAGGTCCCGGGTTCAAATCCCGGATGAGCCCATTATTACTTTAGGGGTGGCCAGCCATGGTCTCGAAGGTAGGAGAAGCAGTATGAGACCATAGGCTCACTGATTCAAATCCCCAGACCAGCAGAGAAATTGTTGGCTGATGTGCCCTTGAGCAAGGCTGTTGACCCCCCCACCTCCCAAATTTATCCGTGGGGTCCTAACATGACAGCCCACTGCTCCTAGTCTGCAGTGTGTGATGTGTTCCTGCACGTTCAGCTAGTGATGGGTTAAAAGCAGAGGCTCAATCTCAGCATGTGTTGCATGTAAAATATGTACTGACAAATAAAGATTCTTCTTCTTGCATATTTTGCTACTTGTAAGCCTAAAGCCATTCTCACATTGTCTAACGTAAAAAAAAAAAAAGTGCCATCTATACACAGAAGACTTTTTCTTGTATTATACACCCTAGTACCTGAATGACTGAGAGAAACTTTAAACCTCTAGTGGCCTTTACTTTAAACACTTCTGACTGTTTTAACTAGGATTACCAACACTTTGTGTATGTGTGTAATTGTTACCCTGTTTGATTGAATAATGTTATAATAATAATAATAATAATAATAATAATAATAATAATAATAATAATGAATTTTATTTATAAGAGCCTTTCATGACACCCAAGGACACTGTAAAACAGTAGATAAAAAAGGCAATACATAGAATACAAAATAAATAAATAAATTAAAAAAAGTAATTATAATACATAAAAAGTACAAGGCAAAAAAAGTGAAGAGGTGCAGTACAGGGCAAAATGAGGAGCAACAGTTACGGTGGGAATGCCATTCTGAAGAGGTGAGTCTTGTTATAAATATGTGTGTAAATATGTGAATAATTTCATAAATATACCAAACATTCCATTATTGTAATGGAAATGAAAGTTATAGGAGCAAATACTCATAAATAGGCTACCATATTAGATTAGCCACCTTCAGGTAAAACACAGAAGGCTCAAATATTTTTTTCCTGGCTCCAGGCAAAAACATTTTTTTCTTTTTCAGGTAAAAATGTCTCTTGTGATTGTAAATGACTATCTCTTTAATATCCCTGTAGGGAAATCTGGTCTCTGTATTTTACCCATAGCCTAACACTAGCATTAGCACATAGCACACACACATTAAGAGCAGTGAGTTGACACTGACGGCACTCAGGAACCAACTCCAGATCTTCATCAGTACCGTGGTCAGAGGCACCGACAGGAGAATGAACCTATAAGTACTGGTTAGGCATCAGTGGATAGGGTTACACACATTCAACCCTGAACCTTAAGTGAGTTATCAGTAACTTGATGGTTGTCAAAAGAGTTTTACCATCTAAAATGTATGTATAAATATAAAAATAAATTTACATTTTTTGCAAATTTTATGACACTTTTTATCTCCTTACAGGTCACTGGTCTTATTGCATCTACATGGAACATCCCTATGTTTGCTTTTGTCGGGCAATCCTCCAAACTGGACAACAATTATATTTATGATTCCTATATCAAAATTGTTCCCCCTCTCAAAAGAAGTGCAGAGGTCCTGGTGAAAACATTGGAGTTTTTCAGATGGAGGCACGTTGCCATGATCGGAGGTGGATTAGAGTCAAACACTTGGGACAAAGTTGACGCTCTATGGAAAACAGTTGAGGAACCACTGAGAGCTAGATTTAAATTGACTGCAGCTGTCAAGTTTGACACCAGTGATCCTCAACTTGTTTATCGAAACATAAAATACATAGCAACGGTGGCCAGAGGTAAGAAAAGTGTGTTTATGCGCAGCTTTTGGAAACTGCTTTGTCTGGCTTGAGTAAAGCGCAGAACCCAGACGTTACCTCTTATGTTTTAATCATTTGTCATCTCTTTGAAATGTATTTTGCTGATCTCCAGTCATCGTGGTGCTAACAAATAGCGATGACTCAATGGGTCTGCTGATGGAGGCCGAGCGACAGGGCCTGATGAACGGAGAATACGTCTTTTTCCTGGTGCAGCATTTTGAGGTCAGTTACAGCGTGGTGAGTAATAAACGTCTACAGTTGCATATATGTCCATGCCCTGTCCACACTAACACGGATATTTTTCTAAAACAGATATTTTCTTTCCTTATTAAAAAAAAATTCATTAAAAAAAAATGTCCATATGACTTTAGTCTTACAAATTATCTCTGTCCACATGACAACGTAAAAAACAAGTACAAACCAGTACAAATGCTTGGATCAACTATTGTTTCTGTTGGACTTCGTTGGACACCGCAGATAATATTGGACCTAATCTGTCCGAAGATAAACAGGAATAATAATTTAAGTTGTAAACCTCAGTTATTTGAAGTATTGGTTCAAGTTGTTGAAATGTATTCTGTACATTTTGCCCTAACGCTGGTCTGGTCTACAGTATGTGCTGTCTGTGCTGACCTTGATCAAACACAGATTTACACAACTGGATTTGACGTTTCAGGTGCAATTTCATTACACAAAGTAATAGCAGACATGCGGAAAATGGAGCGTGGCGCCATCATTTTCCAATCTCTCCAGTTTCTCTGTCCATACAAATACATCCAAACTAGAGTTATTAAAAATCTCAGCCTTTGCGACCTAAAATGCCCTTTGCATGTGAACAAAAGACCCAAATGTTGAGAAAAAAATTCGCGTTACGCCAAATATCCTCATTAGTGAAGACGGGGCATAAGTCTTTGCTGTACATTTAGAGCCTCAAAAAAGTTTGAAATGTTCAATAAGTTAAAGAAACATAAAAGGAGATTTAGAAACTCAATTTAACCATGTTTTACAACGCATGTCATGGTTTATGGTTCTCTTTTTCTCATGTGCATCCACTTAATTTTTCTTCCTGAGCAGGATAACTTGTGGAAATATGCCCTTAACAGCAGGATTAACCAGGCTGCCATAAGAGCCTTTGACATGGCCTTTATAATTGGCCAGAAATCCTACGAAGGCTACGATTATTATGATTTCTTTGAGCAAGTTTTTCAAAGACTCAAAGGCCACCCATTTAGAAGCAACCTGACGTCAGAAAGAGAGGTAAGAATGCAAAAAACATACACTGTATTCCAATTCACATGAAGCTACACCCATTACTTTGTTTTTTCAGGTTAGCCCCTACGCTGCCTACCTGCACGATGCTGTGCTTCTTTACGCCATGGGATTAAAAGAAGTCCTCAAAGATGGCAAAGATCCTCACGATGGACAGCAGCTTCTACAGAGACTGAAAAAGAAGAACAACATTCGATTTTATGGTAGTGGTTTTCATGGCTCTGCTTTACTGATACCTTTTATTTAGTGGTTCCATACATACAGCATAAGTACAGTTAAAATGCTTTAACCTCCTAGGACCCACTGTCCACGTATGAGGACAAAAAATTCACAGTTTTATACAAAAAAATTAATAAATAAACAACTGTCCACCGCAAATGACATTCCATAAAAATTTTTAAGAATGCATCTGAAAAAACTGTTGCATCATGATGTTTCCAATGTAAATAATTATTTAATTAAAAATAGCCAAAACTCAAAAACCTGTGGGGCTCCTGGGTCTTAGGAGCTTAATGATTTAACATGTTTTAAAGTCATAAACCTTTTCAAGCTTCTTCACATGCAAGTCTTGAAAAGCAGTTTTAGTTTTATTTTGGGGAATTGACCTGTTTAGATTGTATTTAGTTTTAGTTAGTTTTTAAGCTAAGGACAGTCCTGAATTAGGTTACATAAATTCACGACATCAAATGTGATTTATGAAATGAAGCCTCTCATGTTATGTAAAGCCATCTTATCCTGATACACTTCAACAAAAGAAACTGATATTAGCTGGAATTCCATCTTGTTTAGTTGATGTTGTATTGTACATCACTAACTATAATAATAATGCAACCAACCGCCTGTAAAAAGAAAAAAAAAAGGAAAAAATTCCCTTGAAAGTTTCTCCCCTGTTTCTCTGTATAAATAAATGTCAATATAATATGGCTTTACAAACTTAACTAACAAAAAAGTCTTGGATGTTTTGAATTATTTGACATAACCTTGACACCAAAATGTTTTTTTCTTTTAAATCCTTGTCAAAATAAGCAAAATTATATTGATCACAATTTCAATTATGAAAGCAATAACAGGAGACACATCCACGGGGGTGAAGACACTTACAGGCATCGTCAGTCGTGGTTTGTCATTTCAGGTGCTTCTGGTTTAGTCCACTTTGACGACGATGGGGAGAGAAACCTAGACTATTCCATATATGACCTGCAGCATGTGGGTGACACCACCAAGTTTGTTCCAATTCTCCATTTTGAAAGTCACAGCAAAAGTGTCAGGTAATAACCAGCCATGCAATTAAAATGAAAATTCACCAAATACATGTTTTACAACACAAATAAATGAACGCAAACATTATTATTTCAGGCCAACATCTATGTTTTCCTCTATGATCTGGCCTAAAGGAAAACCGCCGTCTGACAACCCAGAGTGTGGTTTCAACAACGAACTTTGTGAATGGCTAATCAATGGTAATTATATTTTTCTTTAAACTGTTGTATAAAATATGGTTGCATCTTACATTCAGGCTATGTTTTTTTTTTTTTGTCTTGACTGGATACAGACATCGCCCTGCTGGGCCTGTTGGTAACCTTCCCTGTCATCGGGGTGCTTGCGGTCTTATGCATCGGAATCCTCTTTCTGCAGAAGCTACGACTCCAAACCAGACTTGATGACTCCTGCTGGTGGTTGATCAGCTACAGCGATATCACGATTATCAGAGAGCCCGCGGTACGACCGAAAAAGCACACGCACATGGGTGTATCTGCCAACCCATGCATTGTTCACATGCTGATTTGCTGTGTTTCTTCACCTCCAGGGATTGCAGGGCTTATCTTTAAGTACCACAGCCAGTCAGACTGGGAGTGGGGGCTCCCAGTCCAACTTCTCCAACAACAGCTATAGCCTGAGGGACAAGGCAGGCAAAGAACATATCTACACTACAATAGGTCTCTACCAGGTACTATGATGACCCTTATTATGAGTTATATTTAACAGGTTTTGTATCAACAATCATTAAAATATAGTTGGCACCACACTGTTCATATAACAAATAACATATAGATGTGGGTCACAGCAACTCTAGGTAGTAAATCTTCTTACATGAAGCAAAAGGAAACCAAGAGAAAGCAACAGCCACGTTTTCTACTCTACTATCTATTTTGTCATTTTGCCATAGAAAAATCATTTCTCAATCTTAGCATCTGTTGAATATTTGTAATAATTTCAAGCAAATATCCACTGTAAGTGGTTGCTTTTTTGGCACCATGGTGAATATTTTCTAAAGGTATCTATCATGATGACCCAAATTCAGTTTTGCTTGCAGTAGTCACTGAAACAGGTCACACTCAAAACCATATGCATAAGCCAATTTTTATTAATTAAAAAAAAAAAAAAAAAAGTTCTCATTAGTTAAAATCCCTAACCTCATCTAATGAACTTAAACTTAAACATTTGTGACAAAATACATGGCTAACATTTTTTTTCCTTCTAATTTGTGTAGGGAAATCAAGTGGCCATCAAGTACATTAAGAATCACATTGGTACTAACTTACAGAAACCATCTATTGTTGCAGAGTTCGGCTTGGTAAAGATCGCTTTTATTGTTTCTAACCATGAAATCCTTTACGTGTCGGCTGTTGCAGTGTCTGCTTAATGGATAATGTACAGTCCAGTCAGCATTGTGACATAAACCCCGGCAGGATGATGCAGGACCATGACGTGAAGTGGGCAGACGGACATTATTCCATTTATTTCAATGCTACTTCTTTTTTTTTTTTTTATAATATTTTATTTTGATTTTTCACAAGACATACTTACAAGACAAAACGACCTCCCCGACCCACAGCAACTGGGCTGGAGACAGCCGGTCACGTACACACACAAGGAAAAAAAAAAAAGAAAAGAAAAGAAGAAGAAGAAGAAAAGAAAAAGAAAAAAAATGCTATTTCTTAATGAAATGATAGATTTTACAGTTGGAAACGTAAATAACATAGCAACAGCCATTTCAGTGATTTCTAACAATGATCTGCTACAAGAATGGCAGACTGTAGGATGATACCCAAGAATGGAGTATTTAACAAAGCCTTGCAATAATAAAAATTCATGTAATGGTTAAACCAGTGAAGAAAGTATGACATTATGGAAAATGATTTGTTTGATTTCACAGTTCTGCCTTACCATGTGTACAGTGTCCTTACAAGTCTGTGCCTAATCATCGCACTCTCTTTAAAACAGATGAAAGAAATGAAACATGAGAACTTGGTGCAGTTTTTTGGGGTGTGCATTGAACCACCAAACACATGTTTAGTCATACAGTACTGTAGAAAAGGAAGCCTGAAGGTGTGTATTTCAGCTTTTATCACACATAGTAAAACATGGGGTCTATCCGTAGACAGTTACCTGCTTTGTTGTTTAACTGTTTGTTTTTTTTTCCTGCAGGATGTTCTGAAGGCTTCAGATAATGAGCTGGATACAATGTTTAAGCTTTCCTTTGCTTATGACATTGTCAATGTGAGTGTGTTTTTATGCATATTTGCTGTAGTTAGCGTGTAGAGAAATATATTTAATAAATGTGTACCCCAAAAGGAAGACATTAAATTTAATTCTTTTAAGACACACATAAGTTGGACTACAGATCTGTTGTCGATATATGTCTATTTGTGTCTCAGGGAATGGAGTTCATTCACAAGAGTAACATGAAATTTCACGGCAACCTGAAGCCAAGTACATGTCTGGTGGATAGCAGACTCCAGATTAAACTCTCTGGCTTTGGACTGTGGGAGTTTAAATATGGAAGTAAAAATAAGACTGTCTCGCTGGAAAATCCAAACTATGAAGGTCAGTGGACGGATTCAGCCGTTAATATAACAGAGTGGAAATGGTAATTATATGTTTCTGTCATGTTATGTGTATTTATAATTACAAAAAACAGAGATTCTCACTCACTGTGTTGTATGCATAACTGTGTTACAGAGATGTACTGGACAGCACCTGAGCTTCTGAGACAAGCGGGTCGTTCATTTAATGGAACGCCCAAGGGTGATGTGTTCAGCTTTGCCATAATCATGTGGGAACTTATGTACAACTCAAGGGCTGGTCCTTACGCCGACTTCAACCTGGAGCCAAAAGGTTGGCATGAAAGCACTGTTTTTTAGAAGGAGCACTTACTTCATGAAGGTAATTTTGTTTCTTTATTATCTAAGCAAAAAAAAAGTTACTTCAATCAAAAAAATATTCTTAATCAAAAAAAAACTCACTTAAATAAAAAAAAAACTTTTTCAATCAAAGAAAAAAAGTGTTGAAATGTAATTTTTTGGGTCTCAAATATTTTTTTGCATTCAAACACTTTATTTGATTGAAAAGGGTTTTTTTGATTAATGTGAAATTTTTCTTGATTGAAAATATTTTTTTGGATTGAAGTTGTATTTTTTGGGCTTGAATAATAAAGAAACAAATATCCTACCCATAATATGGCCCAAATTCAAAAAAGATGACTTCAATCAAAACAATTCTTTTCAATCAAATAATAACTCACTTTAATCAAAAAAAGCCTTTTCAACCAAAGAAAAAAAAAATTCAAATATCTCAAATACTCTCAATTATTTTTTTGCATTGAAAAACTTTTTCTTTGATTGAAAAGGGGTTTTTTTTGATTGAAGTGAAGATTTTTTTGATAGAAAACATTTTTTTTGATTGAAGAGAAGATTTTTTTAATTGAAGTAACTTTTTTTTGCTTAGATAATAAAGAAACAAAATGACCTTCATATTACTTCACATGAATTAAAAAAGAAAATTAAAATCAATGACAAGGCTAACAACTAATTAACTAATAAGTCGAACAGATTTTTCTACGAAGATCATATCACACACTCGTAAAAAATAAATAAAGAACAACTAGAGACTCACAGAAAACTGATCCAAAGTTACAGTGTATAAATGGAGCACAAATGCAACTGCACTAAACTCCAAACTCAAACACTGCCAGTACTCTTGGAATTCTGTTTCTTGTAGAGATTATCATGCAGTTGCGAACGCCTTTCCAAGGAGAACCTCTACGGCCGGCATTGTCCGAACAACTATGTGATGAAAACGTCAACTCGCTGATGAGAGTCTGCTGGAGTGAAAACCCCGACCACAGACCACCGTTTGGGTCTATACGCAGACAGCTGAGGGAGACGTGCCCAGACAGGTTAGACTTTAAGATTTGTTATTTGCCTCAGATAAAATAAGACAACAATAAAAGTCTTCTCCTTGTCTCTGCTTGAATAAGACAGTAATTATTCTGGATCTGCACCCAAAAACTTTTCAACATATCCTGCAGAGACCTTAGCAGAGGCAACTAATGTATTTCTTTACTGTAGTCACACAAATTTTCTGGACAATATGGTGGAAAAGTTGGAGAAATATGCAAATCATTTGGAGGAGGTGGTGGAGGAGAGGACCAATCAGCTCACAGCAGAGAAGGCCCGTGCAGACAAGCTACTCTCGAGTATGTTGCCAAGGTAACGGATGTAATAGCATTAAAATAGTCATTTTAGTTTTTGTGGTATTTTAAGTACTAACCTATTTTTAACCAGGAAAAAAGACTTGTTGAGATTAAAAGTCTATTTTGTAAAACTACAGGTATACAACAGGTATAAAAGACTGGTGGATTAGCGACAGAGTACTTTATTTATGTTCAATCTGAGGCCAAATCACTACTTCAATGGACACAAGAGCTACTTAAATAACATAAAATGTGCCTTATGTTTTTTCATCTTTGCTGTTGTTTGATTGGTTGTAGGTACATTGCAGATCAGCTCATGTCAGGGAAGTCAGTGGAACCACGTAGCTACGACATGGTGACCATCTTCTTTTCTGACATTGTTGGCTTCACCTCCATGTGTTCTGAAAGCTCTGCGATGGAGGTGGTAACGTTCCTCAATGACCTCTACAGCCTCTTTGATGATATTATCAAGATGTACGACGTCTATAAAGTACGTACCACGCTCCCATGTAACACTTTTTATCTCGCTTGCGAAATACGTCCCCACTTCATTTTCTGCTATATTTTTAGATTTAAAAAATTCAATTAACTGCACATTCTGCTGTCGAGTTGAAAATATTTCGTCTTTTGAGATCCGTTTGCTTATGTTTTGCCAGGTGGAGACTATAGGTGATGCATACATGGTGGCGAGCGGTCTCCCTATCAGTAATGACAGTCAGCACGCGCTGGAGATATGCACCATGGCTCTGCATTTCCTGAGCGCTATTAAGGTCTTCAAAATCCGTCACATGCCGACAGAGTGTTTGGCAATTCGGATTGGGATTCACTCAGGTAATAAACCTATTCAGTAGAAATTCTTAATGCGTGAATATGCAGATGATAATGTTTTATTTGTTTTTGATATAAACTCTGTAGGTCCAGTGGTTGCTGGAGTGGTAGGCACCACCATGCCTCGTTACTGCCTCTTCGGTGACACCGTGAACATGGCCTCACGCATGGAAAGTAACAGCTTACGTGAGTGATGGGACTTAAATACAGATGTGCAGATTTGTTTTGTACTTGAAAATATTAGTATTTTGCCTTCATTGTTGGATCTACTGCATAAGATACAGCACATGCCATACCGTGCAAAAATCCAACATCAGTCTTATCGTTATAACTTTTTTCTTTCTTTTGTTAAGACATAGGTTTTTCTCCAAAAACATACCTTGACATGTTTCGGCGGTTACTTCCACCTTCCTCAGAACCGCCGAACCGCTGAAACATGTCAAGGTATGTTTTTGGAGAAAAACTTACTGTATGTCTTAACGAAAGAAAAAAATTCATATAGAAAACTGAAGACATGATGAACACCATTGAACTATTAGTCTTATCGGTTTAGTAAACTTCTAATGTCCAAACATATGCATTTCTCAGATACAACCTGGACATATGTGAAGTCTGTGCAGCAGTAAAAACAAAAGTTTCAGGAAAAAAATCTCCTTCTCTAAACCAAAACATAATATTTAGTGTGACCTCCCTTTGCACTTAAACTAAATCAACAGTCACTTCAATGTTTATAACTGGTTTGGTTCAGTTTTTGTCTCTTTTAAGGTTGTGCACATAGTTCCAAGGCACTCTCCAAAAATGCTAAAATCTCTCTATTGTCATTGTCTAGTCAAGTTAAAACTGTAAAAACAACTATAATACAATGCATTTTTGGCATCAAGCCTTCATCAGGAAGTTAAAAGAGTCAAACAAAAGTTTTGACTGTAATAGTACTAGACTATAATATGATATTTTTCAGACAAAGTGCCCTGGAAATCAAACACCAATCAGCCATAACATTATGAAATACCTTGGAATTCTGTGGTTTCCTGAGTGCATACTGTACATGTTCCAATCCAAAGAGCACCTCAAACAAAACACCTTTTTTGGAGTGCCAGAAACACTCCTTCTACAACATTTTTTGTTAATAAACTTATTATTTTAACGGTAACATTTTTCGGTAAATTCTATCCCTTCCTTATGAATGAGATAGCATTAAGAACCTCACCTATGGACCCATCTCATCTCCTGTCTGTGACAAAACATGCCCTTGCGTATCGCCATTAGTATATCATTATGAATATGATACAAGACCATTTATTTGACTTTATATTTATACAAATGAAAGGTCAATGCTTCCTTCTGGGTAGATGCTGTATATGTCTGCTCTGTATAATTAATTCATTCTCTTTTATTCAGCCTTGAAGATTCACATATCTCAGTCCACTGCTGACATTCTAGTCCAGGCTGGGTCTTATTCCATGGAGGAAAGAGGAGAAATCGAAATGAAGGTGACTTGACACATTTAACCCATAAAGACCCAGCGCTGCTTTTGTGGCAGTTCCCAAGTTAATTTTTCCTCTATTTTTAACCTTTCTTAAATGATTTATCACCATTTACTCTAATATTATGCTCTGTATTTTGCATTTGTAAGTGAAAATCAGGTATTTTTCTATTTTTAATGTAGCCTACTGATCCAAAACAGAAAAAAACTGAAGATTTTTTTTTTCTGCAAAATATATCATTAACTGAACATAAAATAATCCTCTCCAACCACTGGCATTTGTCAAACTACATGTGTTTTATTGGCGAATCGATGTTTTCGAAGGTGATGGTGTTTCCATGGTAACTACGGAGCCTCTGAACGTCCAAATGGGTCATATCTGATGACCATGAAAAGATGACAAACTGCATTATTTACATGTATTGATAAGATTAATGGATCAACAGATATTAAACATTTTATATCAGTGAATGATTTTGGTCAAGTTTATCTATATAGCACATTAAAACAAATCTGCAGATACAAATGCAAGATTTGATAAAACTAGTAAAATAAGGAATAATAAATTGGTTGCTGGTGGATGTTTGGGTCTTTATGGTTAATATGCTTTTGTCCAGCTGTTTTTGACACATGTAACCATTGCATGATTTCTATCCCTGACAGGGTAAAGGGTGTCATAAGACCTACTGGCTACTGAGCAAACATGGATTTAATCCTCTTGTAATTGCTCACAGCTCTCCACCAGCTGACAGTCTCAAACCCCAGACAGAGGTATAGTTAGAGATCACACTCCCTGTTGGGTGGCTGGTTTATTACCATATTGTACTTAATGAGATGAACTTCTATAGTGTTTGGTGTGATAACGTGCATTTTAATTCAGCTGTAACATTTCTGCCCCAGAAACCAGGAATGGCCAGAGCTGCTGAGAAAAAAACACAGAAAATCCTGATTAAAGCTCAGGCGACAGAGGCGTTGATTCCTGCAGTGAGCATCTAACAACCAGTGGATGTTCTGATCATACTCAACATAGACTTTTTTCTAGCAAAAATGTGAAATAGCTGGAAATAACATGTTGTGTATCATACAAAAGGTGTTGTAAAGAAGACAAAATGGGGCCAGACTTCTGTCTTTGGATGCTTTTTAAGAGGGCTAAAAATATTTATAGAGTTGCATATATATTGATTAATTTATGTTTTTACTGTGATATGACTATGATGTACTTCTGTTATGAAATAGAACCTGTAATGATTAAATACACTGAGTTGTAAAAGAGTCCAAAGGTCAGTTTTGGAAATAAACCAATAAAAACCCCATCCTGACACAGCTGAGAACATATGGAACAGACAACAATTACAAAAAACTACGGCCGAGAGTGTTATTGCAAAATAAAAAAAATATTGTCATTGACTGTTACTTAGCAAAAATAAATCTATGATTCTCATAAACCTTTTGCAAAAAAAAAAATAAAAAAATCACTTCATCATTGCTTGTATTACTGTTGGAAACAAATGATAAAACAAAACAAGCCATAGCACCATTTAAATAAACACACACAGAGAATGGGGGGTATTGATTCATTCATTTTCACAGACACAAAGTAGTTTCAACAGCGCTTAATGCAAATCTAATTTTGAATAATAACTGAAAATACAGTACATTAAAACTGTTACTGTTTTACAATAAGAATGGTTGTTGGCATTGAGTTTTTAAATTAAATAGAATTAAAATGTAATTAGAAGTCTACATATATTTAATAATCCACTATTTTGTTAATATAACTACAGTATATATAATCATTACATTAAAGCTACATGAGCCAAAATGATGAAAAAAAAATTAAATGCCATGATTGAACATATTAAAAATATGTAGATGAAGCTACTTTACTAAGTGAAGTACACTGAAACTTAACAGAAACTAATAATTGAAGTAACAGTCATATATTAAACCCTCCTATGTGTCTGAAAACACATAGAAATTGCCAAAAACTCCCGACACGGTATAAATTATGTACAGGGTGAAAACAAAGTCCCCATTAGGGGATAGAATTCCTGTTTCCTGTCAGACCACTTGAATTAAAATCTGCCAAAAGGTAATTATGGAATTTTTGGACAATGTCAGAATCTATCTATCTATCTATCTATCTATCTATCTATCTATCTATCTATCTATCTATCTATCTATCTATCTATCTA
>JAPQRQ010000012.1:16125379-16148454 GCA_037367365.1 Apogon talboti
TCTATCTATCTATCTATCTATCTATCTATCTATCTATCTATCTATCTATCTATCTATCTATCTGTCTATCTGTCTGTTTGTCTGTCTGTCTGTCTATCTATCAGGCATTCTTTGATATTAAATATATTCATCATTTTGAGGTCAATAGTTGATTCATTTATCTATTTTATACACATCCTACATTCATTTCAGTCAAGGTGGACAAAGAACATTTGCAAACTGTATTTATTTTAGTTTTTATTGGAGAAAGAGGTGAAGAAATGTATGTAATGTTAATAATATTATCACCTATACACAAATCCATCCACAAAGCCGCATTACGAGCTAAATACAATGTGAGATAATATTTCAGAATCTTAATATTTCTATGTGTGGGGGAGAAATGCATTCACACACTCCCTGAGTCCGGGGTGAAGCTACCCTCCGTGTGTGTGCATGTGCGTGTGTGTGTGTGTGTGTTTGTGTGTGTACTATATAAAGAATAATGTATGAATGCGACAGAATAAACATGTAATTTTTTTTTTGTTACATTCTTGATCCATTTATTAAACCACAACATGTGTTTATCAGGACCACCAGCAGGATGAATAGTGATGTGCCTGTAGTGGAAAGTGCAAAAAAAAAAAGATAAAATGAATCAAATTCCAAAGAGACATTTTTAACAGACACAATTTTTACTGCATGGTATATGTTTACCTAATATGTGTCCATTATTGGAGGACCCATAACCTGTAATGGCATTAAAAAAAACAAACATCACAACACACAAACTTACATTTCAATTGAGATTTTTTTATTTAACTTCACATTACTTATCAGTATTCTGAAAAGGGGAGTGTAAAGCGACTTTTCGCAAATTAGCTTTTTATTTACAGATAAAATGGAAAATCCCACATTGTCATAGATGCTTCAAAATGTACAGGGTACTTAAGGAACTGTACCTTTGAGGTGGAACTCGGTAGTAAGGACTCCTCCATTGGGATCTGGCTGAGCTGTCAGACTTCTGACAGAGCAGGGGCTCTAAAGGACAAAAGACAAGTGTCTTCAGGGATACTATAAAAATGGCAATCATAGTGAAACTGATGACAGAATCACTGATAACTGACAACACACACAGTATTTAAAGCATCACGGATCCAAGGAATGAGATAAAAATGAAATAAATTAAAATCAAACTTCACTGGTGTTGAACAAAATAACAAAAAACTAAATAAGCACTGAATGGTAAAATTACATTTTGGTCTCCTTTGGTTAACCATCTGTTTTTTTTTTTACTAATTACTAATTTGTACTCACTGGCAGACATATGAGCCGCTCTGCATCACATATCTGAACCTCACAATGAAGCCAGACTGTAGAAACTTTCTCCAATCGTTGGAAGCGGAACGAGTTAAACTTGAACATGGAGCGGCTGTCTTTGGCGTTCTCAAATATAGTCACAGTATTGTCAGAGGAGCAGCTGCAAAAAGAGAAGTTATTTCTCAGACATTAGGTTTAATAATCCACACACACACACACACACACACAGACAAATAATAGTAACATTATTCAAATCAAATCAAATCAAATCAAATTGTATTTATATAGCACCAAATCATAACAGAAGTTATCTCATGACACTTCACATATAGAGCTGGTCTAAACCAGACTCTCAATTATAAGTTATAATTATTATAGGTTATAATTAAAAAATGCGCAAAAAATGTAACCCTGCCTGTTAATGATGAGACTCCACCTCTTCTTGTCTGTTGAATAAGGAGTGGGAGTGGCCCAGCAGTTGTTTATGACAACTTTGAATCTGCGTAATAAATGATAAAATAGATCAGAAACCTGTAGGTCACCGGTCCTTCAGAGCTGTGAATATAATTTAGAAATACAATAGCATTATAAACATAAATGTAACAAAAAAAAAATTACAAAATGGAAATTAATACACCTGTTACTGAGTCCTTTTGCCTCAATCCCGATGAAGACTTCAGATCCAATTTCAGATGTGTCGATCACATACGGGGCATCCTTTGCATACAGGAATTTAGAATTCTGCGAAATATATGCATTTCATTTAGGTTTTGTTGTCTTTAATCAGCTGATTGTGACTTTTTTTTTATCCCATTACAGCCACACATACAAAAATAACTCCTAAAAATGCTTTTAACTGCCCACAGAATCATACTGTACACACACAGTGTATTATAAGATGCATCTAACAATAGTATAATGTTGCATTTAAGATGGTAACAGGCATCCACTGGAGAGAGTGTATCTATGAGCAGGTACTCACCGTGAACACATTCATAGACAACTGTGACCTAAAAGTGCCTAAACTCCCGTTGTTGACATAAACTGTAGCCACTCTGGAAAAAGCAGAGGATTTAGTAAAAACGCTGCAAGTCATTGGGTTAGAATGCACATGTCCTCCATACAGTAACTGTGGTCGCCTTGTGTCCTGGATTGATGCTTACCTTTGGCTAAACACTGCGTTATTTACCAGGTAGGCTGCTCGGTATATGCAGCTGAAGGTGTAGTTGACCGGCTGGTTTCTGACGGTGAGTGAAGTATCGTTGGACACAATGGAGTTATAGAAGATGTACTTGGGGTCTTTGCCGGGCATGTACTGTAAAGGAGATGCGGTACCCAGATTAAAAGAACAAGGAGTGTTGGTCACAGGGGCCAAAGTTTTACACTTGTTATTCACTCTACTGCCAACTATTGGCAGAAAAAGATATAGATTTTGTGTTAACTGCTTTTTAAGCATCTAAAGGATTTTTTAAAGTTCTACAATATTTAAATTTATTAGAATAAGTTCAGTTGCCTAAATGAATAATGAAACTGTTTATTCTTTATTCTTTACCTCTGTCCTTGTGCGTTAAAATTTCAGCTGACTGTCTGGGCCAAAACGTATTAAAAGCCTAATATGAGGTTTCAGGAATTAGTAAAAGAAAACCAGTGGATACTCTGCAGTTGGAGCTGCAGTGGATGGGAAATAACAAAAAAGAGGATTTTTTTTTTTTTTTCTTTAACGTGACAAATTTCACCAGTAATTCCAATCACATTCATAGACTCAGACTGATTCGGTATCATATGTAGGAGCTAACGCATCCTGGCGTCTCACCTCAGACTGGGTGCCGCAGTACGAGTGGTTTTTGGGTGTGAGGTCTGGGATGATGAAGCGGTAGTAGCCGGAGCTGTGGATCCCATTGTAACAAACCCCACCTAAAGACAGCTGTTCGATCTCCCAACCGTAAGGACACTCGGGGACATTGGCAATAATGGCATTGGGAAAACACGACACCATAACGTAGTCTAAAAGATGAGCAAAGCGTTGACACAGGCATTAGAAGTAGTCTATGGTCTAAACTGCATAAAAGCTAAAACAAAAAAAAAAAAAAGGTTAATTTGTTGTTACCTGCTTTTTGAGGCGGGCATGTCCACGCAACAGGCAACAGCATTAACAGTGCACTAACAAAAGCCATTATGTGATGCTGCAGACAGATGTAAGAATGTGAGACTTATTCAAAACTCTATAAATGACTGTATATAAACTGAAAAACAAAAAAAAACAAAGCACTCACCTGTCGGAGAAAACACACAGGGCCAGTTTGATGTCAGAGGGTCCTCATGACTCGGCGACAGGTTTCGGAAACTCTACAACTCACATCTTGAAAACTCGTTGAGACCTTTTATACTTTCACAGGTAAGACCAATTGACTTTCCCCCATTCTTCTTTCTCTACTTTCCCCTTTTGGCAGGATTAGATTGAGAGCTCCATTGTGGAGCTGCTCACAAAAGCTTTCTGTGCTGGTGGGACATTGACTTTCAAATGACCAGTATCTCATGGGATTAGCACTCAGCATGCTTGATTCACCTTTACCAGAGATGTGCATTCATGAAATGTGTTGAGAGAAAACAGAAAGAAACGTGGGGGGGGTTATTGTATTTGCTAATAATAATCATTCTAATCAAGGTTGTAGCACACCACAGAAAGTTACATGACTTAGAAGGTCAAAATCTAAATCTTACTCACACTTCAACTATCTTGACGAAACTAGAAAAAACACTGTCAAACACTCTTCTTATCATCTCACAATTTATGTCAAATATTATGAGCAGCTGATGCCTGATTGAATATTTTCTACTTTTCTGACAACTTTTAGTTCTTTCAGCTGACCAGAGAAAAGCATGAAGTGCCTTGCTTTGGTCTTCAAAAACAGCATCCGTCTATGGATCTAAATGGTGCTGAGGTAAAGTTGTGATGGACTAGTTTTTCTTGTCATTCAACTTTAAGGAAAGAAAAGGAGTAAGAGAAAAAGACAGCCTTGTTTGCTGTCTTTGTTCCTTTGTCCGTTCTTGAAGAACACGACACCATTTAAGACGCTAAATAGTGCAAACAGACATGTATAGATACCTTCAAAATGTGATGGTAGCGTAGATAAAAGTCGGCATACACTGGTGCGTAGTGTTCCTGAGTGGAGATGATAGGCCTCTGTTTTCCAGCTTTCAGCTATATAAAGTTTCACACAGTCTTGTGCTATTAGATAGCGCTTTTGTTTCTTGATTCTATGTGGGTGAAATGTGTGCTTTCATACTGGTTTAAAGCACGTTGTCTAACATTAATTTCAGTAATAATGTTGACAGAGCTTGCTTTCCTTTTACTTGAGTCAGCCGGGGCTCTGAATCGGCTCTGTCCTAAAAGCAGGTGATGACGCAGGTTTCAGTCGTTTCGCAGACAGTTTCACAGCAACCGTGTTTATAGTCATTAAATCTGCAACGTGGCAACTATTAAATAAGTCTGAAATCTGTCTTGTTTTTTTAACAGGTAGCTCCTTTTACGGATTCAAATAGCTCCTGGCAAAGTCTTGATGATAAGAGGCAGCCGTAAGACGATACCAAAGGAGTTAGACACTAATGTCCTTCACCCAGCAATTTAAGGGGCAGACTGCAGACGATTAGCATGTGAATAGGGCAACGAGGGAATTTGTAAGGGGTAGTCCACGGAAGATATCGATCTAAGGATGGGTCAAGGGACAGCTAGACTTACAGCATCTAGTGGTGGTGACAATTAAGAGCTGCAAGATTCCACCACGTTATGTAACGGCCGCCTGCAATCCCAGAAATGTGCACAGTGTGTTCAGAGGGTGACAGGGTTCATTTACATATAAATTAGTAGTCTACCTGAAGCCTTAAAACAGTACTGAACTCGACAAGCAACACTTTTTTTCTGTAATACTGACAGATGTTTTGTTAGTTTTCTCAGAAAGGAGGCTGTAGTCAGTTCAGTTTCAGTGCAGATACAAAGGGTTGTGATCATATTTCATCTTTCTAAACGCTCTCTTGTTTCTGTGGGTTTCTATAGGTTTAGGAATTATTCAGGGAGGTTTATGAAATAAAAAAAGGTAGCACAATTGCCTTTAGAAATGTTTTCTTTTAATTCTTTAAGTGGAAGAGGAATAGACATTTCAAGATTTAAAGACGTAACCAAAGAAAACTAAATGCTTCAGGAAGTTATTATAAGACACACCATGACCTGTATGAGGCCAGCTAGAAACAGTAGTGCTTTTGTTAAAATCAAAAAAAGAAAATACATACGTTTGTTTATACAGTTATAAACATATTTACACATAAATAAGTTTAATATCAATGCTAGCATCAGGGTTTGGGCACTTGGCACGTCCAACTTGTGTGGTCCAGCTGGTAAATGAAATCCCTCCTGAAACACAAACAATGTCAAATTAAATCCTATTGTTTAGATAAAAAAAAAAAAAAACAATTGTATTGTGCATGACATATATTAATGGTTCAATATGGGAAATTGGTGAATGCTAATGTGCTTACATAGAGATTGTCTTACAGTCTGTGTTGTGCAGGGAGCTGGTGGTTTGGTGGGTTGATCATTGCTAATGTTTCACAATGTTACCACTGTAGAAGAGCACAAGAGGGACACTGACGTGCTCATGAATGAACATAAAGATTTATGCAGAAAAAGATTATATAGTCTGTTGTCACGGATGTAGAAAACTGAGACAATTATTGATGAGATAGTGTTAGATTAATTTGCCAACACCCACAAAAGGACCAGCTTCAAGCAGAACACAGACCCCAACATGAAAGCGTCCAAGAACCTTACATATAGAAGCAAATTCAGAACATATAGAAGTTAAGTGAATCTACACTGGGATGACTAGACGTTTTAAATTCCGCACCTATCTATGACTTGAGTGAGTAATTTTGATAAAAATTTGTGCAAATTTCAGAACATAAGCAGATACAGAAGCAGCTGTGGTTTTGGGATTATACGTACTCTCTCCAGTGAGGTGCGCTATTTTCACGGCACAGTAGTCCTTCATCACACGGGCAAATCTGGTTGATGCTGAACGCCAGGCCGCCGTCGGGAACGTAGCAGCTCTCCCCGCGAATCAGCCGTCTCTTGCACACAAGCTCACCGTGATGTCGGGCACAGCACATGGATGTCCCACAGTCCCTGTCCACTTTACACCTGGCACCTAAATGATCAGAACATGACGCCTCAGGTTACACGGTTAATATACAAACAGATAAAGACTCTAAGTGACCGCCTTGCGTGCAGAGGTTTCACATTAAACATTTCACGCCACATTAATTTGAAGTCGTTAAACCTTACCCTCTTGTCCGTTGGGGATGCTGCGATGGCACTTCCCAAACATACAGCTGAGTCCGCGCACACACTGAGTGTCCCTCCGACAGTACTGACCCTCTCCTCTCAGAGGTACGCACAGACCAAAGTGACGATCGCAGGAGAAACCCCGACCACAGGCCCTGTCGTGGTCGCATACAGCCTGTACGAACATAAATATCTACTATTTAACACTCTTTCTGTTCATTTTTGTCATTGAAGAGGTGATATTTTAACAGTACAGGATGCAGTTTTATAAATCTTACCGTGATGGGTTTGACCACAGGAACACTGTCCATAAGTGCCTTTGCACCTTCTTTGGGAGGGCTGTGAGGCATGTTGAGCATCCAAGCCCATATGCGAGCTTCAGTGCAGGCAAAGCAGAGGAGCAGGCAGACAAACCACAGGTTTCCCAACATTTCCACGACACAAAATTAATAATAATAACAATAATAAAAAAATCTAGTTGTGTAGCAAGAGGGATTGTAAACTTAGCCCACTGAGTCAAAAAAAAAAGTTGTTGGATGTCCTACCAAAGTGGAAAATCCAAAGATAAATGTCTGATTTGGTGGAGAGAGTCAGTGCTGAGCCATTTCATGAGGAGGTAATGACTGGTTCTCCTTCCACTATGACTTTTTATAGGTCAGCAGGGCTTGACCCCCCCCACACACCATCACCACTACCAGGCTGTTTGTCTAAGCAACAGGGTAGGAGGAGACAATTAGTTGTTAATGGATTAACTAAATTGCCCAGGTCACCCCCCACCGCCAGAAAATAGTGGCAAAATGACCAGTCGTGGAGCTGGAAAGTGGGGAGATGGGGCCGGGAGGGGAGGGACGGACGTGATGGGCTGACAACAGCTTCACATAATGGAGTCAGGACAAGCACCTCTGTGTGGTTATCTCCCCCAGACAAACAACGTAGGGGACAAAAGCAGACAAATGTGTGACATGTTTCGCTGCTCTCTGAGTGACAGCTTAGACACCACGGGTCCTGACCCCTAAACTCTAGGCAAACAGTCATAGCCACAACCTCGATTACCCCCTGTCCCCTACCCTACTCAGCTTCAGGCATCATGCTGAGAGCAATTTGCAGAAGAGCACCCCACAGACGACCCCATGATCTCATTAAATGTAATTACCATCAGTATTTAGTTTTCAGGGGGAGAAGGGGAGCAAGTAGGGAAAACAAGTTGCTCTAGAGAAACAAACAGCTTTGTGTGTACCTATTTTTCAATGACCAGCCCCTACATCATACTACTGCAGGCCTATAACACGGTACCAGCTAGCCCACAGTCCACAGACCATGAATGCAGCAGTGAGTTTTAAATGCCTTTTACCAAGCTGATTTAACTATTTATTATTAAATTATTGTGCATGCTGGAGTCTGTTTTGCATCATTGGTTGACATTAGCATGCCCCATTTATAAGCCAACAACTATCTCAATTCCCAACACCCATGATTACACCACTTTTGTATAAAGAGAATTCATGTTGGGTTTTGTATGTTTATGTTTATGCTGATGCTTTCTCCTGTTTCCTTCAGTGTCTCTCCTCTGCTGCACTTTAGCTGTAAAATTGAATTAGCACAACTAAAAGCGTCTTCACATAAGCACACAAGCCTATGCAAAAAATGTATATTGAACCTTTCATTATTTATTTATTTATTTATTTATACCTTGAAAAGACATATGTTAATAGGGAGACAGTTTTACTCAGTGTATTTGAAGAACACTGTTTATTAGCTGGTGCTAGACCTCCTGTGTCCTCACAGAAGTCTCTGGGCAAAGCAAATGTAGTATCCCTGTAGTTGTCAGTACAGTTCTTCTCTACGGTATGCACACATCCTGTGTCTGGATTTCTTTTTTCTGCAGTTCTGTCTTGACGTGGAGGCAGTAGCTGTGATTTATAGCTACCCTACAGAAATACTCACAGGAGTTTTTATGATTCAGCTTTTACAGATGAAAGCTGGATAAAGCTTCTGTCAACCTGACAGAAAAAAAAAAATCACAGTAGGCGTAAGAATCAAAAACAGCTGCGTATGAAAATGAAGGCACATGTTTTTATTGACTTTGTGTGTTGAATAATAGATCCTATCCGAGTCTTTCGATGTGGCCATCGTCTATAGATAGATGTCTGTTAACTGAAGGAAAAGAACAACTGTCTAAGTTTAAGCTTAACCCAACATTAGCATTCACTCTTTCATTAGCATTCATTTTTTTTCAGTCTAGCGGAGATGCCTGGGTAATTGTGGGTAATTTACATCTCCTTAGCGGCAGACAGCACAGATCACATTCATAGATATCACAGGTCTGCATTTATTTCAGGCTTAAGTATTTAAGTCCTTATCAAAACAAGCTAACACAGACTAATGATGTAATGATAGTCAATTAGTGGATACAATGGAAGCGACTGGATCAATTAGCAATATGTAAATAAACATCAAGTCGCTGCAGCTATCATGATTATATGACATTTGAGTCCTTACTCTGACTCGTGTATTGAAGTAATAAACGGTGGTACACAAATAAAACTAAATTACTGAATCTTAACAGTGGTGAAAATGCATTTAGTGTTCTTGTTTGGGGGAACCTGGATTTGTTTTTCTGCTGAAGTTTATAATTGATGTCTGCATCAATGTAAGGATGTGTTTGTAGGCCTTTACCAATACATTTATTAATCACTAATGAACTATTGATTTTTACTTGATACAGTTGCATTTGCAGCTGTGTTAAAAATGAACCAGTTTAATGTTTATTCAAATGGTGTTTTATGACATGAAATAAAAAGTTGGTCAAATTATATATTAATTTATCTGTAAAGCAATAATAAACAGTTCATAACTATAATTAGACTACAGCGTAGTCTAATTATGTTTTTCCGATTTATGATGTAAAAGCCTTGGTTTTCTTTTATTTCGGTGGTTTTGGTTTAATTCTGACTTTCTTTGCTCTGCTTCACAACTCCAGCTTCACATTCTCGCCATCACTTTCCAAGATACCCAAGTCTTACAATGCCATCAGCAGATAACTGTCTCCAAACAGTCCTTAACATGTTGTCCTGTTGTTAATGATTCTACTAATGACTTGTAATGAATGTGCTCACTGTCACAATCAACATTGCTGTGGGTCTTGCAATTAAGGAATAACAAACACAATGGGCAGGGTGATGTTTTCCATTGTAATGGACCTTGACCCCCCAGAGGGAGTTTTGGCAGGGGGCATGAGGAGTCTGCCTTCCCACTGCAAAATAAAATCTTCAGTGGAGGAGTTGATTGACAATCGGTTCATTTTGGGTGATGGAGGACAATGAAGGGAATCTATTGTTTCATCTTTCGTCCTCAAATGTCATAAATGTCTGCAGCTGTGGTTTGGGACTGGTCCAATTTATGTTATTTTGAGAAAAATTGCAGGAGAAATGACTCTTCTATGTTGTTAGTGTCACAAACCCGATACCTTATGCTGTTATGTCTGTTGATACACCTGGCAATGCTAGCACATGTTTTCTGACATTGACTTATAGCCTTAAAACTCTAAATGAAAGTCATAATTTCAAATCAAGTGCTAGAAATGCCTCAAAGCTATTTCTCAGTTCTATGTAAGACATTCCTTACCTTCCAACAACATGGCTGAGGTGTGAAGCGAGGGGTGTGATGAAGCTTTTAAATGTTACCAAAACAAAAACTTGTACACATTATTACTTACAGGTTTAACACACCAAATTTGTAATTTTATACTTGTACAATTACATGTTTTTGATTTTTTTTTTTTTTTTACTTTTTTATTGCTTTGTAAATATGATGGGCTTTTAGTCTCAATATGAACAAATTTGCAGACTTCAGTGCTTCATATTCAACTTTAAATGTACATAAGTGTTGTGGAACTTTAACTGGTAATGGTCCAGATTGCCAAAGCAGCAGTCTGGATTTATTATGATGAAATAATAAATATTAAACCCCCTCCAAACCATTTGTCTTGGCTTCTTCAGTGTATTTTTAGCTAATTTATGTTAAAGTGGTGTGGCAAATGCTGGGTAAATTTGTCAGATGATGACAGTGACACAGATCCACAGACCCGCAGAAGAAATGAACAAACAATTGATGTACTTTTATAACATAAAAAAGCCAAATAAGAGGGAAAAACAACCTTTGACAAAGGTCTGTAATCCAGTTGTTTTCAGCGTGAACTGTGAGCCCAACATCAAAGTGGAAACCACTGCACATTATGGGCTGTCAGTTTCCAGTGATGGTTAATAAGCCTGTGAAAATGATTCATAACTCACTCCACATCTGTTCCTTATGGTGATCTAGCCATGGTGGTAGTAATCAGCGATAACAAAAATTTGCTCATTGTATTGTATCCATCACCTCATTAAGCTCTAAATAAAATAAAGATCTGTCTTCAGTGTTAAACTCGAACATTTGAATTGTGTTTGTGGTAAAGTTTAAATAATGTTCTAGACAACCTGTTCCCAATTGGAAAGAGGCAGAAGAGTATGACTCCCACGATAATGGGAAACAGTCCCGTGGCTCCCTTGAGCCAGGCTTTTTTTTTTTCCCCCTAAAAAAAATAAAAAGAAGTGCAAGGGAAAAGAAGGGCAAGAGGATTATCTGGAGTAAGGGTCACTAATGAACAGTGGTCATAAATCCACTCATTTTGCAAATATTAGCTCACAATAACAAATCACTGGAAATTGGGTTGCATTTTATCCAGGGAAAACAGCCTGTCAAATATTTAGAACAAGAAACATAGTGTTTTGGAGACAGTGACGGGGGAATCCTTCTCTTATTCACTCCAGTTGGAAATATACAACATGTGTCTTTGACTCGTTATTTGCTGATGCCGACAAAAAAAACCCCAAAAAATTCAGTTTCGTCCCCAAGCAGTTAAAATGTCTCTTTATCTCTCTATTGTTATTATTATTATCATCATTATTATTTACTTTTCACTATAGCTCAGAGTAAACATGTCTTCTTCACCAGGATAAAAAGACAGCGATTCTCAGAGAACTTGGTCCACTTCATCACCAAAGACTCTGTCTCTGCTGAATTTATTGTCTCTTGATTTCCTGAGTGCAGTCTTCAGGTACATTTTCTTCCTCTGAAACTGCAGCCACGAATGAGAGTCATGTTAGTTTTTTATCTTGTTAAAATTTATTTACATATCTTCAAGTGGAGTCCAGTTTTCATTGCACTGATTCCTCTGCACAGAAATATCTCAAATGTCTCAGGAGAACTCCATACATGTGTATCCATTAGCATTTTTCTTGTTTTTTCTATTGTCTTTTTTGTTTCTGGCATCAGAGCTGTCCACTTCTGATCAGGCTTGTCAGGGTGGATGCTAATGGCAGGTGTGCAAAGGTCCACTGTTCTATGGAGAAGATCTTATGAGGTAAGAGGGACCAACCATCATGTGTTGAACTTGAAAACATGGATTTTGAATACAACTGTCTACTGGAATCAAACACAGTGCCTGTTAAAAGGGTAGTTTAGGCCATTAAAGTTGGGTGGTATGAGGTCCATGGTTAATCTCAGATGTATTTGCAGCTGATTGTGATCAACAGTTTAGAGAAACAGACGGCAGCACTCATGCTGATATTGTCTAAATATCCCTTGAATATCTAGGTTAGAGTTAGTGTACAGTATATTGAGTACTCAAAATACCTTTCAAGCCACCAGACTCCATTGCAAAAACAACAATTTTTTCCCTTGGAGAACACAGAAGTTTCTGGTTTGCTGCTGCCTCAGTTGTTTAGTTTGTTTGTTAGTTTGGATCCAAATGAACATGTTAAAACACCTAAGCCCGATGATGACACAAACAACATAAGAAATTGAGGCAGTGTCATACCAGCAACTCCTGTGTTCTGCAATGTAAAATTATATCAGAAGGGTCTGGTGGCTTTGAAGATGGTGTTGTTTTACAGTAAATTTGGCTTCTAAATAGAGCATACACTTAAAGTGACACTGATGTATGTATGTATGTATGTATGAATATGTATGTATGTACGTATGAATATGTGTATGTACTGTATGTATGTGTGTGTATGTACGTATGAATATGTATGTATGTACATATAAATATGTATGTATGTGTATGTACTGCATGTATGTGTGTGTGTGTATGTATGTATGAATATGTATGTATGTACATATGAATATGTGTATGTACTGTATGTATGTTTGTGTGTATGTATGTACGAATATGTGTATGTACGTATGTATGTATTATATCTATGCATGTATGTATGAATGAATACGTGTATGTATGTATTTGTGTATGTGTGTATGTATGTACGTATGTATGTATGTAAGTATGTATTCTTTGCTTTGTTTCCGTGTTGCTACTCCCGTCTGCTTCTCCACACTGGGAGTGTGCCAGCTGCCACCTATTTCTATTACACCAACTATGGATACTGCAAGTACTTCATACAACATCATACAACATCACAACAAATGACCGGAAGGTATGTAAATACCAGTGGTTTTATGCTCAATCAGAAATGGATCAATGTTGTAATTTTTGCGGTGAAGTTGGGCTGATAAAATAGCTTCCATTTCCTGTTCTAAAGGGCTGTTTGTCATTTTCCTCCATAGGTGACTATGTATTAGGACAGTCCCTCGTGCAACTCAGACAAATCCAGACTAACACTTTAAACCCTATGAAAACTGTTCACTGTCCACTATGCAAAAATGGGTAATGCTGTTTTCCTGGGGGCTTGTTGCAAATCCACTGGTATGTTCCTTAAACTCTGAGAGTTATTTTGGTTCAACATGCTTCCACATGGGGGAGACATGCACCTCCAACCTCTTCTGGTCTGTAGAAATACAGAAATATTTCTTCCAGGAGGAGTGAACAGAAAGAAGTAAAGAGGAGAGAACAGACAGAAGTGAAGAGCAGAAAATAATGATACTGAAGTGAGGGGACAGCAAAGCAGACCGGTGCTCCTCATTTTGGCTGTTTGTCAACTCTTCTTCTACCATGGATATATAATCCCAGAACTTGCACTGAGGGCAAAACAAGGACGCCAAAAAAAAAAAAACCCCAAAAAAAACAAAAACGCAGGGGAGAAACAGAGGAAGGAGAAAAGCAGTAAACCTTGGCTGAGGTGAGGAAACGGCAGTGAGTAGGAGAAGCAAAGGCAAGAGGAGCGTTGAGAGGTGGGGGGGAGTGGAGGAGTAAGGCGCCCCGCTCTTCCAGCAAAGAGGGGAAACAGGGGAAAAGAAGACAAAAAGAGTGATAAAGAGTTGGGGAAGAAAGGAGAATAGTCTGCTGGACATGGGGCTTTGTGCCGTTCTCCTCATCTACCTCTCCCAGGCTGAGCTGGGAAGAGTCTGGGCACAGGAACAAGGAGGTAAGCCCCATTTCATACACACAGGTACACTGCACACTCTCAGAAATCAACACTTTTTAAAGATAACACTTCTTCAGATCAAATGCACAAAACAGTTCCCAGTAATCTAAAGGCTGGGATGATTAAAAGAAATAACCTCTGATCTGTTTCTTTTTTTTTTTTTTTTTTACCTCTAACTCTGATAGCAGGCACTCCTGATGAATATTTTCTGCACTTGTTTCATGTACAATTATATATGACTGCATGAGAGTTGTGACCTTTATGTTTAAAACGAAGAGATCCCCAAACGTTTCTCACAGGAAGCACATGTAAGACCGTTTAGACCTGGATTTTCGACGGATGCCATTCCAAAACTACTACATTTCAGATTTGACACACCAAATCTTCGGGGCTCATTTACTTGCAAATAGAAATCGTATAAGGTGAAGTCCACTTGTTTTGCACATATATATTTGAGAGTATCTAGCGAATCCAGTGAGTGGTGCTTTTATTTAACATATTTAGTAAAAGCTGCAAAAGTCAATGGAAGTTAGTTCCTCGTATCATCTTATCCTGTCATCTCAACCTGACACACATCGTCTGCTTCGTATCGATCTCTTGCACAAAGATGCTGTATACTTCCTTACCTCTG
Source organism: Apogon talboti (assembly GCA_037367365.1). NCBI lineage: Eukaryota > Metazoa > Chordata > Actinopteri > Kurtiformes > Apogonidae > Apogon > Apogon talboti. The sequence goes on from JAPQRQ010000012.1 coordinate 16,140,009, forward strand.
TGTGTCTGTATGTGTGCATGCGCATGTATGTATTTTAGTTCTCCTTGGAGATACATTATTTTTAGCCAGCCCCGTTCTTCCGCTGCCGCTCCTCCTCCAACAATCAGCGATGCTCCAGTTTTTCTGGCCTCTCCTGTGGTCCCAGTTCCTCTGATCAGGGGCCTAGCTCTGCAGAGGACAGCCCAACACTCTGTGATGTGTGTGTGTGTGTGTGTGTGTGTGTGTGTGTGTGTGTGTGTGTGTGTGTGTGTGTGTGTGTGTGTGTGTGTGAGCAGAGACATAACCACACTAACTAAAGATAAATTAAAATCCAGTTGTCAGCCTCACCTTCAGGTCATAAGCTTGGACTTCCCTGCAGGCTGCATCTGAATTCATTTTAATAATAGTGGCAGGATATCAGAGTATCTGCACCCCTACTACTAAACTGGGCTGGAAGATTTATCAGATTCTCCTGTCCTTCAGTTCAATATGCAATAAAGCCGGTTTCTAGTCAGTGGCATAATTTCCTCTTTTAGGTGGAAATGTGGCAAATATTAGCTAACATGGCAGGAACCGTAGCAGTAAATTAGAATAATATAACTTGCGGTTACCTCCTCTGACGCCCACCTGAGTCACATCATATATATTTTCATTCGCATACGTGGTCTATTTATCACAATATGGACACACCATGGCTTTGGTTGTTTTAACTGAGAGACCCCTAGAGGTAGAATCGACATACAGCACATTTAATCAGTAAATCCTGAGATCACTGAGGAGTTGGGAGTTTACAAAGGAGAAGCCCCTTGTCAAGTAGTTGGATCTGACATTCCCTTTTTGATTCAATGACCTTTATTACATATTATACCTCTTTCTCTCTCTTTGTCCTTATTTCCTGTTTACTATTCGCTCTCAAATAAAGAGTGAAATCTTAATATCATTCAGAGATATACTATACACTGGTTCACCTAAGAACGTTAACTTACTAGACGCTGTTAATTGGACAACATGACCACTTAAAATGTTTTCACGTGTTACGCAGCATGGAATTAAATAAAGGATTCTGTGTTTGTGTTTGCCGCTGGTAATTCAAGATCCAATTCCTCTTGTGAAAATTCTGTTTAGTCGTAAGTGTTGCCAGCTGTGACAGCTGACCGAGGAGAACAGACAAGCTCATTTAGCTAAGTTAGCTGTTTTTAAGCGAAGTCCCTGCACACACCAGTACAGGTGTTTTCAGTTACTCCGGCTGAGTAGACCAGAACTATGCTGGAAATTACATGAGGTCACAAGACTTCAAGTGCCAATAAGAAGGATAATGGTATAATTTGTCCTTATCCAGCAGGTGGATAACCTGATAGAGAAAGGCGTGGGGTAACAGTCGAACAGCACCCACATTCTCACCAGAGGACGTGTAATCGGATGGTGGAATCAACTGTGTAGGTGTGCACATGGAGTGTAGAGCCTTCAAGGAGTAAAAACAGCCCACACTGATGGAGGGTAGTTTCAATGCAATGCAGATATTATCACGTTTTCAAACTGATGTTATACAAGACATGTCTGACCTGCAAGTCCTTACACAAGTTGCAGACATGACCTAGATGAGCTTAGATATATTCAAGTGGATCTATTTGCAGAAATGTAATACAGTTTCATCATTATGTCTTCAATTAGTGTCTAATTTAATTGAAAATAAGAATGGTTGGGTTTTTTTGTTTCTTCAGATTGAGTCCTTTATTTTTTACAAAAGGAGCAGGTTCTCATCTGTAGAGTCTGCCATGTTTGACCATTATGTTACTACAGTCGAACAGAATGGACTAAAACATTGACATTTTGTGATTTTAGTGTCCTCCATAGGTTCCAGCCTTCAATCTCATGGTTACATGTCACTAAATCCTACACAATTCACCTTGAAAATTCCATAACATCAATTTTTTTTCTCCAAATTGTTATTTTAAACAACACCACGTGTATATGTGGTCTGTCTGTGGAATCTCATCACATAAAGTGGGATGGATATTGGACTCAATATCATGGCCAGACACATGACTGCAACAGAATGCTAAAGTTTGTAATAATCACTAGTTACATCAGCTCGATAAGGTAATGACATGCTTCTTTCTGTGGTCTTGAAGTGGCAGAAGAAATCAATCGATGAAATAGATATGATGTGGACTAAAAATGGAAAATCAGTTAAGCATGTTAACAAAAACCAAATGACACCATTGCAGCACATCCTTTAAATCAAACCTTTTCTCTGAGCTTGATCCATTTTCATACAAACTCGCTTTTCTTTTCCGTCCATTCCTTATCAGTCCAGCTGCCAGTGTTTGTGATTGTGTTATGGTTACTGTTGTTCTTCGGAGTGAAAGGTGCCAAATGGCTTCCTCCCACGCCGTAACCTCCAGGCTGGTTTTAAAACAGATCCCCTTTTAATATCCAACTACTATAAAACCTTTGTGCTTAACTGCTATGACACACACAGCAGTGACCTCGGTTGGTCATTACTGTTCCTCTAATGATGCTTTCGCCAGAGGACCGCAGGTGCTTTTGCTAAGTCGTCTTCTAACACTGCCTGATTCTTAAGTGTAGAAGTAAAAAAAACCCTGGGCTGTTACAGACTTGTATCATGAGGCTTCATCATCAATCTCCTCTGCTTTGTCTTTGGACCGTACATAATGTTAACTCTCTTAGCAGAAGTGTTAGTCTGTCTCTGGAGCAAAGATGTTGGCTGTTGGTCTTTTCCTGGTGTCTTTTCCTTTTATCAGCATTTCTCTGCACCTTCAGTGTATCAGACTCAGTTGCACAGTTAGCCAAAGTGCTGTTCATTTAGCTTGGAATACAATATTTTCTAAAAGAATTTGATTTTTGCCTGTCTGGACTTTATCCAGCAAAACCTGAACAGACTGAAAGTCCATCAAGCTTAATTTTTTGTCCAGACAATCTTATATTTCTATATCGTCTAGACTTCACAGCTGGCCTTCAATAGTAAAAAAGGTGTGATATTACATTTCTTAAAGAGCAGCCATAAAGTAGTTGTCAAGAAGATGAAAGACGTTATGGAAAGGACTTTTGATACTATGAACTCTGTTCAATGAAAGAAGGCCCACGCAGCTACTGTATGTTTTTTTTTTTCTGGAAAAAGAGAGCAAGAGATCAGGAGAAGGGGAATAAGTGTGTGGGATACAACAATGGGATGAATGAACACAATCTGTATACCATAGCTCACTGTAAAATGGATAAAAATGCTCTGTCCTAGTTCTGCTTCATCCTATGTGACTCCCAACACCCACTAGATTTGCAATGTGGTTGCTGCAATGCAGGCATATCTCAGGAATCAAGTATAGTGGACACAAATGCCTTGTGCTGTAGGTGTGATCATTTCAGGACAACAGATATATTTGTTTCATGAACAAAATAACCAGGATTAACTCTGTTTTGGGTTTTTTTTTGGCCAGAGCTCCTGGCACTGCTAGATATGATGGACTGCACAGTGTGAAATGAGCTCTGTGTGGATGCAAAAATATAAATGAGCATTAAATAGTTGCCAGTTCCATAGACATATCCTAAATTTAGAGAACTGTCAGAATAATTCCCATGCATTTTATCGAGATGGAGTGGGCGTCAGCGTGAGTATCGTAAGAAACCTGCTATTCATAGGCAAATTTGACATGTCTATTGCTTCCATAATTGGATTTTTGGGCCCTGTGTCAAAGTCAACAGGATGTTTGCACCAGTGTCCTCATTCTCTGTGCACATTCCCTATTACACATGTGTCTGACAGACCCGGATCTACTTGAGCTTCACTTTAAATGTGAAGCACAACCGGATGTTTGAGTTGATTGATCCTGGCCTACATGCAATTAACTGAACAGAGTCAAAAAGCATAAATGGGACAGGAAATGAAACTTTCTAGATGATAAAAGTGGAAAGCAATTTAAGATGTAGGAAAACAGGCTGGTATGGTTTCGTCCACACCCAGACCTGACACACACAGTCTACTGTTGTAACCAGTGCTTGGCCCCTGGTCTTCCACGTCAGTGTTCACCCGCTTCCTCCTCAGAGTTCTGCCTCGTCTCCACCCTGCCGCCTCTTCGGCTGTTTTATGGTGATGAGAGCTGCCAATATGACCCAATTAAAAGTCTCTGATTCTGAAACTGTGGAAGTAGTTTGCACTAGATCATAATCAAACAAGAATCCTCATTAGACCCATCTCCCCTGTGTGTGTGTGTACATTATTTTGTTCCATTTTGACTGAAGACAATAGAGAATAAATGACCTTACAATTACCCTTAAACATGTAAGCAGGTACAATTTGCAATATAGTCTATATCCCCTTCATGCCTAAATGTATTTACAAGTTTTGAAAAAAATCAATCATTTGTGTTTTTGCTTTCAAGCAGAAATTAAGTGGAGATTGCTAATTTGACTATAGCATATGAAATAAATAGAAATTTGGGTATGATGCAAATTTGCAATGACAGGCATAGTGGTCAAATGTGATGAAAAAGTAAAAAAAAAAAACTATGTTCCCATCTCAGGAGATGGAGATGGTTTTAGTGATGCTACAACATTATTTTCAATGTCCTGAATAAGTATGTATTGAATATGCCTGAACCGGCATTGGGGAAATACATATGCTATCTTGGCTGATTTCATAATGGAAATGGTTTGGTGCAAATTTGTAACAGTTGAGGTTAAGAGATATAAAGATATGTACATGAAACATAAATCATAGAGAGCCACAGTATGGATCTTAAAATGACAACCTCTTCTTCTTCTTTCTAACATTATTATACCCTATATATAACCAAAAAGCCTAGAATGGACAAACAAAACACTGGCTCTAACAAGAAGCCTTCCTGTTTTTAGCTACCACATTAAGGGAGAATCAAGGAAGGGGTATTACGTTGGTTGAAACTTCACCACTAGATGTCGCTAAAGCTTACACACTGAACCTCCTACAGCCACTGCAACAGCCTGTAGACTGATGTGTACATAGAGGATTTGGATCCATGAAATCCACTGGACAACGTCTATGCTCCCCATGACTTCTTCTGTTCCTCCACAGTGGCAGCAATGTGTAACACTAGATACCAATAACTCTTAGTTTCCCCGCATAACTCCACATAAGCACTGAAGAATGTGTTAATGTTGCATAGTTTACCTTTAGTCCTGGATCCAGTGGCTAATGGGAAAAAGCCATATTAACTGATTCTCTGATTCTGATTCTGATCACAACCTCTGCAAGCATCTTACTGTTAGTGTTTGTATTTTTTTTTGTCTGCAGCATTACTGTTGTATTTCAAACTGGTTGTTTTCATTATCTTATTTCAGCTAAATTCATTCCCCATTAATTTCTATCTAATATGAGGATTAGTCTAGCTTAGCCGGATTGGAACTGGGCAAACCGTTTAGTCTGGCTAAAAAAAAAAAATGCTAACTCTCTACCATAAATCACATCAGACTTGCTTGTGACGTTCTCTCTCTCAGGGGATTCATAAAATGCTGTTATTCGATACTTCCATTCAGCGAACTAACTGATCGCAAAAAAATCCAGACAGCCCTGCGAGTTCCTCTTCAGTTGGAAAACAGCAGAGACCTTAGCAATGCTGAATAATCAGCCAGTACCGCTGATGACGCAGCTCTGGTGACTGAGAATACTCTGCAGTGAGTTATGGGAGAGTTTATTTTGAAAAAAGTCAGAGTTTTCAAGGAAATCTGTGTATTTTTGTACGATCTGCTGAACAGATGACAGGAACACCCACACAAATATGAATGGAGAGTACAGACATGGATGATTTTAAATAGTTGTACAGTCACACACGCATCACCAACATACACACTGATTATTATTTGGCAAGTCAACAATGCTGGCACTATCATGCAAGGTAGTATCATGCCTTTCAATCAGTTAATAACACATTTTTCACCTAAAGGCAACTAAATGCAGCCAAAAAAGCACATACAACATAATTAGTTTATAGTACAAGCCATGAAACATAAATCATGGAAATATTTCTGTCTGGCAGATGTTTTTGTTTTTTTTGTGCTGTGTTAAGATTTTTTTCTGTCTTTGTTTGAATTATTGTTCCAACATCTCTATATAAGGAATATTTTTCTGTGGATATATCTGCTTGTTAATGAGCCAAATTATGGTAACCTATAAACATCAGATGTGCCAATAGAGCTCCAGTTCCTTAGATTATTTTCCATCTATGAGATTGCATTTCATTTTGCGCTTGAAATGAAACAAATGTTTTTTTTCCACACATTTTTAAATCCAAGAAATGTATGTGGGTCGTAAGCTTTTTAAGAGCAATCCAGTGTAAAAAGTCACTTATAAATGTAAGAATGTGACACTTCGTCTTGTGTTTAGACTGATGGTATGCATCCAAATGATGGTCCTGAACAGGTGGAGTGCTGAAATGTGAGGAAAACATGGAAAGAAAAAAACCCTTCCTGACTTTACACAGTCTGACACATCTGTTTGTTCCTAGAGTCAGTTCTGTTGTGGAGGGTCTCTCTCTACAAGGTCCATTAATGTGTTGACACCACTGGCTCACCATAATGCCTGTGTTGTTCTAGATGCACAGAGTGGGACTTTGTTGCATACAGATGTGGCTCCATCCAGTGTGCACAGAGTCAGAAAAGACCAGGAGACCCTGCACAAACACAGAGAACCCCGCAACACGGTGGGGGGAGTGGATATCAGTTCCCTGCCCGACAACATGACCAAAATATTGGTGAGTCCCAATCTATTTATACTTATAAAATGTCTGCAAAAACCGAAAACATGATGTATTTGTGTTTTCAGCTTACGTCAGTGTAACAGTGCACTCATGGGTCAGTCGAGGTCATATTCTCTGTGTTTGGCTGAAGAAGTTTGTTTAGATTTAGGGAGAACAAAGGGAATATCATGATTATTGGAATTGATCCTGAGCTGTTTTCCATTCATTACCCTCTACATCTGTGTGTGCATGTATTTGGGTCTTATGTACTAGAGTCTTCTTTCACTTGAATCAGCCTTGGTAAAATTCAACCCAAATAAAGTATGTTGTATGTTTTTTTCCTTCTTCTGCAATGGAAATTGAAAACAGACGACAGCCTCGTCCTGCCAACTTACAGTGTTTGTTTAAGCGTGGCTGTGTAGTGTGTAAGTACGCGTGCTCATGCATGTGCGTATGTGTTTGTGAATGACTCACTTGGACATGATCACAAGTAGACTTGCAGTACTCTGTTCCGCTGCTTTTGCCTGTTTTTTCTTTTTTTTTTTTTTTTTTTTTTTTTAGGGGAGGAGGTGTATGATCCTAATTTGTAGGACCCTCCACTTCCTGCCCACTGGGAATCTCTTCAATAAATCAGTGTGTCATCTGTGAAGGAGAAGTATCTGATTGTTCCCTTCTCCTCACCTAGAAATCCCACACCCCCCTTAGAAAACACACTCGAGTGTCAGGGAGTGGAGATGGGAGAAAAAAAGTGGGTCACTTGCTGTATATGGAGCAGCCGGAGAGGCAGTGAGAGCGCTGCATTTAACTGCTCCACTTTCGAAACCCCAGAACCATTGCTCTCTGTCACCTTGAACTGTGGCATACATTAATAATGGCATCAAGACTGGAGATCTGTACGATGACGATCCTTGTTGTCAATGCACTGTGCCCAATGTGTAAACAGCACCCCCAAGTGGCATCATAGAAACAGAACTAACATATGTATGTCCTGAAGCCTGGAGGAGGTAGCCTGGGGACTAGACTAGAACCCCTTTTCCACTGTATCAGCTTGAATTGCCTTAACTCAGAATGCATGAGAGCAGGGACCACCAGGAACTATCTATTATACTATAACTATTTTTATTCTCACCTTTGCTGAGGTTTCAAAGCGATACTAAACATGTACTGGTCAATCCAGAATCATTGTTCCATCAGTACATACGTGTGTCCTCATGTCACTATGTGGATTACCAAGACAAACTAGTGGGAAATGTTGGAGAAAATTTTAAAGTTAACAGTTTTTTAAGTCTACACAACTATATTCTCAACTGAAAAAATCTTATTCATATTAACTTTTATTTCAGAAATTATAATTTACAGTGGGTGGCATGGTGGTGGTGCAAGAAGGTCTTGAAGCTGGTTTTTAATCCGAATGCCGGCCGGTGGGGGTCATTGTGTGGAGTTTTAATGTTCTCTCGTCTGTGTGGGTTCTCTTTGGGTACCCCGGCTTCCGTTTCTCTGACATAGGGTGGGTCAGGTGTGGTGTTACAATGACATGCTGTAACCTGTGTGCTTTGATTGACTGTAGGTCTTTCTAGTTCCAGTCAGAGATGTTTTAATTTGAGCCTGTTGGTAACACCTGTTGGAAATTAAAACTGAACTGAGATCCCCCAGACTAATTCTCATTTAACCCTACGTTAGTCACCTGGGGTGTTTCGACACCCCAACTTTTTTAAATTGCTCATAATTTCCAAATTAAT
>JAPQRQ010000012.1:16154404-16170129 GCA_037367365.1 Apogon talboti
ATTATAAGGCGCTCCGTCCATTTTGGAGAAAATGTAAAACTTTTAAGTGCGCCTTATGGTTGTGAAAATACGGTACATGGGTTCAGCTTGTTTTTAGTTTTAAGAAAAAGAAAAGAAAAAAACAAACATGTAATACATGTTACCAAAACGACACTACCCCCCCCCCAAATGTGTGGTACACCTGATGTATCATATAACATTCAAGAACATTATACAGTAATGAGAGGCACTACACAAGATAAACATTGTGTACTAAAAACATATGTTAAAGTCTGGAGTTTAAGGATTAGATTTATCATTGCTTCCCAATAATGGCAAGATATACAGTCTTCAGTCTTAATGATAATATTACGCTGCATTGATGTGTAAACCTTGTATTGGCCTACTTATCACTGAGTCCTCATGAAAAGCTGTAAAGATTCTCACATCGACATGAATGATTTCTGTTTCCTTTCCTTCCAGATTTACACACAGGCCCTCCAAACCACACGGGGATAACAGAGAACACAGCCATCATTGCAGGTGTAGTAGCTGCCTTGGTTCTGCTCGTAGCTCTCACTTTACTGGCTGTCTACTACATCAACACACACCCCACAGTTGCTCCACCGTTCTACCTCATGCAGGTGAGAAAAACAACTGTCTTTAATCACACTGATTAAATATAAACAGCCCGGCCAAAAAAAGGCCCCTCTCCAATATTTTCTTGGACCACCTTTACCTATTATTAGAACTCCTATTTGTGTTAGCATTGTTTCCATAAGCTTATGCAATATCAAAACATTTATTTTTCAAGATTTTGTGTTGACGATGGAAGTTGTGGACTGCTGTGTAAAGTCTTCTCAACAGGATTCAGGTCTGGACTCTGCAGTGACCAATACATGTGTGTAAATGACGTCTCATGCTCCCTCAACCACTCTATGACAATTTGAGCCCAACAATTCCTGGCATTGACATCATGGAATGTGCCTTTAGGGAAAAAAAAAAATTCCATTGACGCAAAATGCTGGTCATTCACTATATTCAGGTTCAGCTGACCTGAATTTTATGGACACATAATGTTGATGAACTGAGACCTGACCAACTGAATCAACCCCAGATCATAACACTGCCCCCACAGGCTTGTACTGCAGGCTCAAGGCATGATGGGTAATCATTTCATCCACTTCTCTTCTCTCGCTCTGGAACAGGATCAATGTGGACTCATCAGACCACGTGATGTCTTTCCACTGCTCCACAGTCCAGTCTTTATGGTTCTCATCAAATCAAAGCCTTTTTTACGATGAACCTTGTTCACTGATAAACGCTTTTATTAAAGATATACAGATAGTTAAGATTTCCACATTATGCATGTGGAGATACTCTTACCTTCACTATTAAACATAGTGGTGACTTCTAATATTTGATCTTTTTTTTTTTTTTTTACAGTTTCACAGTATGTTTATATTATTATTATTTTACAACCACATTTTTCATTGAAAATGATGATTCACCATTATCCTTCTAGGTTATAATAGTGCATTGGACATGTTTTAACCCATATTTACATATTTTAGAAAATTCCCCATAACTGTTTTCTTTTTCTGATGTAGGCCAATAATTTGACATTTCTTAAACAGAGTTACAACTTTTCCACAACCACAGGATCTACAGTATCTCTAAATATGGTTGTTTAAGAAATGAGGAGCGGCTCACTGCATCAGTCAGGGCTGAAGAACTCACTGGAGCTGAAACGTATTATTCACTGCAGTCATTATCCAGTAGAAGAATCTAGTCTATTTTCTCAGTTAAATCCAGGTGGAGACTTTTTTTTGGCCAGGCTGTGTATCTCATATGCATAATCATGGTGGACCTCAACCTTACTTTGATTTTGGTGAAATGTCTGTTCTTTTGTTTATAGCGACGCACCAATAACTACTGGCCCTCAATGAAATTCCGCAACCAAGGCTGTCACTCCAGTTATGCTGAGGTTGAACTCGGGGGTCATGAAAAAGAAGGTTTCATTGAAGCCGAGCAGTGCTGTTAAGGGTCCTGGAAGTGGTGAGAAAGAAGAAGGACACCATCTTGAGGATGGATAAAGTATTACAAATGGATGAATATAGATGATCAGGCCAAACACAGACACAAGTGTCTCTACTCCAACCGTGGTGGCTGGACAGTGTTTACTGTAACTGCTCTCGTAGCTCTTTCCAGCTTTCTCTGTGTCTTTTGCACTTTCATTACACAGGGGAGTAGCCATATAATCCAGTGGTTGGAGGGTCTGGAGGAAGACGACTAGAAACATGTTGAGAGCAAATGTGTAACTGTTCAAAACCCATCAATGCAAGGGGATGTCAGGGAATGAATTTATCTCGCCTTCATACTGCAAACCAATGTACAGCCCAACTTCACCATGTATTTTAATTCAGTTTATGGACTCATGTTTTTGTTTTCATCTACATATGTGAGCAATGACTGGTTTAGAAAATGTTTCATTTATGTGGACATAACTACAGCAGATATTTAGCTCTATAACTGATAGTAATCCATAATGCTCATTTTCAACTCTGGAAAAATATTGTTGTTTTGGTTGAATTATAGAGACGTCAAGTTAAGGGAGTTTTCTTTGATCCTTTCTGTTTTGTCTTCTAATAAAAGCTGGTGATGCGTGTTGAAAACAGTTGTGTTGTGTGTGCAATGTTTTGTGCTGAGTTGAAATTAAATGTTACTGTTATTGGTGCTAATGAGATGCTAAAAAGATGCTAGTTCTAATTGACAAACCATAAGTGGTCATGATTCTATTCTATTCTGTTCTATTCTATTCTATTCTATTCTATTCTATTCTATTCTATTCTATTCTATTCTATGATGAACTGGTTTCAGTTTCATGTAAGTCTAACGATTGCTCAGTATTGATGTCTCAAACTAAATACAAGCAGTAGGACGTGTAAATAAATAAATGAATACTACCTGGTGCTACTAAGATGCTAATAAGGTGGTATTGCTGATTGACAGACCATAAGGTGATTCTTTTCTTTTCTTTTCTTTTCTATTCTGATTAACTGTCTGTGGTTTCACTTTCATAAAATTGCTCTAACCATAGTTTAGTTATGCATGTCTCAAACTAAATATCTGTAAATAAATCAACCCTTCCAAGAAAAATTTAACACAAATGTCCAGGTAGACTTAAAGTACCAAAGCCAAAAATGTAATTAAAAAATAAATTATTATTAAATTATTTCTATGTAGACAAAGTATAGCCACCTAGCAAAGAATGTCTGTAAAGTGTTTTTCGTTACATAGGTGACAGAATAAGTAAATAGCTCAAACTAATAGCATCAAATTGCATGTAATGAGGAGAAACGATGCAAAAAAAGAGGGGGCACCCGGATTTGAACCGGGGACCTCTTGATCTGCAGTCAAATGCTCTACCACTGAGCTATACCCCCGATGTATAAATGTTGGAACACTGATTATATTTAACCACAATATTATACTACTTTTGCGTAGATTTTTCACTTGTGAATTACACAGGATAGCATTGTATTTATGATTATATTCAGCCAATCGTTTAATGTGAACCGATGAAAGAAGCCCAGCCTTAGCCTACGCCATGATCAAATTGCTAGTTAGCTAGTTAGCGTTCCACGAAAAACAACATCATGAGGAACAGTGGAGCATAGTATTTCGTGTTAACCAACTGTAGTTAACGATAATCTTTCAAACATAGATTAGTTTATCGTCATAATCCTGTTGAACGAATTTCACAAGATACAATTAACGCCGAAGTCTCAGAAAAATATATGTAGTATGTAGTATATTACATTTTACAGTAGAGGGCGCCAAATAGTAAGTGTTACACATGTATATTGGTATATTGGTACCAAATAGATTTATAAACTTTCCACTAGAAAAAAAACTGTCAAGTATTGTCATGTGCAGACAATATTCTGAAGTAGATCTGGTAGCTCTGAGACAAACATTCCTTTTGAGCAAAAGCCATTCTCTCATTAATTCTCAGAATTTCACATTTATCTTGGAAACTACCAAGATTCTACCAGCATTTTTTAACCTATTTTTTTCTTTTCTAATGACTCAGATTTGGTAAAGTTCCACTACTTTCAATCATTCAGAGTAGTTTCAGTAGATTTATCAAATATTCAATTTGTTATTGACATTGTGCACTGGAAGGGAAAAACTAATCTTTATCTGTACCCATCGAAAGATTTTGTCTCAAGCATTTATTTTTCCTATTTCCTGCATTATCTTTTCATAATTCTGCCATTTATCCATAATGTATTCTGCTACTATACATCATAACTTTTCTATTCCTTTATTTGACCAGTAATGTGTTCCTCCCTTTAACGTTATTACGGATTCCCCATCAAATGCTAGCTTCAGGTATTCGGAAACTCGGAATTTCTACATTTACCAAAACGTAAGGTTAAAAAAAAAAAAAAAAAAGCACGAGTCATTACAAACTAAATTTTACTACTTTACTCTGAAATCTTTTACTAAGCTCCGTATTTGAGCTCAACGTCCAACAAATAACAAAGCCCATATCTGCACTCTGCAAACCACTAACTGCACTTTGAAGGCAACATCATGACTTCGTGGCTCCTCCTCATCTTTTTGGTCCAACCCGTACATTAATTGCAATGCCTGCAAGCGAAAAAGAGGTCCAGACGTTGCCCCACATTCAGAACTTTGCTCAAGCTTTAGAACGCGCACAGTCTGGGGAACACTGCGGGTTTTTAAGGTGGACGGATTCCCTGTGGCACCATGAATCCACCCTGTGGAAGATGCAACAAAGCAGTTTACCCTACAGAGAAGATAAACTGCCTCGATAAGGTAAGAATTAAAAGCACAACATAATAATAATAATAATAATAATAATAATAATAATAATAATAAGAAGAAGAAGAAGAAGAAGAAGAACCTAACAGTAACAAAATGTAAAAATGAAAGATCAAAGGTAAACTTAACACCTACTCAGTAATTATTAGAGAAGGATTTACTGGTATAATGGTCCTTATAAATTTGCAATAACCTTTTTTTTTATAAGTTACACATTCTCATTTGCTGCTTTCATGTTGTGATCTGCAACTACAATAAGATATAATTATCTTCAGGTCAGGCTGTGTCTGACAAAGTATTTATGCGCATGCATTATCACACTTGAAAATGTATAAATATACAATATGGAAACATACAAAAGTACACAAGCACACATAGGGGTGTGATGAGAAGAGAAAACCACATTCAATAAATATCAGCCACAAACCACAATGCTCATAAAAAGCATGTTGACATTTACGTTGTGACCACATGAAGGGGACACTTATTACCCTGGTTATTGCAGCAGTAGCAGTAGCGTTTACTGAATTATTACTTCAGTTAACAGTCATATTACTTGCAAGTGTTTAGAATTTCCGATTTGTGGAATTGTAATATACAGAGCGCAAGCTATAATGTGTGGAAAAGTGCTGTTTCACTTATATTTCTACAAATTTCTCAGTGCTAAACACATTTATTTGACTTTGATCATATGTCTCCCAAAGACAACTGCATGTTTTTAACTGAATTTAACAGGCCTGCAACGCAGTTATGAATACACACCTGGCTCCTGTCATGGTTTAACGCAGGCCACCATCATGTTTTTATTACAAAGTGTGCAAAGTTGTTTTGTTTTTTTAATGAGGAACATTATTGACCTTGCATTCTGTCTCTCCTTAGTATTGGCATAAAGGTTGTTTCAGCTGTGAAGTATGCAAGATGGCCCTGAGCATGACGAACTACAAAGGCTTTGAAAAGAAACCGTACTGCACTATGTGAGTGTCTACTGACTACTGAAATATGACCACGTCTCGATATGTTAAAGAACTGAACCACAAGGCTTTAATAAAGAGGTTAATGGAACTGCCTTTAACTTGTAGATGCAAAAAAAAACCTCTAAATATCGCAGGTGCATTATTTCTCTTACTGTCATACTTTTTTGTATGTGACAGTGTTAGACGTTCATTCACAAAATACCTTTTTATTTCTCATTAAACACCATTTCCAAACAACCCATTCCTGGATGTGAACACAATCTGAAATAACTTGTTGATTAAATGGCAAGACTAATCAATCAACAGAGAAGTTAGCTGTTTTTCTTTGACTCATATCACACTAGATTACATATTTAAAAATGCAGGCCTCCAGTTATGCTTTAAGTAAATTCTGATCTGCATTTTTATGGCTTCAAATTGAAAAAATCATCTGTAAATCAGGCGTTAAGGAAAATAATCACAACTGTCAGCCTGTTCTAATTATAAGGATCCCCCTTTTTACAATATTATTAATGCATGCTAATGTTAGTGCTAATGTAGGCTTGTAACTAAATAAAAATGATAACATGTGCTGTTTTTATTGTAGGCATTACCCCAAAAGCTCCTTCACTATAGTGACCGACACCCCGGAGAATCTGCGGCTCAAACAACAGAGCATGCTCAATAGCCAGGTCAGAAATACACAAATCTGTCTTGTTGCTCTGTCTGTATCTTCTGTCACTCCTGTTCTGTCTCTGTTTTCTCTCTCTGGTACAGATACAGGTCCTAATCTCATTGTGTCATCACGTATCTCTCCCTGTCTATCTGTCTCCTTCACTCAGTTGTCGTCCAGTCACACAGCAGGAGACAAGGACACACCTCTTGGCTCCGCCCTCTCACAGCATTAATAGGATCAATTAAACACATGAGCCCTTTGACTTCAGTCACAGCACGCTAGGTCATTTACTTTCAACAGGATAATCAATGCAAAGGGAAACCTTTAAAACAGGAGGACCTAAGATGATTAGAAGTGTCTTGTTATTTCTGTCGTCTGTCTCCTTTGTGGTGATAACATAGCCTGTCTAGCTGGTCTTAACCTTGGTTTAATCAGACTGTTACAGCCAGCAGTTTAACCTGATCAAATGGATAAGTCTGCCATGTCAGCCCTTAGATTTCACATTTTACAGGCAAAACCTTTACTCTTATTTTCCTTTTAATTAATACAAGCCTCTACACCTACCATGAACTCCAGTACCTTCTATGTCCGTTAGACAAGATCCAGTGCTTACTTTGTAATTAATGATCATTTAATTGGAAAATGTGGGGATATTTATGTGCTTTAACTTATATTTCATTTAAAATGCTATATTTATTATTCTAGCTAATCTATTTATTGATTGAACTGAAGATGTTAATGTCAAACATGTGGACTTCAATCAGACAGACAGACAGAGGCCACAGGATATAACAATAAGCCAATAGGTAAGAGCCCTCTAGTTAGCACTGTATCTGCTGTAACTGGTTCTTTAATTCTAACTGATGCAGTGAGTAGCTTCTTATTTCCTACACAACCATCAGTTTGTAGAGAGAATAAAGACTGGACTGTGTTTCAATGCAAAAAGGTCATGTGATGTGGTTAGTCCAGAATGACCCTGTTCCAGAGTGATGGGGGCATCAGGGTGAGAAGAGAGTCAGATAAAGTGATTACCCATCATGCCTGGTGCTTATGGTAAAAGCCTGTGGCAGCAGTGTTATGGTCTGGGGTTGATTCAGTTCCATAACGTTACGTGTCCATAAAATGAAGCCAGCTGAATCTGAATATACTGAATAACCAGGTCTGAACATCAGACAGTTTCAGGGTTTTTTTCCTCCCTGATGCTTCTCTGGGCTTGTAAGGAGTGGTTCAGGGAGTGTTCAGGCATGGATTGGCTACCTCAGAGCCAGACTTTAACTCTGTGGAGAATCTTGGGGATGTGCTGGAGTAGAGGTAGTCTGACTCCCATCATCAATACAAGATCTATGACATTTATTGTGACATTACTTAAGCTTAAACTAAAGGGTCAAACTTAATAATGCGTGAAGCCTTTTTTTGGTTGGGTAATGTAGTCACTTAAACAAAAAACATACTATAACATGTACTGTTGTATGTAAACAGCTCTGTGTGTTTGGGACATGTGTCTTTAAGATTACTCCCAGGATTTCTGGTGCTCAAAGCAGTGAAAAATCCATTCAACGGTATTTCCCCTGAACTGGCATCCAGCTGCTCTGGACAATGAACAGACCTCACCAGTTTTCACTGCAACCACTTCCTACGACCTTCGAAAAATTTCTGGACTTGACGACGACTGTTATCCAGAATAAATATTATGTGTCTGTGTTGCTGGACACCGCTAAAAGACACTACATATTAATCTGCTTCTGTCCGGTCTCACTGGAGTGGCACCTTAACATGAATTCATAGTGGGATTTTTTTGGGATGACAGAGATCAAACTGGACAAGAGTGGTTCCATTTTTGGTTAAAACTAAATCTTAAAGCATGTAATGTGATATAACATCATGATCAGATTGACAGTACAAGCCATTACCTCCGTTCTCTCTCTCTCTCTGTCCTTTCCCTTCACCTCATCCAACGAACTCTGGTCAGTGTTTATAACCATAAAAGTCCTGGCAGTCAGACTTCCTCACTAAGACAGCATATTCCTCATAGCAAGTACATGACTCACTTGTGTGTGTTTGTGTGTGTGTGTGTGTTCTTGTGTGTGTAGCGGGGGGTTAGAGGGGTGATCTAAGACTTCCTATTAAATAAACATTTCAACTTTAAGTCATCGTAAGAATGTTTCTCTGAACCTAAACTTACAGAACATAAGAAAAAAAAACATTAAGTAGCATTCAGGCACATTATGGATATGTTTGAGTAGATTTCTGACTCTGTGTTTGCAAGTTAACTTGAAATATGAAGCACGATGAGCTAGTGGTCATGTTGAAAATCGGAAATCCGTTTGGACGAAAGAATGAGCATCAGACGACTAAAGAACATCCTGACGACTTGAACATTTGCAGGCGCTCTATAAGGAGGAGTTTGAAAAGAACAAGGGGAAAGGGTTCAGCGCTGTGGTCGACACTCCAGAGATGCAGAGAATGAAGAAGACGCAAGACCAGATCAGTAACGTACGTCAGGCCCATCCCCCTGAAACCACAGAGAGACGAAAATCTAACATTTAGAACTTCATAACGTTAACCCTCCATCATCCAGTGTCTTTGTCACTTGTAGAAACATGACAGATTTACAGTCATTTCTATTCTTTGTTTATATGTATATGCATGTGAGTCTATGTCTGCATGCACTGTGTACTTATATGTGTAAACTCTAATCTGTGAAGATGTGTTCAAGTGTTGTTGGATTTACCATATAAGGTTGAAGGTGACAAACTTACTTTTAGGACACAAAAATATTTTTCTTGGCATGATCCTTTTAACAAATTTACAACAATATGTTTCTGTTTTCTTCCACTGTACCATAAACACACCATATTTATTGGTATCCAGTTGTTTAGTGCTGACTATAGAGAATAAGTAGAAAACCATGCAAGCAATTTACTGTGATGATTTTTTTTTTTTTTTAATTTGGCCAAACTAAAAATACACAGGCCCTTTACAAGGAGGAGTTTGAAAAGAACAAGGGGAAAGGTTTCAGCGTGGTGGCGGATACACCAGAGATGCAGAGACTCAAGAAGACACAAGACCAGATCAGTAATGTAAGTTTGGACCCTATGAAACACTAAATACAGAGGAAATCAGGCAAGTTTTTAAGGCATGACCAAGGTGATGTTATTGTATCAGAGACCATTAAGAGGGACGCGGAGCAGAGACGTGAACGTTGAGAGTGAACTTCTGCACACTGCAGGGAGGGATGTTAATAGTACAACCCTGCACACACACACACGCACATTTCAGACATTTCTTCCTGTCCGCAGAGGAGCAGCTGCCCTATATGGTCAAAGTTTCTCAGCTGTGGACACAAAGGAGAATGTCCGCTCCCTCTGCTCACTACTGCACAAACTTTTTTTTTTTTTTTTTTACTCTTGTGAGAGCAGTAGTTGCAGAAAGGAATGACGGCTGATAAGCTCCATGTCAGAAGGGCAAAATGTAGCAACTTAGTTTCCCACTGTTGGATGTAAATTCTGTTATTTAGATTAGTTATTATTGTTTTTGTTTTTTTTCTAGCTCACTCTGTTAACAGCATTTTCCCATAATTCTTGTGTCTATTTGTTCCTCCTGAGGTCTTACAAGGACAACAGGACGCTGGGGGTTGCAGCTTCTGTAAGAGGCCAAGATGTCTGTCCCCAGTAGAGCTATTTGGGTTTCTTATTTTCAGCATCGCAGTGCAGGAAGAGGTTTGACTAAGTGGAACATGTAGATGATAAAAAAAATCAGGTGGTAAATTAGTATCAACCACACTCATGATGGTCAGTCTGCTTCATTATTTAACTCCTTGTTGAAGTTTAACTTCCAAGAACACAAATAATCGATAAAAGTCAACAGGTTAATTTATTATATTTATTTTTTAATAAGTTAAATGTTTCAGTCACTTAGGGAACATTTCCTCTCTATGCTCATGGTTGCTACCGCTGCCTTTCTCATCATTTCTCAACATCTAAAATGCTGAGCAGCTTCTCACAGACAGAACTTGTTACGTGCCAGCGGATGAACTTGAGGGTAAACCTGTCAACATCTGTGTTTATGTACAGATTAAGTACCACGAGGAATTTGAGAAAAGCAAGGTTCGAAGCGATGCACCTCCACCTGAAAATAGGCAAAGTAAGAGATTATTTCCCTGCACGTTTCCAGATCAACCCCTCAACTGGTACTTTTTCTAATATATGTATTTCTGCTCTATTCACCTTGTGTGCGTTTGTGTAGATTATGAACAGGAACCGTCGAACCCTCAAACATTCAGTCAGCCAGCCGGACAGATGCGTCCTGCAGCACCACCTAGTGGAGGGGTAAGACAGGCACAACCTTAAAAATGAATTTAATGTGTGATTTTTTGAAATAGGTTTGTACATTTTATTTAATGCTCACAGGTTTGTCAGTTCACAAATACATATAGTGTAACTTTGTATGTGTATTGCATTTGTTTCATCCAGTATTTAAATCCAATGCAAACTTCATTTAAAACAGTTATGTTAAGCTGTGTTTGCATACTTGCTATTCTTACAAAGTCCTTTCACATGTCTTTGTCATTTTACTTCATGTCTTTACTCCACAGAGGCGTTACCAGGCCATGTACAGCTACACGGCCGCAGAAGCAGATGAAGTTTCCCTCCAGGAGGGCGATCTGATCCTAGATGTGGAACCCATAGATGAGGGGTGGGTATTCGGATGCAACCAGCGCACAGGGCAAAAGGGGATGCTACCTGCCAACTACGTCCGACCCGTCTGAAACGCCAAATCCACCTCCACCATGAACTGCCCCCGCAGATCCGCTGTCACCACCTGCATTCAGGCGTGTTCTGACATCACCTTTTACAAACACAACCATTGCTTTGTAAAAACAATTCCTGGCCTGGCTCTGTTTTGCATATCTTTCTTAAAAATATGGTTTCGATGGAACGTTAGGGAAGTATTCTGTTGCTTAAAGTGTAATCGAAACCCATAACTGAGAAAGTAAAAGGGGAAGGGAGAGTGAACAATACATGTAAACCAGCAGTATGCTACAGTACGGTACAGCATGGAATATTTAAGTCTTTTACTGTTAAGTCTGTTATTAAAAAGATGAAAAAGGGTTTTGGTTTGTTTTGTGAATACACAATATCCACAGAAATCACTCACATTTTATTTGCTATGTGGAAAAAAAACAATATTGAGCATCACATTTTATACAACAATAAACATAGCTTTATTAAAGACAAAAAAAAGTACATTAAATTACAGAGTAAAACTGATCTAATCAAAGTATTTAAAATAGAAGACTTTATTTACAAATGATGTTTTTCTTAAGTTAAAAATTATGTTTCAGCATTATGCCTTATCATTATAAACATTACCACTACGAAAAATGAAAACTGGGTAATGACCGGCTCAGATACTTCACATTAAAAAACAAAAAAACAAAAATAGATCAGTCCTTAATTTGAGAGATCGGGCTCCGTGGCAGAGAAAAAGGCAGCTCTCTTTTCAATTCTGCTCTGCATCTTTGAGGGCAGCCAGTTCAGCTGATTCCCAAACAGCTCAGTGTTTCTTCCTATGAAGTCCTCACATAATCTACAAATGGAGAGAAAGCGCACCTAGTAAAGATGAGCTGAGATATTAATGTTCTGTCTCCACTATTTGCTGCTGAAATTGACAAAACCTTTACCCACTAGAGAGCCTCTAAACAATTTATACTTCACCTATTTGATATAAAACCTGCCGCAGCAATGGACCTCACACATAACTCAGAGCTCATAAACATAACATCATGTGTACATTGAGCGCTGGTCCAACACAAAGCCACAGAGCTCAGCGTGAGTGGATATAAATAGCTCAGTGTTTAAAGGCCTCTGTGGACTTTGTTAAAACTGCTTAATCATGTGTGAATGTACAGAGAGTGGGGACAACATGCAAACGACACATGCTGGAAAAAACCTCAGACATTTACATAATGTGCAGATCTGAGGTCTGTGTGTGATGAGGAGGTGAGGGAGGGGCTATGAAAGCTAACAGGTCTGAAGCACAGCATTCATACTATTAATAATATAATAGTAATAAAAAAAAACAAAAAAAACAAACAAGAGCTTCAAACCTGGAAAGGGAGTAGGGCTGTGTCTGAAAGATAAACAGATCGCTGCAGTGATGTTGCCATGGGGACCTCAAAACAGCCATCTGTCGACAAGAGGAATGGATACTGACATGAGGATGGATCATGAGCAGTGATTTATTCATTTATGACAATTGTAACCGTAATTAATAAACTGGTATGATTTCATTTTCGTACTTTTATTTAGTTTTTATGGTTATGTAACATGACTGATGTGTTGATTACTATACTACAAAAGAAATCTGTAGATATATTTTACTTCAAAGCGTGCGTCTTTCCAGCCAAAACCGGATCATTTATTTTCTCTTTGTATACTAACTTAGACATTTGATTTCTGAAATTTTGAAAAAAAAAAAAAAAAAAATTTGCTGAAATGAAAATTACTATGTGAATCCATCATTAATCATCAGTCTCAGGTAAATGTCCTGACAATGTGTGAAAACGGTCCTTTTGTTTCAACATATAATAATAATAATAATAATAATAATAATAATAATAATAAAAAAATTTAGTTGTAACATACTTTACAGCTGACACCAAATCTTAAAGTGCACAATACAAAAACAACCACAGAAACAGCAACAATATACAATAAAAAAAAACAACATATAATGTAACTAAACAGCAGTGTCTTCTCATGCGACCCTACAGTTTTACATGCAGTTTACATTATTCGCCGGTTTTCACGTGTGAAATCATTGCACAACCACATCACAGCTCTTCATACTCAGAGCCCTTAAACCACTTAAATGTGTCTTAAGCGTTGCTGAATCAACGGTTTATAACTCGTT
Source organism: Apogon talboti (assembly GCA_037367365.1). Lineage (NCBI taxonomy): Eukaryota > Metazoa > Chordata > Actinopteri > Kurtiformes > Apogonidae > Apogon > Apogon talboti. The sequence continues at coordinate 16,167,782 of JAPQRQ010000012.1, forward strand.
CACCTGATGGATTGCATGTGAAATCACTGAAAGACAGAATGGAAGGTGTTTACTCAATGTGTTTAAGCTGAAATGTATGTTGACTGTAAAATCCCGCGTAAAAACACAAAGAACTGAGTTGCCCAACATTATATTCAGTGCGTTTTCCATTAACATTATCAGGAAAAGCAGTTCAGTGAGTTTTCCCGTCACTTACCGAGTCCATTAGGATGCAGAAGTTGTCGATGCCCCCAAACACAACAGCGTCGCCGTCACTTCCCAGACACGATGTGTGACACACTCTGAAAGGATGACACGTGGTTAGACGAGAAGGTAAACTGGAGGGTTTATTCAATCAGCGGCGTTCGTTGTAGATTTGGTCGAATCTTTTACAGTCTTTTACAGAAGTTGTTGCTTGTGCTTATCAGCAGTGGGTGGCGGGGAGTGTGGGTACGTGTGTGTGTGTGTGTGTGTGTTGGGGGGGGTACTGATTTATTTATTTATTTATATTTTATATATGTAAAGCACTTTGTGCTGCATTTTATTGTATGAAAACTGCTATATAAATAAAGATTGATCGATTGATTGATTGACTGAATGGCGACATGGGTACCTGGGTTTATCCGTGTGGGGGTGTGTCATCTTGGTCCACTCTTTCTTTAATGCGTCGAACTGCCAGGCGTCGTCTGTGATATCAAAGAAAATAGTGATCAACCTTATGCACATGGCACACAAAGGAAAGGACTTGGACATAAAATATAAAGTCAACATATAGATATAGACTTAAATTGTGAGGGACGAATTGAAAAACTCACTGAGAGTTTTTCCGTTGGTCCCGAGACCTCCGTAAATGAAGAGTGTGTGATCTGATGTCGGCGTCATCGTGTGCATGGAGCGTCCCAGAGGTGAACAGGACGGGGAGATGTCACTAATAGAGAATAAATGATAAGTGCTTGATTGGTAAATAAAAACATTGGGTATTGGATAAGGGTGAAGGCTTTACAATTGAGTCCAGGTCCAGGTGTCCAGATCTAAGCAGTAAATGTCTATGGCTGCATTCTCCTGCAAAAAAAAAAAAAAAAATCCTTTCAGGGGATTCCTCTCGGCAAATTTATTTGTATAGCACAATTCATACACAGGGCAATTCACAGTGCTTTACAAGAATAAAAAAAAACAATTTAAAAAGCACACAATTACAATTAAAACATAAATAATGATCAATTAAAATGCATTCTATGCTATATGCATTCACTCCTAAACGATGGATATCTATGTAACTATTATCAATATGAAACCTGCAAAACATGTGCACAGTTGGTGACACTAGATGGCAAAAAGTACACAGACACCCAGGATGGTAGTTTTTCACATCCTTCTTTGAACAACACTCAGACACTCGTATGTGAACTGAAACAGGTTTTTCAAGCTCTCAACATGTCTCCTGTTCACACTTAATCTCACATAACCAGACCTACTCCAACCCTTCATCAGCTTTGTGCCAAGACTGCAGAATCCATTCACTATTGTTCTGGATTGGAGGTATTGTTTGGTTAGTTGCTGTTATGGTGAATTTGCAAAATAGTGAGGGAGTACTTCATGGTATTAACCCTCCTAGAAATACTATGAAATTCACAATATCAACCTTAATTTGTAACTGGAGGATATAATAAGACTGTATTAATTTTGTAATTTTTTTCATATTTTTTATCATTATGTAAAAAATCAAGATCAGTGAAGTTGCCATATATGGGTCCTTACACGCAAGTGGCCAAAATAAATAAATAAATAAATAAAAAACACATGTAAGGTGAAATGAACATCACTTTTAGAACATAAGTGCTGATCCAGACACCTGTCACCATCCACATTATCCCTTTGAACAGCATTACTTACATTAGTACCATTACTTCATGGTACCTAGCAAAGCAGGTACACTCACTGTTCATGCAGAAGTGGACCTTGGAGACCCTGTAGACCACATTGGACCTGAGATTGTCCTCACTTTAATTGTTGCTCTCACTGTCTTGTAATGTATGTGGAAATTACCAAAAATAGTCACTTCCCTGATAAAAGGTTAACACAATTAATAAATCCCTAGAGAAAAAAACTCTGCATTTTCAGGGTGTAGCTCTAACTCAGAGGTCGTTCAAGGGGGAATTTGAAAGTAATAATGTACAAACAGCAGATGGAAGGCAAATGAGGGGCAGAAATATTTGCTTTTATTCTGGCTCGAAATTAGTTACTGAAGTCAGTTCCTAATATACAGTGGTCCCTCGTTTATTGCGGGGGTTCCGTTCTAAAAATAACCCGCAATAGGCGAAATCCGCAAAGTAGTCAGCTTTATTTTTTACAATTATTATATATGTTTT